>LPNX010417949.1:899646-942249 GCA_001517045.1 Pseudotsuga menziesii | reverse complement strand
AGATCAAGGCGGCCATAATCAAAGAATTTAAGAAGCCTAAATCGGAGTCGTAGAGCATCACTGAACTCAAGGAGATTCAACAGCGACGCGGCGAATCAGTCTGGGACTTTGATCAGAGATTCAAAGTTCTACTGGACCAAGTCAGATTTACCATTAGTCTTGTGCAGCACAAGGAATGGTTTATTGCAGCATTGTTACCACATATCTGAACTCCACTCATGCAACAGAAGGTTGCTGACCAGCAAGAGGCTCTGGAAATCGCAATGAAACTAGAGACTGCCCCTATCGGGGATGACTCTGGGATTGCTCAAATCCAAGCACAGTTAGCTGCGATGGCCTTAGAACTTCGCGAGATGAAAAAGGGAAAACCTGATCGCGAAGAGGTTTGGTGTACGCAATGTCGGACTGAAGGTCACGACAAGGAATGGTGCCCTCTGGTAAACAAGTACCTACAGACCGGTGCGCCGAACCCCTTTCCACCACAAGTTCTCTATTGTGAGCTCTGCAGAATGACAGGTCAGCACCGACCTGAGAACTATTATCTACTGCAAAGGTATGGGCAGGGACCTAAGAACTCCTATTGTAAATTTTGCAAATCTGTAGGTCATAATGAGGATGAGTGCCGCACCTATGATGCCTACCGGGTGCACACTGAAGGACCAAATAAAGTTATGGTTACCAGGGGGGTGCCTCTGGATGAGGTACTTCTGGAGGCCGTGGAGGCATGGCCGGGCGAGGCCAAAGCCAAATTGTGTGTTACAATTGTAACCAAGCCGGGCATTTGGCTCGCGACTGTCGGAACCCCACTACGACGTGTCGGTATTTCCGCGCCGTAGATCATGTGATTGAGCAGTGCCCTCAGTTGATCGCTAAGATTCAGGAACGAAAGAATACCCCTACTCAGAGCCTCCAGATGATTTCTATGGAGCCCCGCCCTGCGGCAACCATCAATGTCGTTACAAGAAGTGGAGTTACGACACACATCCAAAAGACGCCAAACCGACCTGTCGAAGCTCTAGTTCGTAAGGCTCCTGAGAAAATTCCTGCATTTGATATCATCAGAGAGAAAGAGACATTCATGGCGGCCAAGAAATATTTTGCTGGCCCTAGCCCACCCAGTGCCCCTGCGCAGCCTCAGTCGCCACCCTGCGACGCATCGCTGGATAAAGTAAGTATACTATCTACCTTTTTGCAAAGTTGCCTCAAACTTTTAAGAAATCAAGCTGCTCTGAATGAGTTGTAGAACGTCATCGCTTCCTGTGAATCTTTGCAAAGTTGTGGTCAGGACAAAACTGTTCATCGAGTCAGCAGGACCGGTAGGGAAATGCGATTGAATGCTCAGATAGGGGCATATGATATGACCGATGTTATTCTGGACTTAGGGTCCGATGTAAATGTTTTAACCAAACAAACCTGGGAACAAATGGGGAAACCTACCCTTTCCTGGTCCCCTATACAGTTGAGGCTAGCCAACCAGCAAAATATTGTACCTTTAGGAAGATTCCTGGATCTCCAAATAGATATTGACGGAGTCAGTACCTTCGTGGACTTCGAAGTAATTGAGATCATTGATGACAGCAACCCTTACCCGGCCCTGTTAGGAATTGAATGGGCAATGGCAAATGCCGCAGTCATCAACCTAAAGAAGAGACAGATGGTCTTCGAAGGGAAAGACTTCAGGGTCATCCTGCCCCTGGATCCTTCACAAGGGGAACGGTACACCGAGCCACTCCGCCATGAGGATCAAGCTGATGTGGAACCTATATCTACTATCACGGCGCAGGAAGAAGGTTATGCGGATCCTTCGGCCACAGGGTGGGAGTCTGGTAGCTCCTGTATGACGGACTCTGAAGATGAATTAGAAAGTCGGCAACACCGATTATCTGAGCACCATAGGGGCAGCAATGCCTGCCTTACCAAGTCTCTCAGATGGGTCGACTCACAAACCCGAAATATACCTATGTATGATGGTTCAATAGATCCTGAACCGTTTATTGCACAATTCTCGGCTCAGATACCTGACCTACAGATAATGGAGGCCCTAGAGTCAGCATTCAGAGCCACAGCAGTCAGATGGTGGACGAGCCATAAGAAGCAGATCCCTACCTGGGAAGCATGTCAGAAGCTCCTTCGCCTGCGGTTCTCAGACCAGTTGGCAACGGTGCGACGTAAGTTTGATGGAAAAACTTGCCCCCAGGACCACCTAAGCAAATGCTACGAGGCATGGAAGTATGTCACTCAGGATGAGTGGGTACATAGATTTGTGCACACGCTGGGACCATTGGCGAAGAACTGGTACGCGGAGGCTGAACTTCGCCAAGATACTGTAAGTTGGGATTGTCTTGTTCATAGCTTTGTCAATACTTTTTCTACTAATGATGTCTGTCCAGCCCTAGACGCAGCTATCAGGGTCATCAATACTAAGGTATTTAACGATCAAGAAGTGATAGAAAATCACCTTGATTGGGCCACACAAGAAGCCTTCGCAATTGAATGTTGTAACTTCACAGTCGACGAAGAAGAGGATCCGTGCCTTCTTGATATCCCAGAGTCAGAAGGATATTGTGACGTGCATGGACCGACAGTCGAAGTTCCCGAAGTGACGCAGCCCTTGAAGACGCGCACAGTTAACATTGGATTCGAGGCACAGCCTAAGTTTGCTACCATTGGCGACTATTGGGATGACGAGATGGTAAGCAAGGAAACTCAACTGCTCCATGAATACCAAGATCTGTTTCCGACAAAGTTCTCTGAAATGAAAGGTATCTTGGGAGATATCGGAGTAATGAAGATCCCCCTGAAGCCTGATGCCAAGCCTGTGAAGCAGCGCCCTTATAGATTGAATCCAAAATACAAGGAAAAGGTTAAGCTAGAGTTGGAAAAGATGCTTGCTGCAGGAATAATTGAACCTGTTGAAGAATCTGAGTGGGTCAGCCCTATGGTCGTCCAGGAGAAGAAGACTAAGGGTGAAATCTGAATCTATGTCGATCTAAGGAAACTCAATGATGCCTGTCTGCACGACCCTTTCCCCACTCCCTTTACAGATGAAGTGCTTGACAATGTCGGAGGCCAAGAAATATACTCTTTTACCGATGGTTTTTCGGGCTACCATCAGATCCGAATTGCTCCAGAGGACCGACACAAGACAACCTTTGCTATCGAAATGGGATCCTTCCAGTATACTGTCATGCCCTTCGGGTTGAAGAATGCACCTGCCATATTCTCCTGAGTAGTCATCTCCACCTTTAAGGAATACATACATAAATTTTTAGAAGTTTACTTTGATGACTGGACTATTTTTGGGCTAGTAAAAGACCATATAACTAGTTTGAGACTTATGTTGGATAAATGCAGACAGCACCAAATCTCCTTGAATTTAAAAAAGTGCATCTTCTGTGCGCCTTTTTGCATTCTACTTGGTCATGTGGTATGCAAGCAGGGATTGATGATGGACCCTGCGAAGATCGCTATTATTGTGAACCTGCCACCTCCAAAATCCGTCAAACAACTTCGAACAACGCTTGGTCACACCAGCTACTATAGGAAATTTATCCAAGGATATGCCAAGATTACCACCCCAATGGAAAGGCAGCTAAAGAAAGATATTAAGTTCAAATGGACTCCAGAATGCCAAGCAAGCCTCGACATTCTGAAAGAAAAAATGGTCACTGCCCCTATCCTAGTATTCCCTGACTGGAACAAGGAATTTCATGTGCATGTGGATGCATCCTCTATTGCTTTAGGTACTGTTCTCGCTCAGCCAGGCGCAGGTAATATCGATCACCCTATCTCTTTTGCCAGTAGGAAGTTGTCTACAGCGGAGAAAAATTATACTACGACATAACGCGAAGGTCTTGCTATGGTATATGCATTACAAAAATTTCGGCATTATCTTCTAGGATCTCATTTTAAGATGTTTACTGACCACTCTGCTTTTAAGTACTTAGTCAAAAAACCTGTGCTAGGAGGAAGAATATGCAGATGGTTAATTCTATTTCAAGAATATGATTTTGAGATCATTGTTAAGCCTGGACGACTTAACCTAGGACCTGACCACTTGTCGAGGCTCGAGTCAGGCGAAGAACCTACCAATATGGACGAAGGCCTCCCTGATGCACAATTATTTGCTATACAGATAGTTGATGAATATTTCCAGGTTATTGCTCAGTATTTTTCTACAGGTATCCCCTCTTCAGAGATGACCACACAGCAGAAGAAGCAGTTGGTGGTTCGAGCCGCGGACTTCACTTTAATAGAAGGACATCTGTATAAGATGGGACCAGATGAGATATTGCGCAGATGTGTTTTGGAACACGAAAAACCTCTAATATTGGCAGAAGCACACTCTGGTGCAGCAGGAGGTCACTATGCAGGTAAAGCAACAGCGCAGAAGATTTTGACAGCCGGCTTATGGTGGCCCACACTTCACAAAGATGCAAGAGAATACTGCCACAGCTGCGACATCTGTCAGAGGACAGGTAAACCATCTAGAAGGGATGAAATGCCCCTAGCTCCGCAAGTAACATTACAGGCCTTTGACAAATGGGCCATTGACTTTGTTGGTCCTATCAACCCCCATGCGAAAAAGTCAGGAGCCCGATACATCATTACAGCAACTGATTATCTTACCCGTTGGGCCGAAGCTCAACCCGTCAAGACCTGTAGCGCTGCTACTGTTGCGAAGTTCATCTTCGACAACATCTTATCTAGATTTGGGTGTCCCAAAGTTCTTATGAGTGATCAAGGGTCACATTTCCTGAACAGGACTATTGAAGTATTGACTGAAGAATTTCAGGTGTATCATCAAAAGAGTACCGCATATCACCCACAAGCAAATGGGACTGTCGAGGCTTTTAACAAAATCCTTGAGCATGCATTGACAAAGGTTTGTAACGCTAACAGGAATGATTGGGATCCTCAAATTCCAGCAGTGCTATGGGCTTACAGAACTACTTGCAAAAAGTTGATAGGCCATACACCTTATCGACTAGTTTATGGGCAAGAAGCTATCATGCCCATGGAATACATTGTTCCTAGCCTCCGGATATCTGCTTTCACCGAGATGGATGACCCAGCCATAATCACAGAGAGACTGAAACAGATATTAGAACTTGAAGAGGATAGATTTGTTGCAGGCTTCCAACAACAGGTGCAGAAAGCTCGAGAAAAAGCGTGGCATGACAGACACATCAAGAGAAAACATTTTCAGCAGGGTGATCTTGTGCTCCTTTATGACAGCAAATTCATGAAGTTCCCTGGAAAGTTTAAGACACATTGGAAAGGACCGTATGTAGTACAGAAAGTTACTGACGGGGGCGCAGTCCAGCTAGCTAAGTTAAATGGTGAGCTTTTCCCCTCTATGATAAATGGGAGCCGTTTAAAAAAGTACACGGATAGGCCAGGTATTCAGAATAGGAGGTAGCAATAAGCAAATAAGTGAAGCTGCTTGTCGCATTATGGATTATCGTAGTCTGTTTTGTCTATAGGATGCGAAGCTGCAAGTGATCGTAGGTCGCAGGGTCAGATTGTGTCGAAGTCGAAGGTTGTCAAGGTGTGTCGCAGCCCAAAATGTGACGGATGGGACATTCTGCAACCGGCGGCGCTAGCACGAGAGCTGCTCTCATTACTGGTCATAATGAGATTTTGGGAAAATATGGCGCTGTGTGGAGAAGATTTCCGGAACTCCATCAGATTTGGTGACATCATTGCACCATGATGACAAATTCCGCCTTGGGATTCTATAAGGAGCCATCTTGACCTGTGTTTTCTGCATTAAGCATCTGTGAGATATTTAGCCCGAACCATGTCGAACGACTGTAACGTTTAGGAGCTAGTACGCGAAGTAAGGGACAGAGGTCTGCAGCACCTGCTGAGTACTCTGCCAGTACAGCCTTACCTGGCTAAGTACATCGACAGGCAGGAGTTTTCTCTAAGTTTGCAAAGACGGACAGGAGTTTGCTCTAACGTAGAGCAACAAAGGGCATGAGGCCTAGCAGAAAGACTTTGGGGAATCCCGCCATGCAATCTTTCGGCGTAGCAGAACCATGGCAGCTATATTCCTTCTGCAGTGGGACATGCAATCCCAGGGGACCCCAAAGTTGTCGATGGTCAGGCATCGGCAATTGGAATGAAAGATGGTGTTGCAGGTGGATCGCGACGGTTTTCAAAGAACAGAAGTAGGCAGCCGGCAACAGCATGGAGAGCTTCATCAAGCAGTACACTATGCTTCGTCAGTGGAAGTTTGCCACCAGGGAAACTGAAGAGTGTCCCGGGACCGGCCACTAGTGAGTCTTAGGGGCCTGTTGGGGCGCATACTCCATGTTTGGGTAACTCCGCGGTTAATTAGAAAATTTGTAAGCGGAGTTACGGGTCAAAACAGTCTTAGGGGTAGTGGGGGAAGTTAAAACACATTTTTTCTAATAAAACCCGTGGTTAAAATCCAGGGTTTAGGGTTTTGGGTGCCCATGGTTTAAGACCATGGTTTTGTAAAAATGGGCAGTATAAATAAGCGCTTGTGTAAAGAAGATAGGTTAGGTTTTATGATGAAAGAAAGATTAAGGCGAAGCTAAGATTGGTTTTGTAAGAAAAGGTTAAGTCCCAGCTGTGTGCGTGGATGACCTCTGCAGCTGTGTGCGCAGAGGGTTTTTGTAAGGAAGATTAAGGAACGACCTGCAGCTGTGTGCACAGGGGCCTACTGCTGTGTGCACGGCTTTTGAGGACTGAAAGGATCTGCAGCTGAGTGCATAGATCAAACTGTGGTTTTGTAGCAAGTTGAATAGAACACAGTTTGTGGACGTAGCCCCTACACTGGGGGTGAACCACGTTATATCCGGTGTCGTGGTTTCTTGTGCTGTTTCTGTTCTTTTATCTTTTATGCATTAATACTGTATACATCTGATAAATTAGATCGCTGTTAATATTTAGCTTCGCTGTGAATTCCCTGTAGTGGGTTGAGCAAGTAACGACTGTTTATTTATCCACGAAGTTGTATGTGAATGAATGGTAAAGCTTTTATAGTATTGATTAATAATATTATTAAGGCTAAGGTACAGTAATCCCCCTCTCGGCTTGCAGAAACCTGATTCTGCGGCACCCCATAGCTGTTTCGGGTGAGACTGCAACCTGCGCGCAGGTTGTTGCTGAAAGGGCCAACACTGTGGGTCTTTTGTTGGTGCGACACAAAAGGTTTAAACCCGGGTCTGCCCTATTTCCCAACACATACCAGTGTGTAATAACTAGGCTCTATCATCTGTTTTTATCTAATTTGTTTAAGTACTTTAAGTAAATAATACAAATACAACAAAAATCCTATAAACAATTTATACAAACATCCTGTAGAAAGATAACTATTTGCATCTACATACATGCTTTAATTAAATCCACTTCTTGAAAATAAACTAACCTACTGTACTAGAGTACTACCTTGCAAAAGGTGTGGAAAAATATAGTTTAGGTATTTTCTTTCTATCCATTAATTAACTTAGAAATTTGTCTACTGATTTACCCTAATCCAGCTAGTTACTCACTTTCACAGCATACACATTTCTCCTATCTATCCTTAACAGAAATAAAACAAAAATATACTATTTCTTTGAAAACTCTTAAACTTTCCAGATACAGTAAATAATTAAATAACAGAACTAAACAAGTAAAAACCTGGATGTATAGATGAGGTGACAACAGCTTAAGGAACTTGTTCCTCCCAACCAACTCGTGGAGAAGAGCTGGACTATGATTCTCAGAACCCCCTGAGCTTGTCTCTTGGTCCACCTGGTAGAAGTACTAGGTGAGAGATGTAGTTTAGAAATCCTTTGCAGCTCCACTGAGTTTTCAACAGTAACTTAGTTCTGCTTACAGCAGTATGAACTCAGCTTAGAATAGCTGCACTAGTTCAGGTCTTCAGCACTTATCCACTCAAACTTAGTTCAGCTAGTCCCCTCCATCGAATTCACTTGTGCACTTCATTCACTCAGAATGATCACAAATCCAGAATGAGCACCCTCATCTATCTTCAATGGGAAGTTTTATTAGCATGCTTAGGTCTTTTGGGTCAGTTTTTACTTAATGATCCACCTGCTCTTGTTCCACTTTCTTGGGGAATATTGACCACAAAAATAGGGATGTTTCCACCTGCAACAATTAGAAGTAGGTTGAGGATGTTGCCACATGTCAATATGCTCTCAACCCAACCTCCTCCATCAAGTGACCATTAAAACACTCATTTAACAGCTTCCCTAAGCTATTGTCTCATCTTTAAAATATTCTGAAATTACATTAAATTATCCTTGACCCTACTTGGTCATTAATTACAAACTTTACATAAAATGTAACATAATGTTTCTTAAAACATGAAAATGTTTTGCAAATTGGGGCATGTGACATACACACCCCCTTAATTTATAACATCGTTCTCGGTGTTATTTAATATTTGTCCTTAGAATTGCCCTAGAACAGAATTGGATATGGATCCCACATATGAATTTCCAATTCCCAGGTGGCTTCTTCTAGACTAAGGTGCTTCCATTGCACCTTCACCTGACCAATGGTGCGATTCCGAAGCAAGATCTCCCTCCTTTCGAGGATACAATCCGGTTCCACTAGAAAATCTCCTTCGGGCTCCAACTACACATGGTTCCAGTTAATAACATGAGTAGCATCATGTACATATTTTTTTAACACAAAAATATGAAAAACATTGTGAACCTTTAGGTTTGGCTGTAAAGCTAACTGATATGGTACCTGTCCTATTCTGGATAGTATTTCAAAAGGTCTATAATATCAAGGTGCTAACTTAGCACAAATTCCTAATCTCGGAGAACTCTTTTTAGGTCTCACCTTAATAAAGACATGTTCACCTGCCTGAAACTCCTTTTGAGTTCGTTTAAGATCTGCTTGACTTTTTTGTCAATCTTGTGCAACTTTCAAGTTACCTTGCACCTGTTTTACAATTAAATCCATCTCTTTTAATAATTCAAGTCCTAATACTAACTTGTCAACTGGATTACTCCATGAGATGGGGTTATTGCACTTCCTGCCATACAAAAATTCAAAAGGACTATATCTTGCTGAGGCTTGGTAGTGATTATTGTAAGCAAACTCTACCAAGTGTAAGTAATCTTCCCATTTACCTAGCTATTCTTTTACATACATTCTGAGCAGGTCTTCCAATACCTAATTCACTCTCTCAGTCTGTCCATCTATATGAGGATGGAAAGAGGTACTGAATTTAATGTAGTATTTAGTCCTTTAAACAAATACTTCCAAAAGTTACCTGTAAACTTAGGATCTCTGTCTAAAATCATTATTTTCGGGATTCCATGTAAACAAAAAAATTGTTTTAGGAATATATCAGCAATATTCGTAGCTTTTATAAGTAGTTTTTTACAGGTATAAAATGAGCCGCCTTGCTTAATTTATCGACAACTACCATTATTGAGTCATTCAAGTTTTGATTTCTAGGTAGTCTTGTGATAAAATCAAGGTTGATTATCTCCCACTTCTAGCTAGGAATAGGTAATGGCTGAAGTAACCCAACTGGATGATAGTGTTCAATCTTTACTTGCTGACATTCAAAGCACTTAGCAATGTATTCTGCCAATTCATTTTTCATGTTTGGCCAGAAATAATACTTTCTTAGCATGGTTATAGTTTTCTGATAACCAGGATGTCATGAATAAGGAGTCTTATGGATTTCATTTAAAATCAACAACATAATCTTAGGTACATTAGGTATGTATAGTCTATCTTTATCTAATAATAATCCTTTTTCGTTTAAACTATACCTTGTACTTAAACTTTCAATTAAGTTTTCTCTTACCTTTGCTTGTAATTTATGATAATTTTCATCTTGTCTTATTCCTTCTTCTAGTTGTTCTTCTAAATCTGTTTTATAGGTGTTGATTATTGCTACAAAATTTAGTTTTGCATTTCTGCTTAAAGCATCAACAACCTTATTTTCTTTTCCTTTAATATGTTGGATTTCAAAATTGTACTCGCTGAGGAAAGCTAGCCACCTATCTTGCCTAGCGTTTAAGTTAGGTTGATCCAACAGATATTTTAACCCTTTATTATTTGTCACTAATATAAACTTTCTTCTGATTAAATGATGACGCCACATTTTTAAGGCATGTATGACAACAGCCAGTTCTAAGTCATAGGTCGCATAATTTTTCTCATGAATTTTGAGCTTTCTAGACTCATGAGCAATGACATGTCCTTCCTGAGTTAAAACTCCACCTAAACCATCATTGCATGCGTCAGCACATACTATAAAATATTTATTAGGGTCAACAATTATTAAGATTGGTGTGGTGGTTAATAATGTTTTTAACTTTTTAAAACTATCTTCACACTTTTGACTCCACTTGAATTTCTTCCCTTTCTTCTGTAAAGAAGTTATGGGATTTTCAATTCTTGAAAAACCTTCGATAATAGCCAGTAATCCCCATGAATGATCATACGTCAGTTATGTATTTTGGGAATGGCCATTCTTCGATTGAATTTATCTTTTTGGGATAAATAGAAATTCCTTCTTTAGTCAATACATGACCTAGATACTGTATTTTATCCTTAAATAAATAACATTTACCAAATTTTGCATAGAGTTGATGTTCTCGTAACTCTTGTAAGACAATTTTTAAATGCTATTTATGTTCTTCTTCAGACTTTGAATAAATTAAGATGTCGTCAATGAATACAACCACAAATTTATCAAGGTATTTATGCATTACATTATTCATCAGACACATGAAAACAGTTGGGGCATTAGTAAGCTCAAATGCCATAACAACAAACTCGTAATGACCATACTTGGTCCTAAAAGTTGTTTTAAAGATGTCTTCATATTTGATTCGGACTTGGTGGTAACCAGATCGTAAATTAATCTTCGAGAATATAGTTGCTCCACGTAGCTGATCAAATAGATAATTTTATTTAGTTGATGATAATCTATACATAATCGTAGAGTTTCGCCCTTCTTCTTAATAAAAATAACAGGTGCTCCCCAAGGAGACACACTAGGTCTAATATAATTCTTATCAATAAGTTCTTTTAACTGTGACTTTAGTTCATTTAATTCCAATATATTCATCTGATAAGGGGCTTTTGAGATGGGCACTGCACCAGGTACCATCTCAATAGTGAAGTCTAACTCTTGCTTCGGAGGCAGTCCCAAAATTTCTTCCGGAAATACATCCGAATACTCCCTCAGGATCGAAATATCTTCTAGTTTTATTTATCTTCGTTATTAGTATTTTATTCATTAATTACTATTACAACAAAGGCTTTACAGCCCTTCTGAACATCTCTCTTAAGTTGCAAAGCAAAGATCTGTCTTATAGCTGTTTTCCTAGGGATTCCTTTTACATTTACTGTTTCTCCATCGTTATTTACGCAAGTAAAGGTTTTATCGAAACAGTTCAGGACTACCCTATGTTGTTCTAACCAATCCATACCAATTAACATATCATAAGAACCTAAACATAATACATTAATCTTAATAAAGGTTCCAAACTGATCTATTTTTACAATACAATTCTTAACAAAGTTGATCACCTTTCTTTTTGCACCAGTAGCTAGCTAGACTAACCAAGACTTTACAAGATTTTCTACTAATAACTTACATTTTTCTACTAAATTAGGAGAAATATATTTTAAGCTAACCCCTGGATCAATTAAAATAGATATAGGTATTTGATTCAGCTTACCTTTCACTTCCACCATGGAAGTTTGATAATCTGCTTGCTTATTCTCCAATGCTGCATTGATTCTGGGCATTATCCTTGCTAGATCATCGACAG
The DNA here is from genome assembly GCA_001517045.1 of Pseudotsuga menziesii. Taxonomy (NCBI): domain Eukaryota; kingdom Viridiplantae; phylum Streptophyta; class Pinopsida; order Pinales; family Pinaceae; genus Pseudotsuga; species Pseudotsuga menziesii. The sequence continues at coordinate 930,451 of LPNX010417949.1, read as the reverse complement.
TTATCTCCTCCTGTATCATATGTATGTTGTTAACCGTCTTCTTCCTATTGGGGCAAGCTGATGCATAATGAGGACCATTACATTCCCATCACTTTACTAGTTCCTTTCGTTCAAAATTCTTGGTATAGTTACTCTGATTATTAACATATTCTTTATTTCTTTGACCATTTGGGTTTATCTGTGAATTACCCTTGTTCCCTTGGAAATTTTTATTAGGAAAATTTCGTGTGTTATTATTCTTAAAATTTCGGTTAGGTACAAAACCTTTCTTCCTCTGTTCAAAATTATTAGTTCTTTTAGCCTTCCAGTTTGTCATACTTTCCTTTTTGCGATTCTGTTCATAACATAAATTCTCCTTTCCTATTTCTTATTCTAATTTTTTTGGATTTTCATATTCAATTATGTCTTTTATAGGAAAGGGTAAGCAGCTTAGAAACCGCTGTACCTTAGGCTTCTCATCCGCAACGTAAGGCACATATCTAAGCAGACTTATAAATTTATTGTTTAGTTTTTTTATCTTCATTGTTCCCAGTTTTAATTCATAAAATTCCTTAGCTCCCTCCTCGTAGTACTGTTCAGACAAAAAAATATTCTTAAAATATTTCTTAAACGTACTCTAGTTAATGTTCTTCTGCCTAATGTCTTTTACTCTTTTTAGGTCCTGCCACCAAATATATGCCTTCCCCGTGCAGTTGTAAATAGCCATTCTAGCTTTCAGTTGATTAGAGTAATTATAAATTTGAAAATATATCTTCATCCCAGACAGCCATGATTCAGCCTCTTCTCCCTTCTCAGTTTCACCATTAAAGGTTGGTGGCTTAATTTTCTTGAATTCTCCAGATATTTCTTCGTAAGGTTTAAAATTTCTCTTTCTTGTATCATGATTATCTTCACAACTATCACTATTATATTGATAATTATTTTTATGTGGATCGCCATAAACCTTAGAAGATGAGCTATTTTCGATTTTAAACTATTTAGAATTTTTATATTTATGTTGGTAAGACATATCTTCAGACTCTGTTCGTTTATCTTTTTCTTCATTCTAAAATCTTTCCATTAAAATCTGATTCAGCTCCTCCTGAGCTCTCAGAATTCTCTCATTTTCCTTTTTGACTGTTTCCATCTTTGTTCTTAGTTCCTTGACTATTTGTAATAATTCAAAAGAATTCAAAATAATTATTAGTTATTTCTTCTTGTATGGGTTCTCTTTTAGAATTACTTCGTTCAGTAAATGGAGACTCCTCATCCGCATATTCTTCCAATCTTTCCATACCCGCAGTTAACTCAGAAAAATTCTTTGGAAGTATATTTCAAAAGAAAGGTAAAAAACAGTATGCATGTTTTAAATTTCATTGTTTATTTATGCAAGTTGAGCCGCATTCAGGCCTAGTGTTTGAACCTTGTGCTCTGATACCACATGTAATAACCCAAAAATTCATAAAAATTTAAAATTTTTCATGTAACATAAAATCTTCAAAGATCTCACTGCCTAAGAACCAATAATTGCTAGCGGTTAATCAAACAGTAGCATTTAGAATAGAGCATTGTAATTCTCTAGTTCTATATAATTTTTTTTTTTAATCTTTGAAGCACTATGTTACGGATGCTAAATTCAGCACTCTATGTTTTTAAAAGAACAGGAAAGAAAACTATATCTAAACTTAATACTAAAAGTGTTTTTACTGTCTTCTGATAAGTAGGAGAGGCCTTATTTGATATTGGGGCTTACTTAGCTTACAGAGAATGTAGTGAAGTGATGCTTCTGTTACAGGTTCTATACAGGTAAGCAGTTTGTTACCAGTAATTCCAGATCGAGAATAACACTCAACTAGCATAGGATAAAATGCTAGTTAAATTGTTTGTTTTGCAACTTGATCCTGTAAGAGACATTGTTGATATTTTTATTGATATAAAACTACATAAATGTTTGTAAAAACACTATTGTAATAGAATGGGTTTAGTTCAGTTATGATTACTACCATAGTCATTGTTTGATTAACCTTTCTCTTTGTGTTTTCAGTTATAGAATTGTATTTCTATTGTTAGATGGTGCATCTTATGGACATATCTACTTCTGTCATTAAGAGCACAGCAACCTAAGAGTGTAAAAACTAAAAGATATGTTAAACATACTGTTAGTGGAAAAAATTGTTCTCAGACTACTAAAGAACAAGCCAACACAATCTCATAAAATAAAACTAAGTAAAACAGGTTTTTAGGGTTTTGGTTTTATAGTTTGTTAACAAGAGGGTAAAAAATCATAAGGCTAAGACAAATACTAAATCATGCAACAATATAAGATTGAGATGTATAATATATGAAACATAAACTATAACAGCATAAGAACATTACTGAGTTTCATCCACAGTTCATAAGCATTCCATGAGAAATAACCTTAAACAAGAAATGAATTTATAAATTGAGTGATCACACCAATCAGAAAAGAAACTAGGAAATAGGATAATATGGGCTTATAGATTGCATATATAACATAATTAGTAATCCAAAGTACATAAGAGTTTTTGAACTTAGCTCTGTATACAGTAGCTTGATAGCCTCCCCTTGTACAAATTTAGAACCCCCTTTCATTCTAAAGTCCTACTTTTATCTTGGTTACATCAAAAAAAATAGTTATCTAACTGAATAACTACCTTTTAGGTCAGATTGTTGAATCACTTAACAAAGTAAAGTTGTTCAAAATAAACTAATTTCTTTACAAAAATTAACTAACAACACCTATCACTTAAATCCTTTTACAAATATTTAGCAGCTTCTACCAAAAGGGCTATCCCCTCCAAAGCTTGAGTCTTCCTCCTAGTTCTCTATTACTCACCTTCTAGGTCTTCGACTCTTTTTGATAATTCCTGATTTTGTTGAGTTATTTCTTAGACAGTTTGCTTCAGCTCTACACATAAACTTTGTGTCTTCCTTTTCCTGTTGAGTGCTTCCTTGGAGACTACAATTAACTATTGGTAATGGCTGTTAATCTCTTCTAGATCCTCTCTTAATATTTTGTTGGACACTACTAATCCTTCATTTGTTTCATGCAGGAATTCTATATGACACTTGTACTGCTTGATACTTCTTCGAAGGTTTTCATTCTCAGAATCAATACATTTTCCCTCTGCAGCTGAAGACAGTCCTTCTGGCATTTAATGAATTTTCAATTTCTTAAAAATCTCTTCATCATCCTATTGTTGTTGCTCTGTCATGATTACAGGAACCCTTGGAGATTCATTACCTTCAAAATTGCATTGAGTTGATGGCTCTGCAATCTTTTCTTCATATGCATATAATGTTGTCATCATTGACTATTGCTTCATCAAATCATCCTGTTGATAGCTAAGATTTTATTTCCTTTGAACATCTTCTAAATGCTCTGATATTTTAATCTTTTTTGAGGGTGAATTAACCTTCAAAGAAACTTGTTTCTTACCTTTGATCTTTCTATCATTCAGGTTTTCATCCTCTTCTAATTCCTCTTGGGAAGAAGAGTCTTCTACTATTGTAATTTTCTCCCGAGCTAGCTTAGGATTTAATATTTTTTTCATGTTCAACCTCGATTTGTTCTTAGGTATGGTTTTAGGTCTCCAGCCTACTCCTATTTATCCCAACATGCTCAAGGATTTACCTTGATGCTTTATAGCTTCCAGCTGAACCACCTTTCTTTTGACTCCTTGTGAAACCAGCTTCTCTTCAATTTCTTCTTGTGAAATCTGTGCATTGTCAACCCTAGCTTTATCAATCAGTGGGCTTTCCTTTCTTTCTGAATGTACTTCTGTATGGATCTGTTATTTTTCTACCAGGCCTTCATCTACTCCCTGGTTTGCATCTATATTTAGGGTATTTTTTGCATGATCTAAGTTCTGCCTTTGAACTGTCAACAACTCATCTTCATTAACTTTCATTTCATCTTCATCAGTTTTCTTTTGCTGTTCACTTTCAGGCTTTTCAACCCTCTGTGTCATAGACCTTTCTTGTACAATCTCTTGTTCTACTTCGACTATGAATTCTTTCTTCAACTTTTTTACTAGGTTCTCGGATTTGTTCACCTATATTCTCTTTGATTGGTCCTCCTTCTCAGTTCGAAACCCAAACCAAAATAGAAAATAATCCTAAGTATTTCCTCTCTTTTGAAGCTCAATACTGATGATTAATTTTATTAAACAATGATGAAATATGGACTGCTTAGTATGATCTTGATGCTTCTTTACTCTACTAGACATCTTCTGTAAACTTTTAAGGAAAAAGAAAGGGAGATTCATCTTTGATTCATGACTTAAATGTTGTATAAACCTGAAATGATATTTAAACACAGAGGCATATCTTCCTTCACAAGTTACATAACTCTACAGGATTTTGATTGGCTCTCTCCATGGCTCTCTCCACTTCACTTCCTGATCTTTTTTCAACGTGGTTATTATTTGTTTAATGGTTTTAGAAAAATTTTGTATGAACCAATGTAGAAAATTTATTTTTCCAATAGAGGATTGCACATCCTTCTTACTTCTCGGTAAATTGATCTTCAAAATAGCTTTTACCCTTTTTGGATCTATCCTTATGCCATTAGCTAAAACCAAATGACCCAACAACTTACCCTCATGTACAACAAAATGTGACTTTTTTGGATTGAGAGACAGTCCATATTTTCTACATTTCAAGAAAGTTGGTTTTAGGTGCTTTAAGTGCTCTTCATCAGACTGTGAGAAGACTATTATGTAATCCAAATAGATCACCACAAACATATCCTTCTCTCCAACAAAAGATATGTCCATAGCTCTTTGAAAGGTAGCTCCAGCATTCATTAATCCGAATGGCATTTTGTCATACATGAAAGTACCCTAAGGGGTAGTGAAGGATGTCTTTTCTCTATCATAAGGGTGCATTGCAATCTGGTTATACCCTAAAAAACCATCCACCATTTAAATCCTTTGGGCACCCACTACCTTCTGCAATATTTGTTCAATTTTTGGTAAAGGATAGTTGTCTTTAAGTGAAGACATATTCAGATTATGAAAGTCAACACACAATCTTATTTCCATTCTTTTTTCTGACAGGTACTAGATTTTCTACCCATGAATAATATCGAAGAGGAACAATGATATTAGCATCCAACAATTTTTTTACCTGCTTTTCTATGACAGGGAATAAAGCAGGATTGATTCTCCTCAATTTTTGTCTGAATGGTTTGACATTTGGTTTCAAAGGCACTTTATGCTGTATAATACTAGTATCATAAGTCTTCAAATCTTCGTATGACCAAGCAAAGATATCAACATATTTTTTTAACAGCTTGATGTACCTGTTTCTCTGCTCTGCTGTAATTGCCTTTGAGATCTTCACCATTCTTGGATGTTCCTTTGTGCTGATATTAAAATCCATTACATTATCCTATGAAGACTACATAGCTGGTTTTAAGGGGATATCATCCTTTGAAAAAATACTCTCTAAAGGTACCAAACACTTAGGAATAAAATTGCTTTTCAGCTCAATGATTTTATGACCTGCAATTTCATTTTCTGCAACACCCTCAGTATATTCAGTTTCATCATCCTGTTCTTGGTCAATTAAGGAATTAGAGAACTCACCATCTAGCTCTAAAAACCTTCTAATCTCTAGATCATCCTCAAAAACTCTCCATTGCTTTATATTATCAGGCACAAAAGGTCTGTACTTAACTTCAATAGGATATTTCAGCTGAGTTGTTTTAGGAATCTTAAAATGTGTAGATGCTAGGGAAAGAGAATCAATAGTTTGGTTATGATCTCTAGGAATATAGGAAATATTGAATGCCATAAAGAAATTATCTATCATATCCCATACTTCGTTCCTATATAGTTTCAACAAATCTTGTTTTACTTGATAGTTATTCCTTACTTGCTGAACAACCAACTAGGAGTCGCCATAAACAGAGATTTGCTAAATACCTATATCTTTTGCATCTCTCAAACCTAATAACAGAGCTTCGTATTCTGTTGTATTATTTGTAGTAACGAATTCTAAATTATACATCAAGTTTACCACTTCACCTCCAGGGGATATTAGAACAACTCCTGCTCCAACACATTCTTTAGATGATGATCCATTAAAATACATCTTCCAAAGTTCATCCTTTTGTTCCCTAGTACATTTTACTGATTTTTCTTTTTCAACCTGTAACATACTAGCATCATCATTATCATCACTAAAGTGCAACATACAAGTCCCCAAATCCTTTTCAACAGCATATAATGAATGATTTGTAGGATTCCTGTCACCAGTCACAATATAAGCAAATTGTAACTCTCTATACAACCTCCTATTCTCACCTCCAAAGACAGGGATGGTTGCATATGTTAAGTCCATCTGTAAAGTTCACGATACCTTCTTAGCCCAAGATCTAGAAAGGAGCATTCCAAATTTAGGTGTGATATATGCCACTACTACATCCATAATAACTCTTTTCATTGGTAGCTGAGCTAATATAACCACCATGTCCTTTATCACTCCTAAACATTTGACAGCTCTAGAATCAAAATCATACAAGTCATGATAAGGCTTTGTTATGCTAATCCCCAAGGCTTCCATGACTGCTTTTGGCATTAGATTATGAGATGCCCCTGAATCCAAAAGACAATTATGGATCATCTGCTCATGGATGGTTAATGTGATATAAAAAGGTGGGGATGTGCTTGCATCACTTTCAGTTTTCTCTGCTAAAGCTGATCCAATAAAAATTTTGGGATTATCTGCCTGTAAATTTACTGTGTTTGAAGGTAATTAGAGGAAATTTCAATTTAAAATGGGCCTTTCAAAAATAATACAAATTCCATGTCATCATGTATTAGCCAATCAAAATGCTTTAAAATTCAAAAAGGGAGCACCTCTTAAACAATTTTTTAATATAAATTTGGGGATAGGTATCATGAAAAAAACTACTTTTCTTGTCTGTATTTTCAACATATCTCCCTATGTTTTTACTCAAATTTCGATTGGGAGTGCTTGTTGGATGCAGAATCAAATTCCGCATCCAACTAGTACCCACTCAGCATACTTTTGATGGACCCCTCTACCCCAAAAACAAGAAATACCTGAAAAAACATGATGATGACACCATCATCATGTTTTTTCAGGTATTTCTTGTTTTTGGGGTAGATGGGCCCATCAAAAGTATGTCGAGTGGGTACTAGTTGGATGCGTAATTTAATTCTACATCCAACAAGCACTCTCGATCGAAATTTGAGTAAAAACTCAGGGAGATATGTCGAAAATACGAACAAAAAAATAGCTTTTTCTTTTCTTCCTCCAAAATTAATAAATATTATTTTATTATTTTAACTATTATTTTATTAATTTTCCTTTAGAGGCCCATTTTGAGTTGAAATTTCCTCTAATGCCTGATTGTTTGCTGAACCTATCATTTTCAAGACTGAATTTTTATGACAAGGATTTTTGATCAACTCAGTGAAAGGCATTGGGATTTTAATTTTGCACAATTCATTTTCAAGATTAAAATTCTACATGTTCTTATTCACTTCTTCAACTTCAATAACCTTCTCTGGTTTATCCTGATTTTTTCTTTTTTCTAATGTTGGATTAGATTGCTGTTTAGGAGGAAGAATTGCCTTCTTTTTAGGGTTTTGTACCACCTGTTTTGGTCTTGACTTCAAATTTAGGGTTTTCTTAGGCTCAAAATGATATATATCAGATGTTACTTCAAGGTTTAAATCATCTTCTCTCTAAAAAAAAATTGCATCATAATATTCAGAATTTAAAAAATCTTCCTTAGCCATAAAACCTTCAGTCAACTGTTCTCCAAAATAATTTATGTCTTGATCTGGATCTTCATACTGCTCATCCTCTTCTATTTCTCCCTCATTAGTGACATTATTTTGAAGTGGGGGTGGTACCTTTTGATCTTCAACCTCTCTCCTTTCTCTTTGTATATCATTATTCCTTCTCTCTCTGGGAATAAAACGAAGTGCAAACTGTCTTCTAAACTGATTTGGGTTATTAGGGTTTTTGTCCCGTTCTTGAGCAGGCCTATCGGAATTTTTTTCTAATTCCAATTTGTTTAATTTTGCTGTTAGGATTTTCACTAATTTTGCCATCTCAACAATTTTACCATCTGCAGGTTGTGATGTTGAAACTATTGGAGATGCCTCCTTCTTACCCTTTTTATCATAAACTTGTTGCTTGCTGAGTTTCCCTTCAGTCTATTAGAAGCAAGAATATTAGATTCTACTTCTAATGCTACTTCTTGGATATTCAGTAAAGTAACAGGTCTTCTTTCTCTCAGGAGTAAGGAAATCTCATGGTCAAAATCATTAGCATAGGTGAGTTTTGCTGAAGTTTCGGAAGGCTTAATTTCTATAGGGATTCTACCATACATTTTGTTAAACCTCTTAGAGAAGTCAACTATATTTTCACCTTTCTTCCTTCTTAGGGCTCCAAACTCTGTAATGTAATATGTATGATCCTTAGCATCACCCCACTGTCTCATGAAAACATCCTGAAGCTCCTCTATTAAAGTAATGGAATTTGCTGGTGACTGTCTGAACCATTTTCTGACCTCTCCATCCAGACTCTATACGAACATCCTCATCCACACATCTTTTGACTCGATATTTTGATTATTTGCATAGCTGAGAAATGCATCCCAGTGCTCCTCAGCTGTTGTCTCAACTTGACCATTAAACCTAGGAAATTAATTTTGGTAATCTCCACTAGGAAGAGCATTTAAGGGCTGAGGTAAAACTAAAGGCGCATACCTAGCTGCCACCATTCTATCCATCATATCTAATGGCTGTTGTTGGGTTTCCATTTTTAAACTGACTGGTTTAGGTGAAGGAAAATATTGACTGGAACTTGGCTGAAAAGGACTCTTACTGACTTTAAACTGAAATAAAGGGATTTTCCCAGGAGATAGGGCTTTTGATTTCTTAAAGGACCGAGGATCAGTAAAGATTTGAAAACTGCTAACAAGGATTGTAGGTTTCAACCATGATGAATCTTGTTCTTCTTCCTTTGCAAATGAAAAGGGTGACAATAGGTCAATTTGGTCAAGGTTACATAAGGTTGGAGATGACTAGACTTCTTAATTTTCCTAGCTATTTTCAGAATTTTCTCTTGGTCTGAGACACCCAAATGTAATGGTGAACTAGGTCTACTTATTGTCCCAACTCCCTTAGTATCCACTGTGAACTGTTTGGTGAAATGTAGTCTTAATGATTTGTTGGTTTTTTCCACCTCTTAAAACCAGTTGAATGATGAATAACCTAGGGAAAGTATGCTTCAGCTTTGTCCCCGGCAACGACGCCAAATATGTTAGTGCCAGAAATTTTTCTAAGACTACTAAATAACAAGCCAACACAATCTCATAAAATAAAACTAAGTAAAATAGGTTTTTAGGGTTTTGGTTTTACAGTTTGTAAACAAGAGGGTAAAAACTCATACGGATAAGACAAATACTTAATCATGCAACAATATAAGACTGAGATGTATAATATATGAAACATAAACCAGAACAAGATAAGAACATTACTGAGTTTCATCCACAGTTCATAAGCATTCCATGAGAAATAACCTTAAACAATAAATGAATTTATAAACTGAGTGATCACACCAATCAGAAAAGAAACCAGCAAATAGGATAAAATGGGCTTATATATTGCATATATAACATAATCAGTAATCCAAAGTACATAAGAGTTTTTGAAATTCTCTCTGTATACAGTAGCTTGATAACCTCCCCTTGTACAAAATTCGAACCCCCTTTCATTCTAAAGTCCTACTTTTATCTTGGTTACATAGAAAAATAGTTATCTAACTGAATAACTACCTTTTAGGTCAGAATGTCGAATCACTTAACAAAGTAAAGTTGTTCAAAATATACTAATTTCTTTACAAAAATTAACTAACAACACCTATCACTTAAATCCTTTTACAAATCTTTGGCAGCTTCTGCTAAAAGGGCTATCCCCTCCAAAGCTTGAGTCTTCCTCCTGGTTCTCTGCTACTCAGCTTCTAGGTCTTCGACTCTTTTTTATAATTCCTAATTTTGTTGAGTTATTTCTTGGACAGTTTGCTTCAGCTCTGCACATAAACTTTGTGTCTGCCTTTTCCTCTTGAGTGCTTCCCTGGAGACTACAATTAACTCTTGGTAATGGCTGTTAATCTCTTCTAGATCCTCTCTTAATATTTTGTTGGCCACTACTAATCCTTCATTTGTTTCATGTAGGAATTATATCTGATACTTGTACTGCTTGATACTTCTTTGAAGGGTTTTTATTCCCAGAATCAATACAGTTTCCCTCTAAAGCTGAAGATAGTCCTTCTGGCATCCAAGGAATTTTCAATTTCTTAAAAATCTCTTCATCATCCTCTTGCTGTTTCTTTGTCATGATTACAGGAACCCATGGAGATTCATTACCTTCAAAATTGCATTGAGTTGATGGATCTGTAATCTTTTCTTCATTTTCATATAATGTTGTCATCATTGACTACTGCTTCATCAAATCATCCTGTTGATAGCTAAGATTTTCTTTCCTTTGAACAAATTCTAAATTCTCTAATATTTTAATCTTTGTTATGGGTGAATTAACCTTCAAAGAAACTTGTTTCTTACCTTTGATCTTTCTATCATTCAATTTTTCATCCTCTTCTAATTCTTCTTGGGAAGAAGAGTCTTCTACTATTGTGATTTTCTCCTGAGCTAGCTTAGGATTTAAGAGGTTTTTCATGTTCAACCTCAATTTGTTCTTAGGTATGGTTTTAGGTCTCCAGCCTACTCCTATTTCTCCCAACATGTTCAAGGCTTTACCTTGATGCTTTATAGCTTCCAGTTGAACCACCTTTCTGTTGACTCCTTGTGAAACCAACTTCTCTTCAAATTCTTCTTGTGAACTCTATGCATTGTCAACCCTAGCTTTATCAATCAGTGGGCTTTCCTTTCTTTCTGAATGTACTTCTGTATGGATCTGTTCTTTTTCTACCAGGCCTTCATTTACTCCCTGGTTTTCATATTTATTCAGGGTATTTTTTGCATGATCTAAATCCTTCCTTTGAACTGTCAACAACTCATCTTTATGAGCTTTCTTTTCATCTTCATTAGTTTTCTTTTACTGTTCACTTTCAGGCTTTTCATCCCTCCGTGTCATAGACCTTTCTTGTACAATCTCTTCTTCTTCTTTGACTATGACTTCTTTCTTCAACTTTTTTACTAGGTTTTGGGCTTTGTTCACCTATCTTCTCTTTGATTGGTCCTCCTTCTCACTTTGAAACCCAGACCAAAATAGAAAATAATCCCAAGTATTTCCTCTCTTTTGAAGCTCAGTACCGACGATTAATTTTATTAAACCATGATGAAATATGGACTGCTTAGTATGATCCTGATGCTCCTTTACTCTACTAGACATATTCTATAAACTTTTAAGGAAAAAAAAAGGGAGATTCATCTTTGATTCATGACTTAAATGTTGTAGAAACATGAAATTATATTTAAACACAGAGGCATATCTTCCTTCATAGGTTACATAACTCTACAGGATCTTTGTTGGCTCTCTCCATTTTGGTTTAAATTTTTGTATATGTACTCCTTTACCCCAATCTGCAACAACATTTGGCAGCAGATAATTCTCGGATTTAAAAGAAAAAGGCACCTTCTTGAACCAATACTCACCCTCATCAGCAATGCATGTATCCTGTGCTATTAATTCTCTAGTCAGCTCAATTTTTAGGGTATTAAATGTGACCGTGTCTTTCTCTAATCCCTGAGCAAATTTATATGAAACCTCTGTATGATGACCATTAATTTTCTCAAAATAAGTCAACTAGCTTGCTTCTGAAAACAACCTTGCACAGTTAGGGAAATTTTTATCCCAAGACATGTCTAAAGGCTCAGCTCTATTCATTTTCCCACTTTTCTTCATACTGAACAATAAGCCTTAATTGTTTTTTCTTCTGAAAATGGTTCAAGCTACTTTGAAAGTATGAAGCCTTGACAGTAGTTCAGAAATTGAGCAGATTGAAAACCCTGAATATCAACTTTTCCTCAAGACTAATAAAAATTTTGGGACAATTTTTACTGACAATCAAAGATTAATAACTGAGCAAGAAATCGGGCTCTTGAACCTGATGTAATTCTTAATTAAGAGCCATCACTACTCTTTTATCACTACAAACCCAAATTCAGGGATGATGTCAGTAATCGGTTGCATACCTGTTGTAATAATAGTTTTGATTGCTAAAAATGTGGTATATTGTCTTCCTAGGTGTCCCATGACCTTTGTTTCTTTGTCTTTAGCTGCCATGACTGTGCTAGTCGATTACCCTGCAAACCCTAAGTGTCTAACCATCTTCATCTTCCAACCACAAACTGCCAGGTTTCAATACAATTTTTGTGATATTTCATACATTCAGTAAATTCGTAATTGACAATGAATTACCCTCATCGTGCATGATCATTGTTGTTTAAAGGATCTGCATCTTCCACCTTCTAGACAACTGCGACTCACCCGAATGATTCCTATCTTAACTGAAAACACTTGTCAAAATGATTAATATGGCCTAAACACGTATCAATCTCCTTGACAGGTGCAAAAAACTCCTCTCATGTGCAAATTTTGGAACTCACTAGGAAAATTATGACATTTTCAAACAACACGATTTTCTTGTAGCGCCCTCGTTCATATTTTCTGTCTTTGCACTACAAGAATATCTGTTTGATGATTTTTTAACCAAAACTCAAAACAAAGTGTCAAATTTTGATAATTAACCTTTGATAAGACCTTACAATATTGTTGTTCAAGATTAAGAACCCTTGCATTAGAGGAAATTTCAACTCAAAATCAGCCTCTTAAGGAAAATTAATAACATAATAGTTAAAGTAATAAAATAATATTTATTAATTTTGGAGGAAGAAAAGAAAAAAACTACTTTTTTTGTTCGTATTTTCGACATATCTCCCTGTCTTTTTACCCAAATTTCAATTAGGAGAGCTCGTTGGATGCAAAATTAAATTCCAAATCCAACAAGTACCCACTTGGCATACTTTTTATGGGCCTTGCTACCCTAAAAACAAGAAATAACTGAAAAACATGATGATGACATCATCATCACGTTTTTCCAGGTATCATCATCACGTTTTTTCAGGTATTTCTTGTTTTTGGGGTTGCGGGGCCCATAAAAAGTATGCTGAGTGGGTACTTGTTGGATGTGAAATTTAATTCCGCATCCAATGAGCTCTCTCGATTGAAATTTGGGTAAAAACAGAGGGAGATATGTCGAAAATACGAACAAAAAAAGTAGTTTTTTTTATGATACCTATCCCCAAAATTCTATTAAAAAATTGTTCAAGAGGTGATCCATTTTTGAATTTTAAATAATTTGATTGGATAATACATGATGACATGGAATTTGTATTATTTTTGGAAGGCCCATTTTAAATTGAAATTTCCTCTAATGTAACCTAGGGTTTGGGGTTACCAACTTACTACTAACCTTGCAGACAATCAGCTTTACCAGAGAATAGAAAGGGAATAGGAAGAAAGTCTTGACTTACCCAATTATCGACGGTTGATCCAATCTTGATCTTCTCCCACTCCTCTTCTCTCCAAAGCTTCTAGGGATGCACCTCTTTCACTTGTAAAGAGCAAATTCTCCAAGTAATATCTCATGCATGTATATATAAGAGGTTAGATAAACAATATATCAAATACATAATCAAATATATTCATCAACCACAATACATGAAATAAACTCAACACAATGTTGGAAGAATAATTCTCTTTATTAACAATCAATGAATGAGGTAAGAATACAACCTAGCTTCTAAGACAAGGACTCCTCTGCAACCAAAGGACTCTGAGTTCTGTTGCTCCAGGACTTCTAAAGATATACCACCAGCATAAATTTTCTCTCCAATCTTGATTCCTTACTGCCCTCCCCAAGGCCTCTATTTATACTTTGGGAAATAGAGTGATTTCGAAGGTTGGGGTGGCTGAAACAGTTGGGATAGTTAATAATTAGGGCCCAACTAATCTTCATTAATCGTGTTTTATATTTTTTAAGGTCGAACTGAGGTGTATGCGACCTGCGTATGACACGTGATTTGCTCAAAGAAAACCCGCCATTAGAGGAAATTTGGGGTCTAAAATGGGCCTTATAAGAAAACGCGCCAACAATAAGTTCTTTTGAGTTGGAATTCAAGAACCAATAGAATTCCAATAAAACGAGTCAACCATAATGGTTGAATTGACATATTTGTCATAAAAAAAAACTACTTTTTGTGTTTGTATTTTCGATGTAGTGTGGGTACTCGTTGGATGCGGAATCAAATTACGCATCCAACGAGCTTTCTTGATCAAAATTTGAGTAAAAACACAGGGAGATATGTTGAAAATACGAACACAAAAAGTAGTTTTTTTCTTTTTTCCTCCAAAATTAATAAATATTGTTTTATTATTTTAACTATTATTTTATTATTTTCCTTAGGAGGCCCATTTTAGACCTCAAAATTCCTCTAATGGTACACTGATGTACGCGTGTTGCAATGCAGATAGTCACGTGCAGTGCGCAAGTTGCAATGGAGATAGTCACGTACGCAACTCAACACTTAGAAAAATTATGTAGCAAACTGGTTTAAGGGTAAATGCATCCCAAGTCATTCCCATATATAGTGTTTAGGAAAAATTCAATCCTAATATGTCCTTTTGTGTACCAACATAAGGAATGTCAGCACTCGGACGAAGAAGTGCCATTTGGGTTGATAACAGATGCCCCTTGATGTGTGAGGTTAGAGGGAAACGATGGCCGAAAAACATTATAATCATTATCTTGGATAACTCAGAAGTCCAATGGAGTAGAGGAAGTACCTGAAACAATTAAATAGTAATGTCATATACAAAATCATATATGAGGATGCCATGTTCAATATACGGGAACACTAGCTCCTTTACAATATTTGAGTACATCATATGATACGGGTTCAAGATCACGCATATTACGAAGGTGGATCGAAGACACAATATACAATAATGATGAGTCTTCAAAGATCTAGAAGCTGTGTAAGTGAACACAACATAATCTTCAGCAACTTATGCCATAGAAATGAACCTAAGGTCTTCATCAAAAATCCAAAAGAACCAGTACAATCTAGGCCATGTGAATAGATGTTATTGAAGTCGAACATGGATAGGATTCAACAAATTGTCAACCAATAGGTGATAATTGACAACTGAAGCAAAGGAATTCACCAATAATGAAAATGAATCTTAAGGTACTATCGTAAAAAAATCTAGGTCTTCGTCGTCAGGAAGTGCTGATGAGAAACCATATTGTGATGAGGAAGGTAATAGATCCTCCAATGGATCACAAGAATGACTAGGAACTGGATAAAGGAAGGGATACACAAGTACTAATAGATAGGACAATGATGGAATCAGGATACAGATCAGATGCAAGGCTAAATCCTTGAACAGTGAGCACGACACAGAGATGACCCAAGGAAGCTTTTAACTTTGCAGATAGTACAACTAGACTTATCTGTCACATAGGAGACATGATCATATTACCCAGGTATAACTGACAAGAGGAGGAGTAAGAAACTTGAAGTAATAGCTGAACTGAAAGTGAAAACTGAGACATGAGTATCGGAAAAAGCAGAGAGTGCTATGTTAAAGGAAGACATGCTGCCACTGACTGAGAACCCAAAGAGAACTTCTTCCTTATCTTTCCTGTTAAATTTTAACGAGTCCAGGAAAGTCAACCATCAAAGGAAATTTCAACTCAAAATGGGCCTCCTAAGGAAAAATAATAAAATAATATTTATTAATTTTGGAGGAAGAAAATAAAAAACTACTTTTTTGTTCACATTTTCGACATATCTCCCTATGTTTTTACTCAAATTTTGATTGAGAGAGCTCATTGGATGCGAAATTAAATTCCACATCCAACGAGTACCCACTCGACATACTTTTGACGTGTCCAGCTACCCCAAAAACAAGAAATACCTGAAAAAATGTGATGATGACATCATCATCACATTTTTTTCAGGTATTTCTTGTTTTTGGGGTAGCTGGACACGTCAAAAGTATGTCGAGTGGGTACTCATTGGATGCGGAATTTAATTTCATATCCAATGAGCTCTCTCGATTGAAATTTGAGTAAAAACATAGGGAGATATGTCAAAGATGCGAACAAAAAAAGTAGTTTTTTTTATGATACGTATCCCCAAATTTATATTAAAAAATTGTTTAAGAGGTGCTTCCTTTTTGAATTTTAAATCATTTTGATTGGCTAATACATGATGACATGGAATTTGTATTATTTTTTGAAGGCCCATTTTAAATTGAAATTTCCTTTAATGTCAAGTCTCTCTTCATTTTTGACAAGCTTGAAGAGAAGAGGGAATAATGCTTGATAGTGTCACTGATTCGTGGATTTTATGAGCCCAAACTAGTGCATGATCACTTGGTGTTTTCATGTTTAGAGAGTCTGAAAACTCTGAAGAAGACTCCAAGGGGGTCCTTTTTCATCCAATTTAGTCTCTTGAGGCTGGAAAAGTATAAAACATACCACAGAAGAACTATCTTAACTTCCGTAGAAGAAAAGGTGAACTTTTTTGTACTTAGTCAGGTAGGTCCAAAAAAGGTTAAATTACCACTTACCCAACGCTCCTTCGAGAGTTGCATATAGCTTGAGTTTTATGAGTGTGAAGGAAAGCAAGATCACTCAGAAAGATCTATTTGAGTATGAGAAATGGGGCTTACAACAATAAACTCGATGTTTTGTTCTTGGTGTTTAACAAGCATGACAAAGACATAAAGTACACTCGAAATGTTTTTCATGTTTAAGTCCAGAGCACGAAAAAGAGAAAATTGAGCTTATCCCGGGTGTTCCTTTTCCGTAAATTTAGTCCCTCAAGTCTGGAAAAGTGATAACCCTATACCTGAGAATACTCTTCTCAATTCCGCAGAAAAGAGAGTGATCCTTTCTCGTATTATTCCACATGGTCCGAGAAAGAGATATCCTACCACCAATGTGGATTACCATTTACATATTCATAACGAGCTTGAATGGACAAGTTTACTTGGCAGTCAAGTCTATTTTGAGGAGTTAGACCTAAGCCTAAAGAAACTCCATAAGGGTGGGGAGTCTTATAAACGGATAGCTTGTAAAAAGAGACCAAAATGAGGCTCAATTTGGCGTGAAAAATAGCTAAGAAGACTCCCATGAACCTATGACAACTGCAACATGAGTATCGAGAGACAAATAAGTGGGTTCTAAACAAGGATACTCATGTGAGGAAAGTCCTATCCACAGAAGAAAAATCGCATAAACAAGGTACTAATGGTTAAAATACTATAGTCTGTGGTCAAAGTGGTAATTCTAGGATTAAGATGGATTAGGTATGAATGCAAAATGCATGTGAATGACCAAAAACCATCCTATATGAGTGAAAAAACAACTTTAAACGACCTTAAACCTGTCACAATGAAGAAAAAGATATGTATTAGTTTGATTTTTATATAAAAAATATGAACTATAGGAAAAAACCCACTTTTAAAATAATATTTATATAAATAATTCAAAATAGAAATCACAAATCACCATTTGATTTTTTACCCAAAATAGACAAGTTTTACCTCTACCTTTGATTGATCGTTGTGGACAACTCGGTGGACAATTATCGAAACCGCAAGTGCTAGGTAAAACTACACTCCATGCTCTTTCATTTGATCCAAGCAAATTTCAATTTTTGGCAAAATTTGGATGTTTTCCAACGTCCTTAAAGTAGGCATGCTATATACACGGGTATGGTATATCAATAGTCGCATACATGTGTTCTGTACGCGGGTTGCCTGAAGGCAAGTCATGTACAATATGTGACTTGTCCAAAGGACAGTCGCGTACACTATGTGAGGTAGGAAAAAACTATAAGGAAAAAACTATGTAGGGCAAAAAAATAATTTTTTTATATGAATTTAATGGTTGATAAATGGCTTGTTATCATATTGAAATATGGTGCTTGAGTGGAGGGAGAGAAAACATGAAGACATGGACCAAGAATCTCTGCAAGATTCCCCCACGGTAAATGCTTTGCGGCAAAGTGGGTTATTAAAATTCTTCTGTACCTCACCTATGCAATCAAATGTCCACCTACTAGAGTTTTTGATAAACTATTGGGATCATGATCTTGGTATGTTTGACCTACAAGGTGAGTTTCTGGAGGTTACCTCAGAAGATGTCTACTTTATCTCCAGTTTGTCATGATGGGGAGCTCCAGTTAACTTGGAAGGTACTGGCAGAGGTGGTGACCTTCTAAGTGTACAAAACTACATAGATATATATTGCGCACCTGGTACCCAAAAGATGGGTAGTTGCATCCGTATTGTTCATATTCGCAGCTTTCCATTAAAGGTGTTGGTGAGTACTATAGTGAGGGTTGCAGGGTCATCATCACTTCACCTTGCAACTCAGAACCAAATGAGACTTGCAGTGGACTGTTTGTAGGGAGCTCTATATGATTAGTGTTCGGGAGTAATCCCGATAATGAGGAAGCAATTCTCTGACTGTAAAAGAGGTCAGCAGAAAAAATTTGGTTATTCTAGCATATTGGTGGCCTTTTTATTTGAGAGGGTTCCTAGTTTGAGTCCTGTAGTACCACTACCAGTTCGTTCTCCTCATCAGCCTAGACTAAGTAGGTGGGGATAAATCTTCCTTTGCCAGGGAGGCGGTGGATCGGTTCAAATCGTATACGACGACGACTTCTACTTTTGGTAGGAGCAAAAGGTACCAGCACTGGAGAAGTTTCCATATGCTGGGCTAGATTTTCGAGGTGACACTGACCTTTTCCTCCCTCCTGGAGGAGCATGGGGAGAGTCAGGTATTTTTGTTTTCAAGTTTTTAAATTTTTATGAACTTTAATCATAAAGATATATACATATGTATAAGAGTTTTTAATCCTTCAAAATGTTAAAATGCAGATATTGGACCAGTTCGCCCTGTTGGGAATCCATGCATGTATGTGCGTCCTGTGGTGGGAGAGGACTAGGGTTTTATTAGGGTTCTTGAGGGAAAGCTGGCCAGGCTTACCCAAAGAGTACCTACATTAGGAATTGAGCATATCCCTGCCGCCATGCAGGAGCTAGTGGTTGGTATATCACCTATCTGGATACGCCTTATGAGGCAGCTAGCTAGAGCAATACTTGTATATATTGGTGCCGTTGAGGCTGCTGGAGCCGAGGAGGATGAAGAAGCCTAGGAGCAGGGTGATCAGGATGATCAGGGGGACCAAGGTGGTCCAGCTGACCAGGATGGTCAAGCTTAGAACTAGGAGCATTTTATGGACTTTGATCCATTTTTTGTATATTTTTGTATATTATACAGTTATGACTGGATCTGAGGATTATAAACTCGACCTATCTATATGGGAAGATATTCACACACACACACACACACATTGTCGGTTTTATTTACATGTGTTTTGTAATGTGTCTGTTGTATATTTTTATGCAAAATGTGTTAAGTGCCAATCCAAGATATAATTAGCATACGCATCAGTTAATGAATTTTTATTTCTTGGAATATGATTGAATGTAATAAACTCAAAATTTCTTTCCAATAACCTAACTTGCATAAACTGACGTAGTAAAATAGGGTTCCACACCTGATAAGCTCGATTGAGCTGGGAAACCACCAGTTGAGAGTCAAGTCGGACTTCCAGCTGAGTGATACCACGTGACAAAGCATCCCATAAAAGCTCAATGATAGCCCTGTATTCAGCCACATTATTGGTTGCAGGACCTAGGCAAGCACCTCCAGAGGAAACTAGCTGTCCCGAGGGAGAGTAAATGAGCCATGTGACTGAAACTAGGTTACAAGTGTGACGACTGGCGCCATCAATGAAACCTATGAACCACTCGGAAGACATCTGTAACAGCCAATAGATGGTATAAAAACACAAACTGATGAACTATTTTACATAAAATACATACAATAAAAATACAGGAAAAAGCGCTAAGCCTAAGCATAGTACTTTTTCAAGTAGAGCCCATTTCTAGGCGCAGGCAGCTTATTCCCTTCGAAATATGTAAATTCATATGCACCTTTCTTCAACACCTTTGACATGAAATAAGGCCCTAACCACATAGACCTGAATTTTCTTGCCCCCAGGGGTTCTTTGTCCTGATCCTAGAGCAAGACAAGCTCCCCTTTAGAAAAAATCCAAGGCTTGACCGATTTATCATATTGGTTTTTTACCCTATTTTTATGAGCCTCGTTTGCTGTCAGCGCATCTCTACACCGCTTATCTAGATGTTCTAAATGTAATAAACATTCTTCCAGCTTAGTCATATTAGGTAACACATGAATAACAATCTTTAAGGACAGGATTTTGCATTCGACCGGGGTGACTGCTTCGACTCCATGAACGAGTTGGAAAGGAGAAAACCCTATAGTCGTTTTCACATTGGTTCGATATGTCTAAAGTGCAAGATACAACATGATGTGCCAATTGGAATGGGATTCATTAATAGTATGTTTGAGAATAGTCTTCAAAGTTTTATTTACAACCTCAACTTGACCGTTTGCTTGAGGATAGAAAGAAGATGAATGTTCTTGTCTAAACCATAGCATAGTGGTCAGTTCATTCATCATACTATTTTGGAAATGACTTCCATGGTCAGTGACAATCTCTTTAGGGATACCAAATTGTGTGATAATTTGGTTGAAAATGAAAAAAGTTGTTGTTTCCCCATCAGCTTTATAGGTGGGCATTGCCTCTGCCCACTTCATGAAATATTCTACTGCGACAAAGATATGTTTGTGCCCCCCAGTTGAGACTGGGTTGCACGTCATGTAATCTATCCTGCACTTCGTGAAGGGGCCCACTGAGATGATGGGAAATAATGGAGTAGGATGCGACCGCATCTTTCTGTTTTAAAGTTGATAAGGATGACAATGCTTCACGGCTTCCACACAATCTTTAAAGATCGTGGGCTAGAAATAACCTGCACGTAAGATATTCTGGGCCGTTGCTAACCCAGATAAATGACCCCCACATGCTCCACTATGGGCATCATTTAGGATAGTATCTACTTCTTCGTGGGTAGGACATCGATGCAAAATGGAATCTACCCCCTACGATATAAATTATCTCCAATAATGAGGTAGTTCTTGGCATGTACATGTAGTTTACGCCGTTCTTCCCGCAAGAAGGCTGCAGGCTATTTCAAAATCTGGAGATAGACAATATATCTCTATACCAGGGGTCAGAGGTGGAAATCAAAAAGATATACTCATCTGGGAATGAGTCTTTTTCAATGCCTACATCTTCCTTTACCGGAAATTTTGTAATGAGCTCAGCAAAAACTAATGATTTCTTAGATTTGGTGGATTAGAAGTCTAAGTCAAACTCCTGAAGAATGACTATCCATTTGTTGAATTTGCCTCCAAATACCCATCGGGACAAAACATATTGGAAAGGATTAACATCCGCCACTACCATCATGGTCCTCAGTAAGATTTAGTGAGGCAACCTATGAACAACATACACAGCTACCAAGGCCAACTTCTCGACGTGAGAATACCTAAGTTCATGGCCGGCTAAAGCATGGCTGAGATAGTAGACGACATGCTCTTGGAGCTTATCATCCTCCTAGACTAGTATTACCCATATGGTTGACTCAGATGTGGCTAGATACAATATAAAATCACGAGAGTATTCTGGCGGCCACAATAACGGTGCTGAAAACAAAGCTTTCTTTAATGCCTCGAATGCAATTTGTGCAGTTTCGTGCCATACAAATGGGGTGTCCTGTTTCAACAGGCACATGAAACCTTTAGTAATTTTGGCATAATTTACAATAAAACATCGAAGGAAGTTGAACTTCCCTTGCAGGATTTGAATCTGCTTGATAGAACAAGGAGGAGGTGGATTTATGATGGCCTCAACTTTCAAAGGATCCACCTGAATTCCTTTGTTGGAAACAATGAATCCAAGTAGTCTCCCTGACTCGACATAGAAAACGCACTTGTAGTGATTCAAGTGAATTTTGTAGTATCTGCATCGTTCAAAAATCAAACGCAAGTGATCAGGGTGATCGATCCTCTTATGAGAATGTGCTGGTAGATCATGAAGGTAGGGTTCGACAATGGCTTTAATGTCGTAAAAGGAAAAATTCATTTCCCGCTGAAAGGTTGCCCCTACATTTTTCAAACCAAAGGGAATTTTCTTGTATGCGAAGGTACCCCAAGGACAAATAAAAGTTGTTTTATGTTGGTCTTCTGGTTTAATTTGGATTTGATTATACCCGAAGAAACCATCCATAAACGAAAAGACTTCACTTCCCGCACAAGCATCAATAATTTGATCTATAAATGGTGTGGGGTAGTTGTCCTTGGGACAGGCTTTATTTATATGTTGAAAGTTAGTACAAACATGTATAGTCCCTTGCTTTTTGTCAACATGAATAGGGTTGGATACCCATTCTGTCAAAGCTATGGGGCAAATGAAACCGGATTTCAGCAGTTTCTCAGCTTCAGCCTTAACCGTTGCTGCTTTACGTGGGTTAATAGGTCTCAAATTTTGTCAAATGGGTCTAGCATTAAGGTAAGTTTGGATTTCATGCTCGACTATTGATGGATCTATGCTTGACATCTCCTCATATGACCAAGAAAATATGTCACAGAATTCCTTAAACAAGGCTGTATAGATTGCAATCTCCTATGGAGAGCAGTTCACGCTGATGTGTACATTTTCCACAATGTTTGGTTTTGTAGAGATGTTGATAGGAATCGTAGCGAAAATGTTTGCCATATTCCCCTCAACAAATATTCCTTCCCTTGGTAAGGGATTAATAGGTGTATCAACATCACCTGCCAGTCTCATATGGAACTCCTGGTTCTTGATCCTGCTTAACTCTGGAAGAAAATAGGATCGATGGTGAAGATCTTCACAGATATTATCTCGTCTGCACATGGCTTCCAGAATGGCTTCATCCGAAGGTAAAACCATATCTAAGAAATCTCTAGAATGCAAAGAGTTCTCTGCCCAAGCAGGAAGATAGGATTCTTTCGGCTCCTCTGAGACTGTGAGAGGGACCAGAATGGGATCAACAGCGGTATGAATGATATATTGATAAGCTACTTCCACTGCCAATAATGGCACTTCAGGTTCATGGCGGGAAGGAAGAACCCAATGATCTGTTCTATCAACAACCATTGCTATAGACGTCTCTACACTAGTAGAACCTAGATAATTAATCAGAGCTGGAATATCAAATGTGCCCATCAATGATGCGTACATTCCATCCCCTAAGATCTCTGAGGAAGGTTTAACCTGATCAACCAATGGTATGGTGGATTTGTTAGTTTCCATGCTGCCCTTTTGAGTAAAACTGAGTTGGTCTACAGTAACCAACTTCCCTTCGTGTGGAAACACTGCCACTCGAAATATGGCTGATGCAATAACTGACATGGCGTAAGTCCAACTTCTCCCCAAGAGCAAGTTATAATCCAAAGGTGCATCAATCACCTCTACCTCAACAGACACTGCTTTCCCTGCCAACTTAATTTCGAAACCCGGTAGGATACCATGTGGACAAAATGAACTTCCGTCGAAAGTAGTAAGTAGGGTGTTTGATAGAACTAGCTCTGGAGATCCAAGAGCTTTCCAACAAGACAGGAACATGACACATGTAGAAGCACCCTCATCGAAAACTTCCCTTCCAATGGTTTTTCCACCATGAATGACATCTATCAATAAGGCTACATGATATGGTAGGTGAATTTTGACATCAGACAAATTAAACATTGCCAAGAGGCTCGATGAGTCCATACTGCCTAAGGATGCTAAGAGTGCATCTCACTGGGTGAGACAACTCTGTAACACCTCTAAAGTCAACATCACACAAGGAGTCTGGGATAAATCTTCAACTATAGAGTAGTTTGTTGCAGCCCTAGCATTATGATTATGAAAGGTTTTCTTGAAGACACCTTTCGCTATCTTGGGCATAGATTCGGTAGGTTTCTCAATCGTGAGAGGGTTGGAAGTTTCACATATTGACTTACCCTTCTCAGTGGTCTCTGTTTCATAGTTCTTGTTCCTAGTCTGGAGTAAAGTCTGGGATCGAACCATGTTGATATAATTGGGGTCAGGATCATTTTGGGTTCCCCCTGCTACATTTGAAGTTGAAGCAGAATTCTATCCTTGGGGAAAAGAATCCTTCAGGACAGTCAGTTGCTGGCCTTTTAATAGCTTTTGAGCTTGTTCCATAAGGGGAAATAGATGGGTTAGGTGATCTTCATGGCACAAATTACATGGGAATTTCACCTTCTTCTTTTCTTTTTTGCCACCATCAACATTGTTTATGGGTTTTTGCTTGTTTTGGTTTCCCTCACCCTTTTTTCATTTCTTCTTTTTCCCACCAGGCTGCTGATTTCCATTTAGAGAGGATTGTGCAAAAACATTTGCATTCTAGGGTGAGGGGGCAGCCTTTGCTGCCTTCGCCGTAGAATGTTTGACAGACAACTCATGCAGCTGTTTAGCCAAAGACTCTATAGTGGGAGATTTCACAGAACCAACCACACCATCGATATGGGGTCCAGGATTAGGTTTCTCTACATTGTGCATTGGCTTTGGTGTTCAGGGATAATTTCATATAAAATCCCAGACTGAGAATATATGAAATCTAGCTGCTGGGCCCTGAGGATCGCCTCTTCTTCATTAGTCACTCCTGAAGTAGATACATCCTTGGATATATATGGCAATAGGGATTTAAGGAACCATTCTAATAAGAACTCAAGAGGAATAGTGGCTTTGATAAGGATTTTTCACCTTCTCCACTCTTGGATGTGATCCAAAATATGAGTGGCCTTGTCCTGCCGAAAGGTAGACAACAAGTCTGTCCCGAAATCACATCGGACAAGAAGTTGGAAGTGACTAAGGAATACATTAGCCAAGTCCCAAAAACTGTTAAATACAGCAGAAGGTAGTTCAATATACCATTTTGCTGTAGTACTGGTTAGATTTCTTTGGAACAACCTCAACCAAACTGAATCCTCTTTCAGTGAGTTGGAAGAGCACCAAAAATGGAAAGTGGCGACATGAGCTCTTGGATCATCACCAACTTTGCCTTCGAATTTTGGGATATCCGAGGGTAGCTTGGTAGGAACGGTTGGCCAGGAGGAGTCATGTCTCACCGGGTCATTAATTAGTTTTAACAAATCTGGAAAATTTAATGTTGTTAGGAAAGGGAGCTTGGGTCTAACCGGAGTACTAAAAGTACCAACTTGGGGATTAGAGGGACTTGCCCCCATGTTCCCATAGGTGAAGGTGGGGTTTCCCCTGTTGCCAGTTGTGAAGTGGTTGGGATGCTTTGGAAAGGATTCCATCCATAAGCCAGCAGATTGTTTATGTGCGGTGTAGTGTATGAGGTTCTAGCTACCCTAGTCGAAGCTGGGGTTTGGAACACAAGAGCAAGTATCCCTCCACTGAAAAGAAAAAAAGGAGAGCTCATGAAAGGAGCTGAAACCAGAGTTTGAAAACCTTGACCATAAGGATTAGGGTTTCTGAACTACACCCCTACATATGCGGGTGTTGGGCCTATGTATGGAGTGGATGGGGGAATGTGCCCCCCATTCCAAGGAAAACCCTGGACAAAAGATGAGGATCCTATAGGACCACTCTGCACAGTAAGTGTGAAGGAAGTAGGAGCTGAAGGTACACTAGGAATCCCAGTGACCATACCACCAGAAGTACCTGCTACACTTGTGGGAGCCGGTGGTTGAACCACTTGGCTAGCTGGAGTTAACAGTGTAGTAGATATACTTGTTCTAGGGGCACCTATCCTTGCAAACTCATTAGCCTGCAAGTCTTCTATCTCAACTTTGTTTAAATTAAAATGGTTTTCCCTAAGTTATGGTTCACCTGGAACTTCACTAACTACTATCGGTTAGAAAGAACCGTCCGTGTCCACTCTCCGCCTTTGAGGGGGAGGTGGAGATTCCAATGTGATAAGCGGAGGAAGGTTTTGCAACCTTCATGACTTTCTGATAGATTGGTCTTCCACGATTGTAAATTTGACTCTTCACACCCTAAGGTCGGCTAAAACATGGACGGACCACAAAGCAATCACTACAAAATTTCCTAAAGTCTCAACAATCACAAGGGGTATAAGATATGATTTCCTGAAGAAAGTTGAGAGACAGTTTCTTGGCATCCTTGAAGAGGTTAGGCACAAGTGGAGGAATCACCCACCACCCTCCTACACTTTCAAAAAGGGTTACCTTCCAAGCCCGCCTAAGGTGAACCATAAATAGCCTTCTGGTTTACCTGTGTATAAACCCTAGATGTCCAAGTGACTAGAGGCTACCTTAACTATATCAATAGTCTGGGGGGATAGTCGCAAGCCCGATTCGTACACATGGGCAGGGTAGCAAAGTCCAAAACTCTGTCTAGGATAGAATCCCTATATGCATAAAAACCTTGGTCTATGTTTTGACAAGGAATTAGAGGGTTATCTCCTGAGTCCAAGCCTCCATGCGGCCTTGTGCTTAGCTCCCGTTTGAAAGGAGATTCCCAGATACTATCAACACAGAGAAGGATTTACCTATTGATTGGCCAACTATGTCTGAATTCAAATACTTGTGGGGAGTTTACACTTCCTATCCCATAAGTCTAACCTAAGCTAGTAGCTGTATGACCCAATAAAACAAAACTTACTAATAAATTTTAAATTATAGCATTCATTTTAAGGGTTGTTCTTAGTCAAAGGGTAAGTGGCGTGAATGAATATGATATTATGAACTCGATAAGAAAAGTAAAAAGGTGTATAAAATGAATTCCAAAGCAAATTATAACTACTTAAAGCAAGCTTCTTTTTCTTTTTGTAAATATGAACTAATGAAATTACAACTAAGTCAGAGAAAACTAAGACTTATTTTTTTGTAATTTTTGATATTTTATTAAAAAACTGAAAATAAAACTATAATATTTTATTAGAAAACTATGAAATCTACAAAATTAAAAAAAAAATTCTAAAATCAATCATAAACATAAATCTACTAGCAAAATAATTAAAAAAAAAAACCAAGCTAAAAAATGTTAAAGCAATAAGAAAAATCACGTTTTATGATAAGCATATGATTCAAACTAGAAAACAAAAACAAGCTATCACACATACTTGCGACTGAAACTACATATTTATCGTTAGTGTTTGGTATATGGTACTGTTTATATTTATTTGAGTTCTTTCCAAACTTTAATCATGCTATGTTAATGATTCTCCTTAATCAAGTATTTGTATTTAATCTGCTTGCATATGAAATACTGTTTTATATGAGTTTTCACTTACAATGCATATATTGTATTTTTTAAAACCATGATTAGACTAAATCCTCGCTTAAAAGTCTCTATGATTAAATATTTCTATAAAAAGTTGGTTCATCCTCCATTGTTTGTATTTTACTAAATCAATAGTTAACATAATTTAAAATTAGGAAACATAGATATGCAAAAGTTGGAGTTTATAGTTATGTATAAATACCCTAGTGTATAAGAATTTCCTCTCAAACACAAAGTCTTTGGTTTATCTAAACAAGAAAACAAAAACGAGGATAAAGATATTAGGAAAATAATATCAAAACGTTTCGACTTTTAAACAAAT
The DNA here is from genome assembly GCA_001517045.1 of Pseudotsuga menziesii. Lineage (NCBI taxonomy): Eukaryota > Viridiplantae > Streptophyta > Pinopsida > Pinales > Pinaceae > Pseudotsuga > Pseudotsuga menziesii. The sequence continues at coordinate 902,801 of LPNX010417949.1, read as the reverse complement.
GATTGTGCAGGTTGAAATGATAGTTCAGAACTATATCATGAGACCCATATCTCACAAATACATTGGAGGACACATGGTTGGTGTGCAATAATTAGGTTTTGTTTACTTGAAGTGACATATAAAACTTACTTCAAACCCTGAAAAAACATTTTGTTCTTTGTCTCTGCTGTGGGGTGGTCGATCTGCGAGATCATGGCCACCAGGCTTGTTATCAGCCCTCTAATTCATTTGCATGTAGGCCTTCGTAAGCCATAACGAGCTCCTCTGGAAGTTTGTCTTCCAAGTTCTGGTGTAGTAAAAGTGAGCACGAAGCTTGCTGCTGTTGTAAGGTGGTTTTTGACTGTCGAAGGGAGTGTTGAATGTTTAGCTATCTTCACCATCGTTTTACTAAGTGAGTTTGGCACTCTGTGAGTGTTTTTATCCATAAACAGTGTGAAGATAGTCATTTGGTAGAGTGAACTAGGTTCTTGTTTACTATTTGTTTTCGTATTGAGGGTTTGGTCCTTACCTCATTGTGGCTTGGGACTTCACACTTGAACACTGTGAACTGCATTTTCTTTTTGGTAGTGTTCCATTTCAGCTCGTGGAACTAACGAGGGAGGCTAGGGTTAGCTTAAAACTTCCAAACAGCTGCGTCGTTCCTTTAGGTAAGAATTGAATTTGTTTAAAACTATTCTACACAATAATAAGTTTATAATTTGTGAAAATCATGTAATTAACAATTGTGTTTGTTTTGATTTTGTGTAGGATGTCCAATGTTGGCTCGATTTTGTTAAACTCCACCAACAGAGCTTCCATGATGGCATCCACCTCGGTAAGCCTCGGTTTCACCTTGGGTTCTCCTGCACGAGTTGTATGGTGGATTATGATGATACTGCCATGTGTTGTTGGTTACTTGTTTGGCCGTGGTTGTTAGATACCCTGTTTTATTTTTCCTTAATGGTTGTTTTGTAGAGAAATAAAATTGGGGCTTTCATAGCCGTGACTTAATGAATTAATTTTTGAGCCTTTTTGGCCATGGTTGAATTAGAGTGATGTTGTTTGGTACTGGTATAAAGCTGTGACCTTTATTTGAACAGGACATTGGGCCGTTACATGAGGATTTGTTTGTGGTTTAAAAATCCCCAATGGATGTTCTTGCGGATCTTCTTTTTAGAAGGGATTTTGTTACCGAAACAGTTGTTTTGTTTAAGTGAACTCTGTTTGTATTTAAAATACTTTTATTCAGGATTTTAAGCCTTGAATGGTGATGTAAAAGAATGTAAGCCGAGACTATGTTTGTTCAGTTCTGGTTTTTGATATTAAAAGAGTTTGTACATCTTAAAGATGAATTAACAGTATCTCTGTTTGGTTAATATTTATATATTGTTTTTATGTTAGCTATTTTTAATGTTATTTACCTTTCAAGGGTATAGGGTTAAGTATATTATTAATAAATTTTGTTTCCTCTTCAAAAGAATTATGATTTGAGGACCTTTGATAGTGGAATACTTTGATAATAACATAATTATTAATGCAGAAATGAATTCTGGAAATAGATCAGAGAAACGGTATTATTGAATAAATTTACCTATCTTCTGTACTTTTTGGATTATACCGCTAGATTTTGATATTTATAAATTATGATTTTATTTTGTTATAAAAGAATAGTTCTTTTACAAACCTTAATTCTTCTTTAATGTTTACAGAGCTAGTCTTTCATTTCAGTTAACCCTAGTTTACATTTTTCACATAGATGAACTAACTGTGTAAATATTTAACCTGGTTTACTGCTTTACTAAGTAAATGTAGATAATTTATTGTTTTCTATAATAACTGTTTAGGAAAGCATATTAGTTTTTATAGTATAGAATTTTTTTTCCTGGTTTTATGATGTATAAAGTTACACATACCAGTGTGTAATAACTAGTTTCTGTCCTCTGTTTTTATCTAATTTGTTTAAGTACTTTAAGTAAATAATGCAAATACAACAGAAATCCTATAAAGAATTTATACAAACATCCTGTAGAAAAATAATTGTTTGCATCTGCATACATACTTTAATTAAATCCACTTCTTGAAAATAAACTAGCCTACTGTACTAGAGTACTACCTTGCAAAAGGTGTGGAAAAATACAGTTTAGGTATTTTCTTTCTATCCATTAATTAACTTATAAATTTCTCTACTAATTTACCCTAATCTAGCTAGTTAATCACTTTCACAGCATACACATTTCTCCTATCTATCCTTAACAAAAATATACTATATCATTGAAAACTCTTAAACTTTCTAGATACAATAAATGATTAAATAACAGAACTAAACAAGTAAAAACCTGGAAGTATAGATGAGGTGACAACAGCTTAAGGAACCTGTTCCTCCCAATCAACTCCTAGAGAAGAGCTGGACTGCAATTCTTAGGACCCCCGAGCTTATCTCCTGGTCCACTTGGTAGAAGTACTGGGTGAGAGATTGTAGAGCCCCTACTGGGTCTCTCTTAGGATTTATTTACAGTCAAGAATTTAACTATATATATATACATATACAGTTTGATAATCAAAATGCTGTTTTATCTATTCTAACAATTTACTGTTTTAATTGTGCAGGTAGCAAGGATGATCACAACATATAAACCTTTAATATTTAAATAAACAGAATTGCCATATAAACTGCGGGAAAATACCTGTAGTTAGCTAGTAGATCCACCGTTGTTGATGTCCTTGCTTGTCATTTCTCCTTGCTTTTCCCTACAGCCAAAAGTCCTTCCCAAGCTCTGAAACTCAACCAGCCCGAACCAGTTTTGCCACCCTGCCAACTGGTGAGGTCTCGCCGACCACCCAGCTCCAAAGGTACCCCTTTGGACCCCCGAGCCCAAACTGAGTACAAGGCCCCCAGCTGTTGTATCCCTTCAAAATCTCCAACAAGAAATCCTTCTTTGCAGCTTTCTCTCCCAAACTCTCCAAAAAAAAACTAAGCATAAGAATCCTCTTTCTCCTCCCTCATTTCTCCCTTTTATCTCCATTTTCTCCAACCTCCCCCATTACTACCCCTATCTTTATCATCAATTCTATCCAACCCCCATCCACCTTCCATCTACCATTTGAGCCCTCAATTTGGACTTGGGTTAATTTGAATTAATTTAAGTTGACTTGGACAAATTTAAATATTAATTTAA
>LPNX010417949.1:882342-896622 GCA_001517045.1 Pseudotsuga menziesii | reverse complement strand
CATAAGCTATTACCCCACCTTCCTGCATTAATACTGCACCCAAACCCTGCCTTGAGGCATCGGTGCAAACTGTGAATTCCTTCTCCATATCTGGAACTCATAGAATTGGTGCACTTTTCAATAGTCTTTTTAGCTCGGTGAATGCGGCATTGCATTCATCTGTCCATTCGTACCTAGTGCCCTTACGTTGTAGGGTAGTTATGGGTTTTGCGATTTTTGAGAAACCCTCAACAAACCTTCTATAATACCCGGCTAAACCCATGAATCTCCTTACTTCATGCGCATTCTTTGGCACGGGCCAATCCATTATGGCCTTCACCTTTTCAGGGTCAACAGAAATTCCCTCACCGGAAATTATATGCCCTAGGTAATGGATCTCCTTCTGATAGAATGAACATTTGGACAACTTACCATACAACTGATGCTCCCTTAAGCATGACAACACTATTCGCAAGTGTTCCTCATGATCCTGTTCATTCTTAGAGTAGATGAGGATGTGTTATAGCCCAAATTGACACATCTCTTCCTATGACCACTTTTCCATGATTTCGTCGCATGTCGGCACCTCATGAAAGTCACTGAAAAAACACCTATATTGGAGGACCCATATCTTGAGTTCTGTAACTCCGTTTTACCTCATTTTTGCACCGTTGGAAAGGTATTTCAGTTAAGGAAATTAATTTAAATTACTTAAATAATCTCCAATTAACTGATGTTTTAATTTTTAAATGCTAAGAGGCACATTCGTGGGTTTGCCTTAAGGAAAATCGAGAATGTACAAAAAACGCATTTTTAGGGTATTTCAGGGCATTTTCAGACTTTGGTGTCTTCAGGAAAGTTTTAGCTAACTGAAATACCTTTCCAACGGTGCAAAAATGAGGTCAAACGGAGTTACAAAACTCAATATATGGGTACTCCAATATAGGTGTTTTTTCAGTGACTTTCATGAGGTGCCGACATGCGACGAAATCATGGAAAAGTGGTCACAGGCAGAGATGTGTCAATTTGGGATATAACAGGATGTCGTCCAAGAAGACTTGCACAAACTGATATAAGTATTTTCGGAACACGCTATTCATGAGACTCATGAATACGGCTGGGGCATTGGTCAAACCGAAGGGTACCACCACAAACTCATAGTGCCCAAACCTTGTTCGAAAAGCAGTCTTAGGTATACCAATTTCCTTAATCCGTAGCTGGTGGTAACCTGATCGTAAGTCGATCTTTGAGAATACTGTCGCCCCTTTCATTTGATCAAAGAGGTCATCAATTCGAGGTATCGGGTACCTATTCTTTACGGTGGCTCTATTCAAATCTCGGTAATCTATACACAGACGCAAGGAGCCATCCTTCTTCTTTACAAAGATTACCGGCGCACCCCATGGTGAAATACTTGGTCTGATGAGCCCTAGATCTAGCAATTCCTTCAACTGCATTTGCAACTCACAAAGTTTTGGGGCCGTCATCCTGTAAGGTGTCTTTGATGTTGGTTCTGCACCGGGTTTTACCTCAATGGTAAAATCAAGTTCCCTCTTAGGTGGTAACCCAGGTAATTCCTTTGGAAATACATCACTGAACTCGGCTAACACTGGATAGTCATCAAAGAAGGGTCCCTTCTCACTGTTTACTGCTTCAACAATGTACAACTGGCATCCCTGCCTCATACATTGCTTTACGTTCATCGTTGATATGAAACGTAGGGACACTTTCCGTTTGATACCCTGGATCTTGATGGCCTCTCCGTTGTCATTAATGCAAAGAACCTTCTTTCCATAACAGTCCAAGAAAGCTCGATGTTCCTCAAGCCAGTTCATACCGATGATGAGATCATAAGTTCCGAGAGTGGTGACATACACTTTGACTTGTGTAACACACACCCCGAGATCCACCACACACTTATCGACACTAGGTCCTACTGCTTTCTTTACCCCTGAAGCCATTTCGACTAAGCTGAAATCGTCATGATCGTAGGTTGCCAACCCACATTTTTCTAATGCATATGGAGAAATGAAACTATCAGTAGCGCCAAGATCAAACAATATTCTAAGCTTGACATTATTGACCGTACCTGATGATTCCACCACAGTGGATTGGTGCTCGGCTTGATGGTTGTTTACTGCAGCCGAGATCTGATGCCTACTACCCCCACTCCTCATTGGAGCTTTTCCTTCTCGCTGCACTGTACCGGATCGCAATTTGGGACAATCACGCTGGTAATGTGGACCCCCACATCCCCAACAAGCAACCTGTAATGGAGTGGGCGAAACAACCTGTCCAGACCTTTGAGAGGGGCTCCTCCCCCTAGGACCCCTTCCTCTACCGGCCGATCCTCTGAAATTTCTCACACCCTGGTGAGTTCCTGTGGCTAACTGGGGCACCACCCTAGTTGCCACTGATCTGTCTACCGCTGCGACTCTTGGTGTGCTCCTGTTCCCGTATGGAGGTGTAGGTATTGGGTTCCACACTACCCTCATCGAGTCGCCATCAACTCCTCGAGATATTCAATTAATGTTTATTGCCCCGCTCTCATTAACAATTAATAATTTTAATAATTTATTAATATATTAATAAAATATGATGACAAATAAATAAATAAAGATAATAAAAGGATTAAAGTCAATTGAATTAAAAGTTATGGTTGGGAAGTGACCCAACCAACACCTTGCAAAATTAATTTAATATTTAAATTTGTCCAAGTCAACTTAAATTAATTCAAATTAACCCAAGTCCAAATTGAGGGCTCAAATGGTAGATGGAAGGTGGATGGGGGTTGGATAGAATTGATGATAAAGATAGGGGTAGTAATGGGGGAGGTTGGAGAAAATGGAGATAAAAGGGAGAAATGAGGGCGGAGAAAGGGGATTCTTATGCTTAGTTTTTTTTGGAGAGTTTGGGAGAGAAAGCTGCAAAGAAGGATTTCTTGTTGGAGATTTTGAAGGGATACAACAACTGGGGGCCTTGTACTCGGTTTGGGCTCGGGGGTCCAAAGGGGTACCTTTGGAGCTGGGTGGTCGGCGAGACCTCGCCAGTTGGCAGGGTGGAAAAACTGGTTCGGGCTGGTTGAGTTTCAGATCTTGGGAAGGACTTTTGGCTGCAGGGAAAAGCAAGGAGAAACGACAAGCAAGGACATCAACAACGGTGGATCTACTAGCTAACTACATGTATTTTTCCGCAGTTTATATGGCAATTCTGTTTATTTAAATATTAAAGGTTTATATGTTGTGATCATCCTTGCTACCTGCACAATTAAAACAGTAAATTGTTAGAATAGATAAAACAACATTTTGATTATCAAACTGTATATGTATATATATATATATATAGTTAAATTATTGACTGTAAATAAATCCTAAGAGAGACCCAGTAGGGGCTCTACACATGGTATCAGAGCCATGGTTCCAAATCTGGAACCATAGGGCTTACTACAATTGATATAACTACAACTGAAATAAAACAAGAAGAAAATGTGAGAAATAAACAAGCCATCTAGCCAAACCCCTTAGATTCAAGATCAATTTTTTTTTTAAGTATATCAATAATTATATAAAAACAGAGGCATTACATGAATCAAATGACTATCTATGACTCCATAGTTTAAGTCAAACTCTGTGAATTGCCATACTTTCTAAGATGGATGAAAATCCCCACCCCGTAGGAGAAAACAGGGATGATGTACTAATCATTCCAACCATTTCCATAATTGAGCCTATCCTCGCTGTAACTAAATATGATCGCTTTCCTACAAAATAATTTGGAGATATCTTCTTCTTTTATTAAAGTCCTAAGGAAGCTAAGTTTAGACTTGACGTTTCTTTCAGATCTATGAAAGAGAAGCCAGGGGTTACCAAGAACCACCTTTCGAAACTGGGCAGGGGTGGTCAAACCACAGCCATTTAATAACTCCAAAACTTCTTCCAAATTCTGGGTCGATTTTACACGAAGCAAGTCATTGTGATGTCTAAAGCCTTTAGTGATATCTTCCTCTGATAAACCACATTTGCTGATGAGAAAATCACTAACAACACTCCTATCTGGTTGAGTCGTGGATAAGGTTGCCATTTGGTGAAATAAATTGGTGGATTTTATGGGGGGATTTGCATAAAATGGAAAAGAGTGAAGCAGAGAAATTGAAGGGCGATGGAGTTGGTTGGTGATCAATCGTTTCCATATCTTCAAGTGAAGAGACATCATTCCCTGAGAAATGAAAAGGGTTTAATAAAAACACTTTCGTATGAAGGGATTCGAGTAAATTTACCTGGAGGAGACGAGATACAGACAAAACAGACCAAATCAAAGAAAAAAGAGTAGGAATAACAACTTAACACCAACGAATTATGGGACCTGGTTTCCCAATCAGCAAGTTGAATCATCCTTCCACTGGTTTCCCAATCTAGTCCCCTGTAGAATTTGTCTTTGGCAGCAATGGAATTCCCATTTTATTGGCCATTGCATCAATCTTCATGTGAATGAGACTCAACAAATCCTTCCAGAACGCTACCGGAATTTCATCACAGCATTATGATTAAAGAAACGATGGTTGCACATATACCATGTCTCCAAACGGCGAAACAAGAGTTGAGTGGCCCCAGGCAACATAGCCTGCATTTATGTCACGAGCAGGTGAACATGTAGCAACATAGACCTGATTATCGACTGCCCTGCTAATGTCAACGAATTGATACAAATCACCATGTCGTTGCTTTGCAAATGGCATATTCATCCTTCTTTCCTCTATTCGCAAATAGTCAATATCTGCTATGATTGTTGCTTCTTCATGCTCCGTTGTTGCCTCAATTTCTCCAATGATTATCGACTGCCCTGAAATCAACAATGATACTACAGGTGCTGAAAAAAAAATGGATGAAAGAGAAATATTATACATTCAAAAGATTGAATGTATGATAAGATTTATAGAAATAGACAACCTCTGAAACAGTAAATAGTGAACATGAGATGGAGCGAAGTAGGTTTAATCTCTATGATTTGAATAATTGATTTAATGAGCACAAATCGAGAAATGGTCCAAATTTTTTATATTTTTCTTTAATTATTTATAAAAATAATTAAATTTCATTTACTTATTTATTATACTTTATTCTGTTGATCTATTTTTACATACATCTGTAACGGTATCCACGTACCCATCATTCAGTAATTTCCATATATTTGACATAATTAACACATGATACATATCTAAACATGACTAATAACCATAATACTATCATCACACACACACATATATATCTCAGCAAAATAATAGAACCATATGTCCACAGTGTCGTCAAACCGACGAGGTCTCACAATCAAACAAATACAACATATAATAGTAGTTCAGGTAGAAATGTCAAAACGGGGTGTTACAGAGATGTAGTCTAGAAATCCTCTGCAACTCCACTGAGTGTTCAGTAGTAACTCAGTTCTGCTTACAGTAGTATGAACTCAGCTTAGAATAGTTGCACTAGTTCAAGTCTTCAACACTTATCCACTCAAAATTACTTCAACTAGTCCCCTCCATCGAATTCACTTGTGCACTTCAGTCACTCAGAATGATCACAAATCCAGAATGAGAGGCCTCAGCTGTCTTCAATGGGAAGTTTTATTAGCATGCCTAGGTATTTTGGGTCATTTTTTACTTAATGAGCCACCTTCTCTTGTTCCACTTTCTTGGGGAACCTTGACCACAAAAATAGGGAAGTTGGCACCTGCAACAACTAGAAGTAGTTTGAGGATGTTGCCACATGTCAATATGCTCTCAACCCAGCCTCCTCCATCAAGTGACCAATAAAACACTCATTTAACATCTTCCCTAAGCTGTTGTCTCATCTTTAAAATATTCTGAAATTACATTAAATTATCCTTGACCCTACTTGTTCATTAATTACAAACTTTACATAAAATGTAGCATAATGTTTCTTAAAACATGAAAATATTTTGCAAATTTGGGCATGTGACACAACTCATGTTACTTCAGATCTTCATGATCTGGTGGATTATTCATATTCAGATTATATTGATCCAATATGGTACAATGGTTGTTAGTCTATGGTTCAAAAGAACATAACCTGCTAAACACAGTGCGTGACTAGCCTTAAGGGCCGCGCGGTTCGACAAAATATCTCATCGCTGGCATGGGCCGCGCAGCCTACGAGCTTGCATGGGTCGTACAGCTCACGCAGTGATATGAGCCGCGCAGTTATCGCACACCGCGCCTGGTGCGCAACTTATTTCCTGGTGCGCAACTTATCGCCTGGTGCGCAACTTATCGCATGGGTGCGCAGTTATGTATGGGCCGGGCAGCTTGCGAACCGTCAAGTGGAACATCGCATGGTTCGGTGAAGTCCTCATAGGCTACGACATTTGTGTGCTATGACGGGGGATCGAGTATATGGCAGAGTCCTCATATGCCATGAAATTTATATGCTGTGAAGTTGATAGTAACATCCAACGGTTACGTTACGTGGCATAGCCCAGTTGCAAGTCATTATGACGTGTTGTGAGTCGGCACATGAGCGTGGAGTTGGGTGCAACGTTTCGGGTATCTGGAACGTCATGGTAACATAACGCTTGGGCCATGACTTGGCGGGATGGCATGGTTCAGTTTAGCATATGATTGTAACGATAATAAAGAAGATAACGGCTGTGGTCCGCTAGGGATCCTCTCGTAAAATGCTTAAATAGAGGATGCTGGCTAAGGGGACAGACACAGTGGAGAGAGGTAGATTGCTTTAGAGCACAGAGCATTGTTTCTCTGTTATGAGAAACTTAGAGAGATTTTGCTGCGAAGTGCCAGATGCTATTACTGTAGAAGTCGAAATTCTCTGTTATATTTAGTTCCTTTGTCTTTGAATACTAATTGTAACTTCCCGAAGAGAGGTCTTCAAGACTTTGTACAACATTCTGTTTACAATTGCTGAAGTTGTTTCCAGAACCATTTTTTGTACCATTTCAAAGAGGTTAATTGGATCGGTACCCATTAGAGAGGGACCCGGAGACGTATCCCAGTGGAGGGGGTGAACTCCGTTATCAACTTCTGTTTGTGACACTATGATTCTGTGCTTCTTTATATCTATTTATCAGTTCGTTTTCCATCTGTTTTCAGTATTTAATTTCTGTTAATGCGGTTCCATTAATTAACCTACTGAACGCATTCTTTTAACACAAACTTTTAATGCACACAAGTTGAGGTCCGACGGATCATGTTTGGTATCAGAGTTGGTTGACTGCTTGTGCAAGTTTGTGAATGCTTACCAGGTCTAGGTTAAAGTGTGGTGAAGGAGAATTAGTTGAAGGATACCTTGAGGCTGGCTCAATAAGAACATTCTCAAGAACCATGTCTTCTCCCAGAGGGGAAGAAGAAGGACATATAGAACAGGAAAAACCTGTTATTTCTGAAACTGAGTTTCTGGAGGCTTTTATCAGCATGAAAGCCATGATGGAAATTCTACTCGATGAGCGAGCAGAAAGGAAGAAGAAAGAAGAAGGATCTTCATCCAAAGATGTAGAAGTGAAGAAGGAAGAAAAGGGTTAAGGAGTAAAAGGTGATGGTGATCCTCTTGATACTACTCAAACTTTCTCTTCTCCTCATGTTTCTCATTCACATAATGCTAATGCAAATTATAATATGCCTTATTTCAAATTGGATGTTAAGTTTGAGTTACCAATTTATAATGGAGATTTAGATGCTGAAAAGTTAGACAGTTGGATCAAGCAGCTTGAAGTATATTGTAGGGTGCAGGGCATTAATGATGACCCTTCCAGGATTCAATTGGCCACGTTGAGAATGAGTGGAATGGCTCTTACTTGGTGGGAGAGAAAGATTCAGCAAGATCTTCGAAAGAATGGTAAAATCATTTCAGTTTGGAATGAATTCATTGAAGTATTAAGGAAACAATTTTATCCTTTAGGCCATATTCAACATTTAACCATGGGTTGGAAAATGTTTAGACAAACTAAAGGACAAAGCATTCAAGATTATACTCATGAATTTAGAAAGAGGGCTATTGCATTGAATGTTGCATTAGATACACAGGAAACTCTTCTTAAGTACATTGGTGGCATGCATTCTTATTTGAAGCATACTTTGTTGATGTTTAACCCCAGTAATTTGGATGATGTATGTGTTCAAGCTACCCATTTAGAAGCCCGTGGTAAGCATGCTAATGATACTTTTGTGAAGAAATCCTTTAAGTTTGAAAGAAAATCGAAAGGTCAAGATAAGGGGAAAAAGAAGATGGCTACTGTTAAGAAAGAGGGTGAAAAGCCTACATGTGCGCATTGTCAGAAGGGACATGATGTCTCCAAGTGTTGGAAACTTCATCCAGAGTTAAGGCCAAAGAAGTTTAGGGGAAACAAAGATAATGGCAAGGCAAAGGATACTGCAGCAGTTATTCAAGACTTGGGATCCGACTCAGGTGATGAAACAAAGGTTACAGCTGTCGAAATCCGGGGTAAGGATAAAAGTATCTCACTTCCATTTGATGCAAAAACTAGTTCTAGTGCAAGTACAAGTCTTCCATCTACTTCTAAGAAAAATGATAAAGATAGAAGTGCACCGTTTCATGTTCATGTCATTGCAAATCACACAAAGATTGATACATTGTTTGATAGTGGTTCACAAGTAAATCTGATATCAGAAGAAGTGGTCAAGAAATTGCATTTAGTTACTGTGCCTCATGAAAAGCCCTATCCTCTAGGTTGGGTTACTAATGATACACGATTGCAAGTTACAAGGAAATGTGTATTAAAATTTACAATTACTGAAAAGTTTAGGGATGAGGTAGAATTGGATGTAGTACCACTTGACATTTGTGGAATTGTATTTGGGAGTCCATATTTGTATGACCAGAAAGCAGTCTTTTATAGAGAGTAGAATAAGTATCATCTTTTTAAAGAAGGTATGGAATATATTGTATGCGCACATAAGATAAAAACCAATCTAGCAATAGTCTCTGTAGGACAAGTGAAGAGGTTGGTAAATGCTAGTAAGAATTTTGTGTTGATGATGGTTAAGATGAAAAATGATGAATTCTCTAAATCTTTTGAAGAATGTGACCCTAAGCATAAATCTGAACTAATTGACATCATTTCTGAGTATGATGATTTGTTTCAAGATCTGAAGGGGTTACCACCGAAGAGAGAGATTCAGCATGGGATACATTTACAGGAGGATGTGCTGCTCCCGAACATAGCCATGTACCGGATGTCTATAATGCAGAACGAGGAAATCAAGAAGTAGGTTCAAGAGTTGATTGAGAAGGGGGTCATCTAGCCCAGCACTTATCCTTGTGGCTCTCCTATAGTCTTGGTTCCAAAGAAGGACGGGTCGTGGAGGATGTGTATCGACTACAGGGCCCTTAACAAAATCACCATTAAAAATAGGTATCCTCTTCCCCACATTGATGATTTGCTTGATCAGTTGAAACATGCAACTTACTTTACAAAATTGGATCTGTGTAGTGGGTATCATCAAATCCATGTTGCTGAGCATGATGCTTGGAAAAAAACTTTTAAAACAAAACAGGGTTTGTATGAATGGCTTGTGATGCCTTTTGGGCTCTGTAACGCACCAGCTACTTTCATGCGGGTCATGAATGATGTATTCCGTTCATTCATTGATGATTTTGTAATTATATACTTGGATGATATCCTTGTGTTTAGCAAAACTTGGGAAGAGCATGTTGTACATGTGAACAAAATTCTAGATGTACTGAGAAAGGAAAAGATTTATGTAAAAATTCTAAATGCGAATTTGCTAAAACTTTTTAGTATATCTAGGCCATATTATTGGTGGAGGCCACCTGCGAGTGGACCCAGCCAAGGTTGCTGTCATTGTAAACTAGCCACGGCCTAACACCGTTACTGAAATTAGAAGTTTTCTGGGTGTGGTTCAGTATTGGAGGAAATTCATTTCTGGGTTTTCTTCCATTGCTGCTCCTTTGCATGCATTGACAAGCATTAAAGAAATTTTCCAATGGGGAGGAAAGCATCAGAGAGCCTTTGACACTTTGAAGGAAAAGATTAGCACAACACCAGTTCTGACATTGCCAGATTTGCAGCAGCCATTTGAGATCGAAACCGATGCCAGCGGGTTTTCCATGGGTGCAGTTTTGATGCAAGGAAGGAAGCCAGTCTGTTACCATTCAGAAACATTCTCTACCGCGGTAAGTAACTATCCGACCTATGACAAAGAATTGTATGATTTAGTACAGAGTGTGAAGAAGTGGAAACATTATACCATGGGAAAAGAGACAGTCATACATACTGATCATCAGCCACTTCAATATTTACAAACTCAAACTAAAATACAACAAAGTAGGCATTTAATATGGATGGGGTTCTTACAACAGTTTCATCTCGTAATTAAGTACAAAAAGGGAATTCATAATAAGGTAGCAGACATGTTATCAATACCACCTACAAATGCTTCAATCATTCTTCAAAACAGTTCACTAACACATGAAAGTTATATTGAACAGTATGCAGAAGATAAAGATTTTAAGAAAGTATATGCATCACTAATACATGGTAAATAGGAAGAGAACTATTATGTGCATAATCAGCTCTTGTATCACCTCGGTAAACTCTGTATTCCAGAGAAAGAAAGAGTGCATGTGATCCGAGAGGCACATAGTTCATTGATTGCAGGACATTTTGGTGTAAGTAAAACATTGTCTGTATTGTAGAATCACTGTTATTGGCCTCAGATGCAAGAAACTATAGCTAAATACATAAGAGGTTGTGTTATGTGTGCAACGAGTAAGCCTAGAAATAAGAAATTGGGTTTGTACACACCTCTTTGTTAGAATAATCAACCCATAGTTTACCCACTTAGACATTAATTCCATTATTTTTGTCTTATTTTCCTAGTTCATGTGTCCCACCTTGTGCAAGTTGCTATTTGCCTATCCATAATGGTCAAACTTGCCTTATTTGACTCATGTAGCGCATGGGAGAGCTAAAGGAATCAATTCTGCTTTATTCCTGGCCTCCTAGGTGCCCTTCTGCTTTTTCTACTTTATTGCCTGCTTTTTCAGTGTTTTAAGGCAAAAGGAAAAGCTAGACTAGGTGAGGTTGACTTGTTTTTTGTCCTACACATCCTCCTCTCTTTTCTCCATGCAAAAGCATGTATGATCTGCCATTCCACCACTCTTTAGCTTTCCTATTCCTTTTTTCCAATTCGTGAGCTCCATGACAGATTTGGGATCAACTTTTTACACCTATGGGGGATTTGCTTATTTTTGGTAAGCCTGCTTTATGCTAGATTTGGATGCCCCCTCATGCATTCAATTTATTGATGTATTCTATTTATTCAGCAACATATGTTATTACAGGGTTGGCTATTGTACACTCAGTTAATACAATTTAGTGTTACAGCTCCATATTCAGTCTCCTTTGTGAGCAATTTTGCATGATCAATTGATAATTGTTGTGAGTAAAATTAATCTATTGCTGGCATTAATTTCCACATGGTATCAAAGCCATTGTAGGTGTTTCTCTCCTTCAAAAATTGTTTTGCAGGTTCGACATCAAAGACTGGGAGCCTTCTACTGACAGCCGGGACAGATTTTCTAGAGCTATGGATCAATCACAGAAAACTATCTTGACTCCTTTCAATTTCTTTGAATGGAAAGCATAGATGGAGATACTGTTGAGAGCGAAAGGCCTCTACAGGGTGACTATGGCAACAGAAGCAGAGCCCAATGCAGCTGCAGAGAAGATAAAATGGCACAATAGGAGGGATGAGGCTTATGGCCTCCTGTGCCTGAGTATTTCCAGAGACCTCCTTTTCCATCTCGATGGATTGACATCACCGAATGAAGTATGGGAGAAGCATGCTGATATTTTTGGAAAGACAGATGAGATGAGGGGACATCAAATCGAGAATGAGCTGATTTCTTTGAGTCCAACAAGTTTTGAATCACTGCAGCTATATTTCTCCAAGTTCAAAGCACTAGTTTTGCCGCTGAAACAGTGTGGTATTGAAAAGAAATATGATCAGATTGTACTGGCCATCCTCTCGAAGCTGGGCCCTGATTATTCAGTGTTTGTTTCGACCTTCTATGCCACAAAACTGATAGCTCGAACCTGGAAGATGCCTAGCCTTACAGATTTCATGGAATCTCTCACACAAGAACATGACAAGCTGGTGATGATGGGCACCATCAAACCATCCAAAGATCAAGCTTTGATTGCTGGAGATTTTAGGGTGGATTCAAAAAGAAAAAAGAAAGCTAAAAATCCACCTAAGCAAAAGAGAGACAAGAAACAGTCTCCGAAGGATCAACAAGGTCCCAAGAAGAATAACCAGAAGAAGAAGAACAAAGGTGAAATGAACAAGTGCGCATACTGCAATAATGGAAATCACACTGAAAGCTCTTGTATGAAAAAGCAGATAGACATTCTAACCAATCTCCTGGAGAAGAATGGCATCTCCCTTCCAGAAAGCTCAAAGAAGAGAGAAGGAGGATCAAGTTCAGATGATAGAGAGAGAGTTCATGCTCTAGTTGCTGGCACATCAAGCTCACCTAGTTTTATCATTGATTCTGGAGCTTCAAGACACATGGTTTCGACTAAGGAGTCCTTCTCCTCACTGGATATGTCGAAAGGACCATCTATTGTACTGGGAGATGACTCTCTCACCAAAAGTAAAGGAAAAGGAAGGATAGATCTTGATCATGGTCAGTTCAACAATGTGCTATATGTCCCTGGTCTCGCCTCCAACCTCCTGTCATTGTACCAGATGACCCACACTGGGTCTCCTAAGAAGGTCATATTCTCCCTTGATGAAGTTGAGATCACAGAGATTTCAACTGGTAAAGTCATTGCAAAAGGAGTTACGAATCATGCTCAAAAGGTATACATGTTCTCACACTTCCTACCTTACTCAAACCCCTCTTCTCTTCTCATTCATGCTAATGAAGCCAGCAACTTGTGGCATGAAATATTTGGCCATCTAAATTACAAGTATCTGTCTGATCTTAGTGAAAAAGAAATGGTCATAGGGTTTCCCAAGATAAAATTTTCCAAAGGAGTCTGCCAAGGTTGTATCCTAGGAAAACACCCAGAGCATAAGTTTGAGAGAGCTAGTCATGAGAGAACCTTTGCACCCCTCGATCTGATCCACAGTGATGTTGCTGGTCCATTCCCACATATGTCTATGAGTCAGGCCAAATATGCATTGACCTTCATTGATGACTTTTCCAGGTATTGCTGGGTTCACTTCCTGAAACACAAGTCTGAAGTTTTTGGCCTATTCAAAGTCTTTAAGGCTTTGGTTGAAAACCAGTCTGGAAGGAAACTCAAGGCCCTCAGATCTGAAAATGGTGGTGAGTATGTCAATTTTGAGTTTATTAACTATTGTGCAGATGTAGGTGTTCAGATGCAGCATTCTATCCCTTACACACCACAGCAAAATGGTGTTGCTGAGAGGAAGAACAGATCACTGAAGGAGATGGCAACATGCATGATGGAGGCCAAAACTTTACCACCAAAGTACTGGGCCGAAGCTATCAACTGTGCAGCCTATATTCAGAATAGGGTTCCTCACAAATAGCTTGATGGCATGACTCCCTTTGAAGCATGGAGTGGGCACAAGCCAGATGTGACCCATTTCAGGATTTTTGGCTCAAAGGCATGGGCTAGAATCACGACAGAGAAGAGGAAGGCTTTGCAGCTCCAAAGCCAAGAGTGTCTTTTTGTTGGATACTCTTAATATTCAAAAGGGTACAAGTTGATAAATTTGAGCACAAACAAAGCCTTCATTGAAAGGGGTGTTCAGTTTGAAGAAGAACCCCTTGTAGAAGTGGAGGTTGGTGAAGCCTCTTCACCACCTGAACCTCAAGAAGTAAGTAAAGAGTTTGTTGAACATGCTGATTCTGATTTGTATAATGGAGATGAGTTTATTGCAGACCCTAACAGCCCCACAAGGCCAAAATGGGCAGCCAAGACACTACATGCAGCAGGTGAGCTAGTTGGGGATCCCAATGACCCAAGGAGGACTAGATCTCAATTTGAGAGTGGTTTGTGCATGAAGGATCCTATGTTTGATGAAAAATGATATTTGATGGTGGAGTCTGATCCTCAAACATATGAAGAATCAGAAGGAGATCCAAGATGGCAAACAGCCATGAAGGAGGAGTTAAGCTCACTCCAGAAGAGCAACACATGGGAGCTAGTGGATCTTCCCCCAGGGAGAAAACTAGTACAGTGTAAGTGGGTCTATAAGACCAAATTTGCTGCTGATGGTTCACCACTGAAGCACAAGGTGATATTGATAGCCAA
>LPNX010417949.1:628709-881924 GCA_001517045.1 Pseudotsuga menziesii | reverse complement strand
CAAGAGATCCATTGGAAAGCATCCAAAAGGATCCTTAACTTTGTTCAGGGAACAAGGACACATGGGATCTTCTATAAAGCAAAATCTGATCTTGAGTTGAATGGATTTACTGACAGTGATTGGGCAGGTGATAGCACAGACAGAAATTCCACATCAGGATATGTGTTCATGCTTGCAGAAGGGCCAATCAGCTGGTCAAGCAAGAAACAAAGTGCCATTGCACTCTCATCTACAGAAGCAGAGTACAGAGGAGTTGTTAATGCAGCAACTCAATGTTTATGGTTGCAAGGTTTACTTGGAGAGTGTGGCTTCGAACCTGAGTACTCAACTACCATCTAATGTGATAACCAGAGTACCATTCGAATTTGCAAGGAGCCAATTCAGAAGCAGAGAACCAGACACATTGAGATCCATATGCACTACATCAGAGAACTTGTGCATGATGGCACCATTCACCTACTCTTCTGTTCATCTTCAGAACAAGTAGCTGATATCTTCACCAAAGCATTTTGTGAGAATACCTTCAGTAATCTCAAATCACTGCTGGGGATTGCTGATCATGCTATGAAAGCATGAGTGAAGACAAGATTCTACAATTTTGTTTTACAGTCCATGTTTAAGGGAGGATTTTTCCAAGTTGGTTTTGCCTCTTTCCTTGTTTAAATGGATTTGCAGTATGTAAAGGGTGACTAAGCCTTGTTGCTAGGCCCTATAATTTTCTGATATATTACTCATAATTCAGGCTTAAGGGGGGGTGTTAGAATAATCAACCCATATTTTACCCACTTAGACAATAATTCCATTATTTTTGTCTTATTTGCCTAGTTCATGTGTCCCACCTTGTGCAAGTTGCTATTTGCCTATCCATAATGGTCAAACTTTCGTTAATTGACTCATGTAGTGCATGGGAGAGCTAAAGGAATCAATTTTGCTTTATTCCTGGCCTCCTAGGTTCCCTTCTGCGTTTTCTGCTTTATTGCCTGCTTTTTCAGTGTTTTAAGGCAAAAGGAAAAGCTAGACTAGGTGAGGTTGACTTGTTTTTTGTCCTACACATTCTTCCTCTCTTTTCTCCATGAAAAAGCATGTATGAGCTTCCATTCCACCACTATTTATCTTGCCTATGCCTTTTTGCCAATTCGTGAGCTCCATGACAGATTTGGGATCAGCTTTTTACACCTATGGGGGATTTGCTTATTTTTGGTAAGCCTGCTTTATGCTAGATTTGGATGCCTCCTCATGCATTCGATTTCTTGATGTATTCTATTTATTCATAAACCTATGTTATTACAGGGTTGGATATTGTACACGCAGTTAATACAATTTAGTGTTACAGCTCCATATTCAGTCTCCTTTGTGAGCAATTTTGCATGATCAATTGATAATTGTTGTGAGTAAAATTAATCTATTGCTGGCCTTAATTTCCACACTCTTCCAGTTTCTTCTCGTCCTTGGAAAATAATTTCTATGGACTTTGTAGGAGGACTACCCACGTCTAGAAAAGGGCATGATTACCTATATGTTGTTGTGGACAGGTTCAACAAAATGTGTATCTTAATGCCATGTAACAAGCAGATCACTGCTGAACAAACAACTCATTTATTCTTTCAGAATGTTTGGGTACATTTTGGGATACCCATATCTATTATATCTGATCGGGATTCCCGGTTCTTGGGAGAATTCTGGTCAACCTTATGGGAGTTGATGGATACTAAACTTAAGAAAAGTACAACTTTTCATCCACAGACCGATGGGCAAACAGAGGTAGTAAACAAAATAGTGATTCAGCTGCTCAGAGGATATTGTAGCAAACATCCTAAAATTTGGGATGAGCAGTTGCAGTATATACAGCATGCTTACAATCATGCAGTTCATTCTTCCACGAAAAGATCTCCTTTTGAAACTTGTTTTGGTTACCTGCCAAAAACACCGATGGACTTCTCTTTTGGAAAAAATGCAGTGGATGGACATCATGATGCAGATAAAGCTTTGAAGTTCATTCAGAGAATCCAAGTAGTGCAGCAGGCAGTTCAAGAATAGTTGGAGAAGAGCCAGGCAAAGTACAAGGCCAGGCATGACAAGCATCAAGTTGATCATCAATTTCAGGTTGGTGACCGAGTTTGGTTACATATCACCAAAGAAAGGATGAAAGGTGAAGATTCCTTCAGTTGATGATATGGCACTTGAATATATGAATGAGTTGCAGGATGATGTTATTCTTGACAGAAATGTAAGGACTTCACGAAGGGGGAATGCTGAGTACCTTCGAGTGGGGCTGAAAGGCATGCATCCTAGCAAAGCAAGATGGATGGAGATTTGAAAAGTGAGGCAGTTATACCCTCAGTTACTTGCCAAATAATTCAATATTTTAGTGGTCCAAAAGCTCTCCATTGGGGAGGAATGATCCAGTGGATTATTCATCTTCAGATTATATTGATCCAATATGGTACAATGGTTGTTAGTCTATGGTTCAAAAGAACAGAACCTGCTAAACACATTGCGTGACTAGCCTTAAGGGCCGCGCGGTTCGACAGAACATCGCGCCACTGGCATGGGCCGCACAGCCTACGAGCTTGCATGGGTCGTGCAGCTCGCGCGGTGATATATGCCACGCAGTTATCGCACGTTGCACCTGGTGCGCAGCTTATCGCCTAGTGCACAGCTTATCGCATGGGTGCGTAGTTATGTATGGGCCGCGTAGCTTGCGAACCGTCAAGTGGAACATCGCATGGTTCGGTGAAGTCCTCATAGGCTGTGACATTTGTGTGCTGCGACGGGGGATCGGGTATATGGCGGAGTCCTCATATGCCACGAAATTTATATGCTACGAAGTTGATAGTAACATCCAACGGTTACGTTACATGGCATAGCCCAGTTGCAAGTCATTACGACGTGTTGTGAGTCGACACATGAGCGTGGAGTTGGGTGTAACGTTTCAGGTATCTGGAACGTCGTGGAAACATAACGCTTGGGCCGTGACTTGGTGGGATGGCATGGTTCAGTTTAGCATATGGTTGTAACGATAATAAAGAAGATAACGGCTGTGGTCCGCTAGGGATCCTCTCACAAAATGCTTAAATAGAGGATGCTGGCCAAGGGGACGGACATAGTGGAGAGAGGCAGATTGCTTTAGAGCACAGAGCATCATTTCTTTGTTATTAGAATCTTAGAGAGCTTTTGCTGCGAAGTGCCAGATGTTGTTACTGTAGAAGTCGAAATTCTCTGTTATAGTTAGTTCCTTTGTCTTTGAATACTAATTGTAACTTCCCGAAGAGAGGTCTTCAAGACTTTGTACAACATTCTGTTTACAATTGCTGAAGTTGTTTCTAGAACCATTTTTTGTACCATTTCAAAGAGGTTAATTGGATCGGTACCCATTGGAGAGGGACCCGGAGATGTAGCCCAGTGGAGGGGGTGAACTCCGTTATCAACTTCTGTTTGTGACGCTATGATTCTGTGCTTCTTTATATCTGTTTATCAGTTCGTTTTCCATCTGTTTTCAGTATTTAATTTCTGTTAATGTGGTTCCATTAATTAACCCGCTGAACGCATTCTTTTAACACAAACTTTTAATGCACACAAGTTGAGGTCCGACGGATCACTTCACCTACTAAATCAATCTTTAATACTAAATTATGAAAGGAAATAATTAAGTATGCAGATACATAAATTAATAAAGGAATTAGTTTCAGTTTCTAGCTTAGACCCTAGAATGCTAACTGTTAACAGTTAAGTGTCCCTCTTAAGCGACGATTGTAAACATTTATTGTCATAGGAAAAATTCAAATTTTTTGTGAAATTTTGGAGTATTACAGGGTTTCTTTGGAAAACCCTAGATCAGCCAGCTCCAGAACCAGGATGAACACCTCAATTCGGTAAGATATAAATTTTTGCTATTTACATTTGAGGTTCTCATTTAAAAATGACTAATCACACCAGCTTGATGACAAGCTTGGTGAAGCTGACAACTTAAGAGTATGGAAGTATAGGATCTCCGTGATCCTTGAAGAAATTGACTTGGATCAGTATTTCAGTAAGAAAGTTCTAGGATCTAGAGGGAGATGAGGATAAGGTTAGATCCAAGAGAATCATTGCATATTCTATTAATGATCATCTCATCCCTCATGTGTCATCCTTGAAGACACCAAACGGAAGTGTTCGTTGCTATGATGAAGCAATCGAAGAAGAATAAGATATTGTTATAACCACCTTGAATGGCCTCCCAGGATCATGGGATTCATTCATTCAAGAAATGTGTGCAAAAAGGAAGTGATTACCTTCAGTAGACTTTGGCAAGAGTGCACACAAGAAGGAGATCGACTCATAATAAGAGAAGAGAAGATGGGAGAAACTAAAGATCAAGCTCTCACGATTCAAAGAAGATCCCTCAAGCGACGAGGAATATGAAGGACTCATTTCTTGAAGAACCTCTTATCCATCTTAGCATTTGGATAAACAATGATGATGTTATGAATGGAAGTTGAAGGCTAAAGAAGGAGTCTACCCACGCAACAAATAAAGATAACTATTTGAATTGTCTTTTCCTATATATCTAGTTGCTTATATGACATTGTTTAGTTGTGAAATGTATTATGCATGATAGAATTTCTGCATTAATGAACAATATAATACTAATATGAATGTTATGGGTAAGTAGCCTATAGTGCTATAAAATGCTCCATTGCTGCTTATATAGGATGAAACCTCTTTGCTAACATATTGGGATTTGTGCACAATCTCAATAATATTATGGTAGAGATGGAAGGCATATGGAAATTTTCTGTGTATATGAGATATGGATGAATGTTGTATTGGCTAAAATAGTTGCACGATTATATCTTTATGCATACGAATTTGCCACTATGAATATGCCTTTTGAAATGTTTCTAACCATACAATTGATGCATTTGAATTGTAGGAAAGATAGCGTACAATTTCATACAAGAAAAGAAGGATGAGACTCGTTTCGAAGAACAAGTGATGACAGTTCAAGATTCACTCCAATAAGCATACATGAAGATGAACCTCAAGCTTCCATAGCAAAAGAAAAAGATTCAGAAGAATATAAAGAGAATGGTAGATTGACCTCAAGCGATAAAGACCATCTTCGGCACAAGAAATAATCCAAAATGAAGAATAGTATGACGAGACTTCAAGAGGCCTTAGATACACTCTAGTTATGTGATACTGATGAGCGACATCATTGATGCAGAGCCTTCTAGCTATGAATAAGTAAACAAGAAGAAAGGGAAGGAGACTATGATCAAAGAGTACCAGTTCAAGGAGAATGATGTCTAAGGGAATTCTATAGTGTCTTTCATATGGATCTACAAGATCCAGCATACAGTAGATGGAAACATCATAGGATACAAGGTAAGATTCATAGCACGAGGCTTCTCATAGAAAGAAGACATAGACTATGAAGAAACATTGGCACCAGTGACGAGTCAAGTATACATTGAGTAACCATTCGGAGTTGAGACACATGATAGGCAGAATCATGTGTACAAATTAAAGAAGGCCTTGTACGAGCTCAAAAGGCACCCATGGGATAGAACATATAGTTACATAAGGAGCTTGAATATCACCTAGAGTGATGAAGATCTTAACCTTTTCTACAAGATTGAAGATAAAATCCTATAAAGGATGACAAGCTCACAAATGGGTGCGAGAAGAAATTTTCAAACAAATCTCAAGATAGAGGATCTTGGTATCCAGTGACCTTAGATGGATACATAAAATATTAGTAGCAGAGGAAGCTACTTGTCACTCCATTATATAATGTTTCAATACATAGAGTAGGAAAGGAAAAGGGAGAATGATGCTCCGCTTCAGAGGGAGTGACTGCAGAAGATCCTAAGGTTCGACATGGTATGATAGGATGGAAAAATTATTGATGAATTTAGGATTTACTGAGAGTAAAGCGGATTCCAACCTTTACTTCAAGATTGAAGGAAGAAGCTTAGTGATGCTCTTGTTATTTTTCGATGACCTGTTCCTAACAGGAAAAGAGGAACTCTTTAAATTTGCAAGAAGGAGACTTGCTGCCGAGTTTGATAAGAAAGACTTGGGTATGATGCACTACTTTCTAGGCATGGAAGTGTGGTAGAGTACAGATGGAATTTCCCTTGGACAAGGGAATTATGCAGTGGAGATACTGAAGAGGTTCAAGATGATGAAATGCAAGGCCATGGCCACACCTATGGCATTGAACCTGAAGCTATTGAGTGATGCTTCATTAGAGACGATTGATGCCACGATGTATTATCAGATGATTTGTTCATTAATGTGCCTAATGGATACAAGACCAGACACATGCTTTGCTATGAACTACCTGATCCAGTTCCTGCTGATCCGTGACTTGCTCTCTTGGTTGCAAAGCATGCAGTGAGGTACCTAAAGGGCATAGTTGAGTATGGGCTCAAGTACGATACGAATAAGAATACTAGCTTGCATGTTTATGTTGATTTAGATTGGTAGTGCCACTGAGAAGAAGAGAACCTTGGGTTTATTCTTTAGTTTGAGATCTAGTATGGGCTACTAGTTTGGTAGGATGGAGTCCTGCATGGAACTGAGTACAGCCGAGGAAAAATATGTTTCCATTTTCTTGACTATTTGTGAGGTAGTATCATTCTTTTGGAAGCTACTATTTGATTTGATTGATCTGAATTGCATTTTTGTATGATGCAGAGAGGAGCAGTGAAGCTCCAGTATGTGATCCAGATCAAGATCTCTCGAAAGAGGGAGTGATGAGTTCTAGCAAAGCTAGTGAGACAGGTTATTTGGGCATAAAATCCTGGTGAAGCTCGTAGGTTTCTCAGACATAATTATTCCTGTAGGTTGTCCTCGAATGTAATCAATCCTAGAGAATCTCACAGGTTATCCTTGGACGTAATCATCCTTGATGTGATTATATGCTAGAAATGGTCAGAGTGAAGTTTGAGTACTTCAGAGAGAAGCTTGGTGTTCTTCAAATCGAGGTTCCTTCCAAGGGGAAGTGATGAGTCTAAGAACCTTTTCGACATGGTGGCAGTTTGGGCCTCCCATGGTTGGATGTAAGTGCTGAGCCTTTTCGACATGGTGGCAGGATGGTCCTCCCATGGTTGGATGTAAGTACTGAGCCTTTTCAACATGGTGGCAGGATGGGCCTCCTATGGTCGGATGTAAGTGATGATATTTTCTGACATGGTGGCAGGCTGGGTCTCCCATGGTTGAATGTAAGTGCTGAGCCTTTCTGACATGGTGGCAGGTTGAGACTCCCATGGTCAGATGTAGGTGTGAGCCTTTCTGACATGGTGGCAGACTGGGACTTCCGTGGTCAGATGTAAGTGCTGAGCCTTTCCAACATGGTGACAGGATGGTCCTTCCATGGTCAGATGTAAGTGCTAATCCTTTTCGACATGGTGGCAGGCTAGGCCTCCCATGGTCGGATGTAAGTGTTGATCCTTTCCAACATGGTGGCAATATGGGCCTCCCATGGCCGGATGTAAGTGTTGAGCCTTTTCGACATGGTGGCAGGCTGGACCTCCCATTGTCGGATGTAAGTGATGAGCCTTTTTGACATGGTGGCAGACTAGGCCTACCATGGTCAGATGTAAGTGCCGATCCTTTCCAACATGGTGGCAGGTTGGGCCTCCCATGGTAGAATTTAAGTGATGGGCCATTCTGACATGGTGGCAGGCTGGGAATCTCGTGGTCGGATGTAAGTGCTGAGCCTTTTCGACATGGTGGCAGGTTGGTCCTCCCATGGTAGAATATAAGTGTTGAGACCTACATCCAACATGAAAAATGGATGAACCTGTAGATGAAGTCCTACATGGAGGCTAGGCCTACTTCCAACATGAAAAAGGGTTGGCTCTGTAGAACTTCCTATGATGAGTAGATTTGAGAGATAGAACCATTTTCTTGAGATAATAGAAGCAGTGATGATGATGATCCAGCTTTGATGATGATGTAGCTTTGATGATGATCCAGTGATGAAGACTTGTGCTGATGAACTATTCCAAGAGAATACCTGCCTAGCTAAGAGGGAGTGTTGATGTATTTGTAACTTTAGAATGTATTCACTTGTATATTTCTTATTGTATTTCATTGTACCCCGACGAAGATGTTTGTTCCTCTGATCGGGAGAGTCATTAATATAATAAAGCCATGTAAATTCATTAAGGTTGATCCTCCATTGTAAGTCGGGGCAATAGACCCCTCAATTGAGTCATATTAGGGTTATTAGACTCTCCTAGTGAAGTTGGCCCTGTAGAGTAATTGTCAAGTGGAAAACAAGTATAAATAGAGAGTGAGACTCTCTATTTGATACACACACTCACTCAACAATAGTGCATGAGTGAGAGAGGAGTAGCTCGCACTAGTGGGAAAGAGACCAACTGTCGGAGATAATATTTGTATCTTTGGGTTTTACTTTTGCTATTGGTGCTCATTCTATCTCTGAGGAAGTTGCAGGGTTTTCTCCTTTTTGGTTTTCCCGAGGAAAGTTATTTGTGTCTCTTGTCTCTTGTGATTATTTCTATGCATGTTATTCTCTCAGATAAGATCCTAGATCATATTGATTAAATGATAAAAATATAACATAAACTATAAAGCATTGCCAATTGTGAGCATGTTTTTCACAGGTCTACCAACGATCGAGATCGATCATGAAGGTTTTTGTAAAGGATGTGCTCAAGGAATGAGCACCAAGAATACATTCCCAAGAAGTAACAACAAAGAAAAAGGGATATTGGAAATTGTACACTTAGATGTATGCAAACCGATGCCAACCACTTCCTTAAGAAGGTATGTATATTATTTTTCCTTTGTTGATGATTACTTTCGTAAGACTTGGATATACTTCTTAAAAGGAAAAGATGACGTATTTGGAAAATTCAAGGAATTTAAGGCTCTTGTGGAAGATCTATCTGAAAATAAGATCAAGACCTTAAGATTAGATAATGGAGGAGAATTCACTTCAAATGAATTCAAAGGAAGTTGGGATTAGGAGGGAGATTACCACACCCTATAATCCACAACAAAATGGAGTAGCTAAAAGAAAGAATAGATCCATCATGGAATAAGTTAGAGCAATGATCCATGATTAAGATATACCTATGCACTTATGGGAAGAAGAAAAAATAACCGTAGTCTATGTCCAGAATAGAATATCTCACAGTGCTCTTGGAAACAAAATCCCGAAGCGAGCCACCTAAATATATTCGGTTGTCCCGTATACTTACATGTTCCAAAGGAGAAAAGATCAAAGAAGGGAATATTTTTTGGATACAATGAATAATAAAAATATTATAGAATCTATATTCCAGGATTCCACCAAATTGATATCAGTACATATGTTACATTTGATGAAGATGCAGCCTTCACCAAATCCAGAAAGATCTTTGTAGATGAAGATCATGAAGAAGAGGAGGAGGATCCTAGAACCACAAAATGTACCGGGACACCAGTTAGAGATATTGAATAAGATCCTATACAAGAATATCATGACTTATAAGAAACTCAAGGACTCATGAAATACCCAAGAAGATGATCTCAACAAAAATAATACCAACTTGGGCTTGTGATGTAATCAAAGAAGTAGGAATATATGGTGCACCAGAGGGAAGAAAAATACAAAGAATATATTCAAAATAAGTGGAAATAATATTCTCCCCACTATTCTTCCTTCTAGAGGGGGAATATTTTTTACTTCGATTAGTCAACTTCCCTCTGCTCATCGAAGTCTTCCTTGATATTTTCTCTTCTTCCTTCAATGCTAGCTGTTACAGTGAGAAAATTCCTATGGCTTGGGGTGTACCACGTCAGACAAATAGACACAAGAAATAAATCCCTTCTCAATATGAAAGAGAATAAAAAAATCTAACACTAAGGGACCTCGAATCATACCTTATTTCAGACGGTTGAAGTAGATCCCTGTTGAGCTTTTTCCAATCCCGCTTGCGCTAGCAATTTTCTCTCAACAACAACAAAAAATACAAACATGCTATATAATATGGTGTTAGATATACTCTATCATATATAATAAAAAATGTATAAGAAATTAAACATATCCATGGATTCTATATGGACAGGAAAAGATATTTCTATTAATCAAATCAGAGTTTACACAAGTGACAACCTCTGTCGGCACGTCTGCGAACTGGAGAAACCGAGTCCTCCACCTGGGCCTCCACCACCTCAATCCTCCATATCTCGATAGCAAGGTCACAAGCAAAGGAAATCTTGGTAATAACACAAAGTCCTCCAAAGGGACAAAGGGATGCAGACTCAAGTATATGAAAGCTACGACAACAATGGACTATAGTTTTGGTGCTCTTCAATTCCTCTCTTTCAATGTATCCAAGGGGTTCCTTATATAGCACTCCAAAGGGGTAATGGAGGGTCGAATCTGAGTGATCTAGAGGCATATGGAAGGCCAAGATTCAAGTGGTTAGGACACACATCAAGGAAAACTCCAAAAATATTTGGATTTATGCACACATCCCGATGTATGCGGATTTGAGGTAAAAAGTTGCATGCACACACGAGTATGGGATAAAAAGTTGCATACAACAATAAACATGTGTTTTTTAGGGTTGAAATTGGAAACATCAAAGTATAATATCAGTCCATTGGGTCTAAAGAGTCTGCAGAGGGACAGGGAAGGCCATAAATATGTGATCAATCATGTGTGGTAAAATAAGCTATAACAGATGCCCCCTAATGTGTGAGGTTAGTGGGGTAACATGATGGCCAAAATAAATTATAAAATCCATCCCAGAAGTGGAGTGATGAAGAACCAGGTGGAAGAACTAGCCATCCATTAGTATAGTACAATAATCAATCTTTGCATACGACTGCAAATACATAGAGTAGTCCCAGATACATAAGAGTACAATGGCCATGAATATGCATGATATACAAAATGTGACATGTGTGGTCATTGCCACGTATAATATATAATAGATCAGAATCTCCATGATGAAGACATACAATGGATCAAGATATCCATAATGGCTGAAGATATCTGGCATAAACTGGAATCAAATCATGAGAGCTGAAATCTCATGAACACTAGCATGATCAGGGAGGTAGCATATGTGGAATGCCACCAATATGGAAAGTCTTCTACACAAACCTCTACGAGTTCATGTCCTACTATGCGAATAGAGGTGTCGAAGTCAAACATAGTAGTACATCATTTGATCACTGGTCATTGATGTATACTGTTAACAGACATGAGATCACTCATCGATAATGAAAATGGGAATCAAGGTATTAGAGTGCAATCTAACAAGTGTGAATAGATGTGTTGAGGTCGAACAATTGAAAGAATCTATTGATCGGGGGACATGATGTATTCCCAAAAATGTCGAGGGTGAGAGAAACTACCACTGATGACTGTAAGTCTCAATGCACTCAAATGACTCTAGAATCCTATCCCAGAATAAATGATCTGAAGTCGATGAGATGGAATATACTAGAAGGATGGTATTAAGGCATCCCCCATCAACCAACATGAGGTACTCAGCAATGCTGTATAGTGTGGAATAACTCAAACAATATGTGCATGAACTAGTAATAGTATCAGAAATGGCCAACATGAAAAGTCAAGACAACTGAGGAATGGCCGACTCAGGCTTCAACTTCCTTCGAACAAGAGCATAAAGGAAAATAGTGACTGAAGGTAGGCAGCATGGCCTCGATATGCAAACTGGTACATCTCTGTGACATAGGACGCATCAATAGAGGTTCCATAGGTACTGGAAGCTTAACCAGTCGGTGGAGATAAACTAAAAGTAATGGGCATCAATAGAGGTTCCATAGGGACTGGAAGCTTAACCAGTCGGTGGAGATAAACTAAAAGTAATGGGTACAACTCCTAAAGTTAAACTAAGAACCCAACCAAGGGGTGTGATATACAGTGCCCTGTTCAGAGGCAACACGACTCGACTGCTTCCAAAGATAACATCTTTTCTTTTCCAGCTTTTTGGTTTTTTTATTTTTTTGGACTTTTTTCAGATATTTTGAAAATATTGAAAAAGAATAAAAGTGCTTTGTAGTTACAAATCTAGGAGGAGATGAGTATCAAGGGAAAATAAAACTAGTTCCAAGCAATGGAACATACCATGATCAATGCAAGTAAACATGTGCATGATAATGACACTCGGGGGAAGGTCCCCTCCCAGTGAAAAATGGGGAAACAAGCTGCAAATGATATATAAAAGGGATTTTCTTGGATAGACATGAGACAAGCTCGGGCTATATGGTGGATAATCAAAGTCAGGAAAGCCGACATAAGGCTCAATAATGCAAGCAAAACTCATGACAATGCAATTACAATTTGACATATACAAGGGAGTTCTGGGGGAATGGACAACATAAATTTCAATAGGAGTATGAAGCTCTTGCTCAAAGTCATGGTAGTACTATACAAAAGACTCCCACATCCTAAAGAAGAAATGTCAGCAAGATCACCAAATGCAATGCATGATCTAAATAGGGTACCTATGTATGGGAAACCTCTACCATTTGCATAATGTCACTTCTAAAAGCAGCATGAAGGTTTTGTGACAAGATGGAATGGGTTCATACCTAGGGTTAAGATGAAATGGTCATAAGGCCATGCAAAATGAAAGCAAATGTGAAATCCTAACCTACATTCCAGTTTAAACATAATACATGAAATAAGAACGAACAGGTCGAAGACACGGTCAAAACGCACTCAAAATGGGATCCTACAACATCAAATTAGTTCAAACGGTCCAAAATGGTCATAAACAGTAAAAAACTATAGAAAGTGGGTAAAAATTTCAAAAATTTTCTATTAAATAGTGAAAAATTAAAAATTTTCATACCATTTTGAATTTTTACCCACCATAGTGCATTTGAGTCCAGAACTTTAGAAGCGAATTCCAGGGGTATCATTCGGCGGAATCCCTCCATGTTTGATCCAGGTTAATTCCCTTTCCCCTCTTTCATTTTCAAGGTCAAATTCATTTTTTAGGCCATCCCAACTTGGGTGTTTCAGCCCACGTGGATATCGGGAATTTTTCTACATATAAGGATGGCTATATGCGGAAAATTCCATGAAAACCACATACATACGCGGCTATTTTGCAGACAGACGTGTATAGGGATGCAAACAAGGTTTTTATGGGAAAATAATGATAAAAAATTATGTTTTTTTTGCAAGATGGTACTAGAGTGGAGAGAGAGGGAACATGGCGATGTTGAGGAAGCTGTTCAGGATGACCTCATGGCTTAACAAGCATTACAGGCATGTGGGTTATACAAGTTTTGGTGTCTTGGTAGATTGAGGGAAAATCCAAGATTACTCTAGCTGCTGGTATATTACTGGGATATAGAGTCTGAAACCTTTTAGATAGATGGGATGTCACTCAGCATTGAGGTTGCAGACATATATTTCATCACACGTTTGTCTCGACGAGGCCAGGTGGTGAACCTATGATCTCATGGGCCAAGAGGCGGGCTGACCATAGATGACTACGTAGTTGTGCACTGCCTTCCCAATAAAGAGAAGGTTGGGAGTCAAATCTCGACAAAACGCAATTCATATTCTGGGGCTGAAATCCATACTCTTGGCATTAGGCAGGCTTGCAGGCTTGGCATCACTCCACCAAGCCTCACGGCCAATTATGTTCTATGCAGTAGAGTGTATGTGGCATACAATATATGACTAGAGTACTACACTGCTGAGAAACATGAAACAACAACTCAATGACTACAAGATGGGTAGGGTGCAAAAATTCGAGTTTGGAAACATATTGAGCACATTCTTTTTTCAGCGGGTGCCAGGGTTGATCCCTAGAGTAGACATTGCTTCACATGGAGTCCAAGATCCAACTCAGCAATGCTGGGCTAATTCCATGTGCATACTGGGAGGTGGAAGGGTGGCTAACCCCTACCTAGTAGAGTTCTTTCCATGGTGGCAGAGACAAATCATCACCATAGATGACTATCCCTATGCAGGGATTGACTTCCACGATGATCCAGACATGCCCCTACCACCAGGAGTGGCTTATGAAGACATATGTAACGAATCCCAAACCCACTTTTAATTTTTGAATTATTTAATTTTTTTTTGTTTTTTGATATATGAAATCAAAAGACATGTTTTTGGTGTGATGAAACATAGTGACACTCTTTCATGTATATGCAAATGTAGGACCACAATGACCAGATGGCTTTCCTCTTCATTGACGGAGGGGAAGAGGTGATGAGATCATGGGTGCAGATGCTCCAGAGAATTCACATGAACTTTGTTCAATTGACATAGAGAGTACCCATGGCACAAATCAAGGATTTCCCTGAGGCCATGTAGTGCCAAGTGGTTGGAGTACCATGAGCATGGGTTTGATTGTTTCACCGGCTAGCTAGAGTTGTGGTGTGCTACCATGATCAACACCCTCCTCCATCTCAGGCTTAGAGACTTGGGTGTCTATTTTTTGTATGACCGTGTGGTATATTTTGGTGGATCAAAAGCCCCAATTTTGTATATGACACTTATGTATTATGACGTCACCTTTTTTGAACTTAATGAAAAATATTTATGATGATCGATTATTATTCTATTTACATGTGTAAAATGTGTTTATGATATGCTTATGGTATATGAAACAAATTCCAATCTAACACATAGTTAGCATATGAATTAGCAACTTGATTAAAATTTCTTGGAACATGAATGTATGTTATACTCTCAAATTGCCGTTCTAGCAATCTAACATGTAAGAATCTACGTAATAATGTAGGATGCCTAATATGATACAAGCCATTAAGTTGTGAAACCACTAACTGTGAATCAAGATGTACCTCAAGAGAATGAACACCATGTGAAATGGAATCACACAATAACTCAATAACGACACTATATTCAGCAACATTGTTTGACGAAGGTCGTAAACATACACTTCCTGAAGATAATGCTTGACCTGTAGGAGTATAGATCACCCAAGCAGCCGAAGCTGAGTTTTGAGTGTGGCGGCTAGTACCATCAGTGAATCCTATGTAAATGAAAGAATCCATTGAAATATTCCATAACAAACGAAATCTAATCAACAAACCCGATCATCATAAGAAAACCTAACTATGAAATGTAAAACTGTACAATAATATACACAAATCAGCACTGGCTGAAGATCATGCATAGTATTTTTTGAGATAGAGCCCATTTCTAGGCTCCGCCAAGGCTATCCCTTCATAATCAACCAACTCATAGGAACCTTTCTCTAAGACATGCTTAACCACGTAAGGACCATGCCACATGGGATTAAACTTTCCTACCC
Source organism: Pseudotsuga menziesii (assembly GCA_001517045.1). NCBI lineage: Eukaryota > Viridiplantae > Streptophyta > Pinopsida > Pinales > Pinaceae > Pseudotsuga > Pseudotsuga menziesii. Next base: position 866,634 of record LPNX010417949.1, on the reverse strand, counting down.
CCAAGGGTTCCTTAGCTTGATCCCACAAAAGGACCAAGTCACCTTCACTAAACCTCCTAGGATGAATAGACTTATCATACCTGACCTTAACGTGATTCTTGTTAACCTCAAGAGCCACTAAGGAATCTCGGCGCTGCTCATCAAGCTGCTCTAAGTGGACCAAATGCTCTTCCAATGCGGAAATATCTGGTAAAATGTCCATAGCTAGATTCAAAGAAGGGATTTCACATTCAACCAGTAATACTGACTCCACCCAATGCACAAGCTGATAGGGAGAAAAACAGATGGCAGTCTTGACCACGGTTCTGTAGGCACAAAAAGTAGGATACAACATGATATGCCAATTATTCTTGCTCTTGTTAGTTTTTTATCATTCGAGCTAGCATTATGATCTTAGGATCTTTTAACTGAGAGAATAACAAGCACAACAATAAAACATAAGCACAACACAAGAGACAAGAGACACAAAGAATGTTTTTCGGGGAAACCATGAAGGAGAAAACCCCACAACTTCCTCAGAGATAGAACCAACACGAAAGGTAAAACCGGAAAATAGTAAGATGATCTCTTGACAACAGTAGTCTCTCTCTCTCACACTGAGAGAGCTTCTCATCTCTCACTCATGTGCCCCAATGAGTGAGTGTGTGTGTATGAGTATGATAAATAGAGAGGCTCTCACTCTCTACTTATATTATTTCGTTCACTTGGAACCCACTCCAACATGTCGGCCTCACTTAACAATTACTTACTAGAGCCGACATCTCTAGGAGTGTCTAATAACCCTAGTGCCCCACCACTTGTGGGGACTTTGCCTCCTTCAACCAATAGGAGGGTAACACAATGGTGGGGACTATTTACTTGACTTACAATGACTCACCTAGGGTCGACTTCACTAGGATAGTCTAATAACCCAAGGGCCCCACAACTGTGGGGACTTTAACCCTTGACCAATAGGAGGGTTACCCACACTGACTTGACATGAATTTCTCATTATAGAAACTTCCTATAATAAACATTGGGGTATGACATGACTCAAATACATTACAATACATCCCGGAATAAACATCGGGTTACAATACATAAGAAATATGGATGAATACATTCCGAAGTTACAATTACATCAACACTCCCTCTTAACTAGGAAGGTATTCTCTTGACAAAATTTATCAGCACAAGTCTTCTTCTCTAGATCATCTGGGTCATCGTCAGGTGTTCATCATATTCAAGTCATCTTCATCTTCAAGTCACTTTCATCTTGATCTGGATCATCATCACTGGATCTGGATCATCATCACTGGATATGGATCATCACTAGATCTGGATCATCACTAGATCTGGATCATCACTTGATCTGGATCATCACTGGACATCATCACTGGATTTGGATCAGCACTTGATCTAGATCATCACTGTTGGATCATCAGCACTGGATCTGGATCATCACTTGATCTGGATCATCTCTGGAGCATCATCTCTAGATCTGGATCATCACTGGATCTGGATCACCATCACTAGATCTAGATCATCATGGGTGCTATCTCATGATTCTTCTCGTCACAGGAAGTTGTACAGAGCCAACCCTCTTTCATGCTGGTTGTAGGCCTAGCCTCCATGTAGGTCTTCTTCAGTGCTTATATCTGACCTACTCATTAGAATGGCCCATCCAGCACTTACATCTAACCTACTCATCAGAAAGGAACACCCAACACTCACATCTGATCATGTAGGAACCAATCCTATAATCATATCAGAAAGGCCCATCACTCACATTCACCAGCATCATAGGAACTCAAACTACTATCATCTATGAAAAGGCTCAGCACTTACAACCACTAGCATGATAGGAACCTGAACTATTATCATCTATGGAAAGGCACAACACTTACAATCACCGGCATGGTAGGAACTCAAACTACTACCATCTATGAAAAGGCACAACACTTATAATCACCAGCATGATAGGAACTCAAACTACTATCATCTGTGAAAAGGATCAGCACTTACAACCACTAGCATGATAGGAACCCAAAATACTATCATATGTGGAAAGGCCACTGCACTTACATCTAATCATGTGGGAACACATCCCTCAGTCACATTAGAATGGCTCTCAGTCCTAGACTGAGGATTCTTGGTACCTCACTAGGTAGCTCCATTCAAAGAATGGCTGTAGCCCTTATATCTGACACCAAGTCAGAATGGCTAGCACTCACATCTGACATGGGAGGAACCTAATCCTTTAGCCATGACAGAATGGCTCAGCCCTTACATTTGATCAAGTGGGAACACATCCATCTATCACATCAGAATGGCCATGCACTCATATCTGATCATGTGAGAGAACATCTCATGGTCATATCAGAACGGCCCTCAATCCTAGACTGAGTTTTCCTGGTACCTCACCAGGAAGCTCCATTCAAAGAATGGCAATAGCCCTTATATCTGATCATGTAGGAACCAATCCTACATTCATATCAGAATGGCTCAGCACTCATATTTGACATGGAAGGAACCAATCCTCTCACCATGGCAGAATGGCTCAGCCCTTATATTTGACCTACTTGTCAGAATGGCTATGGATCTCAGCAATCATATCTGACATGGAAGGAACCAATCCTCTCACCATGACAGAATGGCTCAGCCCTTATATCTGACCTACTCATCAGAATGGATATGGATCTCATCACTCATATTTGACATGGAAGGAGCCAATCCTCTCACCATGACAGAATGGCTCAGCCCTTACATCTGACCATGGAAGGAACCAATCCTCTCACCATGTCAGAATGGCTATGGAACTCATCAATTTCCCTTGGAGGAAACCTCGGTCTGGAGAACACCAAGCTTCTCCCTGAATTACTCAAACTTTAGCCTAGCCAATGGCTTCATCAATACATCAGCTACCTGTTCCTTTGTCATAACATACTGGAGCTTCACTGCTCTACTCTGCACCATATCCATGATATAGTGATACTTGATCTCGATATGATTTGACTTGTCATGGAACACTGGATTCTCTGAAAACTTCATGCAACTTTGGTTGTCACAATGTATAAATGTAGCATCCAACTGGAGATCAAATAAATCAGATAGTAGCTTCCTCAGCCATACTGCCTCACAACTAGTTGAACAAGCTATGACATACTCTGCTTCAGTTGTACTCAGTGCCACATAGGATTGCTTCCTGCTAAACCAAGAGATCACACCTAATCACATACTGAATAAACATCCTAAAGTGCTCTTCCTATCAATGGCACTGCCTACCCAATCTAAATCAACATAACCCTCTACATTAATCTTCTGATTCACATCGTACTTGAGCCCATAATCAACTGTACCCTTCAGGTACCTCAGAATATGCTTTGCAACAATCAAGTGAACATGTCTTGGATATGTCAGGAACTAGCTCAAGGTGTTCACATCAAAGCAAATATTTGGTCTCATGTTCGTTAGGTACATCAAGGACCCAATCATCTGACGATACATCATAGCATCAACTGACTCTGATGAAGCATCGTTCAAGAGCTCTAGGTTCGATGCCATAGGTGTGGCCATAGCCTTATGGTCCATCATCCCAAACCTCTTCAGCATATTTACTATATACTTCCCTTATCCAAGGAAGATTCCATCTATACTCTGCCACACCTACATACCTAGAAAGTAGTGCATCGACACACAACAGGAGCATCACTTGTCTTCCGCATTCAACCTTGAAGCAAAGGTTGGAGTCTACTTTACTCTCAGTAAAGCCTAGAGTCATCAGTAATCTATCCATCCTGTCGTACCATGTCGAACCTCAGGATATTTTGTAGTCACTCCCTCTGAAGCGGAGCATCATACTCCCTCTGTCTTCCGTACTCTATGCAATGAAACATTCTGTACCAGAGTGACAAGTAGATTCCCATGCTACTAATCTTCTATGTATCCATCTAGGATCACTGGATACCAAGATCCTCTATCTTCAACCCTCTCAAAAGTTATATTTGCACCCATTTGTGAGCTTGTTAACCTTGTAGCAAAGGTTAATATCTTCATCAAGCTCCTCATCTATGTGTTATCTCATGGGTGTCTTCTGATCTTGTACAAGTCCTTCTTTCATTTGCACACATGATTCTTCCTGTCATGTGTATCTCTAGTGGCTGCAAATGTCTCTTCGTAGTTTATTCTTTGTGCTACGAATCTTGCCTTGTATCCCACGATGTTTCCATCCACTGCATGATGGAACTATGAACTTCTCTTCATGTATTGATACTTCATCCTAGACATCATTCTTCCTGAACTGGTCTTCCCTTTCTTCTTGGTGGCTAGAAGGTTCTGCATCAATGATGTCACTGCACTCGTCATATTATTCTTTGTCTTTGAACTGTTGTCACTTGTTCTTCGGAACAAGTCTTCATTCTTCTTTGCTTGTAGGTGATTATGTATGCGATCTTTCCTACAAGTCAAATGCATTTGTATGGTTAGAAACATTTCATAAGGAATATTCATACTGGCAAATTCTTATGCATAAATATATGATCATGCAACTACTTTAGCCAATACAACATTCATACATATATCATGGAAACGTTTCTAGATGCCTTCCATCTCTACTAGGACAACATTGAGATTGTGCACTAATCCAATATGTCAGCAAAGAGGTTTCATTCTAGATAAGTAGCAATGGAGAGTTGTATAGCACCATGAGCTACTTACCCATCACATGCATATTAGTAGTATACTGTCATTAATGCAAACATTCTATCATGCATAATACATTAACTAAATATAAACAAATACATAACAAAACAATGAAATGACAATTGAATACTTATCTTTATTTGTTTCGTGGTTAGACTCCTTCTTGAGCCTTCAGCTTCATTGTCTTCTTCATTCATAATAGCATTGTTTCTTATCCAAATGCTAAGGTGGATAAGAGGTTCTTCAAGAGTTGAGTTCTTCATATTCCTAATCGCTTGAGGTATCTTCTTTGGAAGGTGAGAGCTTGATCTTCAGTTGCTTCCATATTCTCTTCTCTTCTTATGAGTCGAGCTTCCTCTTCTTTCCAGAGTCCACTGAAAGTAATCACTTCCTTCTGGAACACATTCCTTGAATGAATGAATCCCATGATCCTAGGAGGCCATTCAAGGTGGCCATCACTACTTCTGCATTCTTCACTTCTTCTTTTACCGCTTCAAGTTGTTACTTGATTTGAGAGACCCTTATGACTGCATGGTCTCTGCATTCTGGATCTTCACATTCTTCAACTAGTTTCTTAAGGTCATCTTCTGATGTATGTTCTTCCCTTCAAATAGATTGGTCAAGGAATCAAACATCTTCGATTTATTTAGGGAAGACACTTGTAGTACAAGTTGATTCATGACTGAATCAGAAATGATCTTCTTGGCCTTGACCAAGTTCTTCTTGTGTAAGGCTTCTAGCCTCATCTCCCTCTGGAACTGGGACCTCTCTACTCATGTAGGTGTCCCATTCATTTTCTTCAAAGAGATCATATACTTCCATGCTTGGAAGTTGTCAACTTCACCAAGCTGATGTGATAGATCACTTTGAAATTAGAACCTCAAATGAAAATAGCAAAGGATTAGATCTTACCGATTTGAGGTGTCTGTCCTAGTTCTGGAGCTGGCTGATCTAGGGTTTGTCACAGAAACCCTAATTTTCAAAACTTGGAATATTTTAGATCTGATTGGATAGAAAAATATATCTCTTCAAATGGAGCTGTCCAATGTACTCCTTTTCTGAAAACAATGGAGGGAAGCTCCCAGAACAGGAAGCCCTAGTTTTCCAATTTCTTATGCAAAAATTCCCGTTACTATTTCTATGATATATCCGAAATTACTACTAATATGTGTCTAAAATTTTTAATGGAGGTAACCTCGCATGTCCCTGATCCAACACCATAGGTTTCATCAATTGGGATTTATGTTCCTTTTCCAAAGGTGACCTGTTACAGGACTGTTCAGAACAATGAAGTTGTACAGACTGCCACATGTCACTGGTTCATCTTCTGAGTCTAAAATTTGGACCATAGAAATTATAGTCCATGCCATTTCTAGAACATCTTCAATAATTCCATTTGGACCTCTGTATCCCACGATATTGTAATTCTCCCCAGGTGTCCTATTTAGGGATGAATTCTAGAAGAGGATGGAACCCTAACTTGGAGGGATCATATCTCCCTAAATATAGAGAATCTAAGGCTAAATGTTGGACACAGTGTTCATCAAGATTTTATTTTAGGCCCCTGTAATGTTCTGCTCCTGGGACTTCACCAATCTTGGGATATAGAAAATGTACCAAAACTTAGCAGTTTTAGTATTTAGAGTTTTTCTAGCTCGGGGTCAAACTAGGGTTTGACTTTCCTGGAGTTTCACCCAACCAAAAATATTGATCCAGGTCTCTAAAATTCGATTTTGATGAGGAGAAAAATCCTATGTTGGGCTCACTCAAAAATTCCTCTTCTGTAGAAGGCCCTAATTTCCGCATTGAAAACTGAAAATGCTCGGAATCGAATTCCGCTTTGATAGAAAGATGTGCCCTTCAATGGAGAGTCATCCTAGCATACTTTTGTTGATGGATTGTGGAGAGAGACCCAAAAAGTAAGAAGCACAATGTATTCTTCTTAGGTTAGCTCTGATACCATGTTAGGTTTTTATCATTCAAGCTAGCATTATGATCGTAGGATCTTTTAACTAAGAGAATAACAAGCACAACTATAAAACATAAGCACAACATAAGAGACAAGAGACAAAAACAATTTTCCTTGGGGAAACCATAAAGGAGAAAACCCCACAACTTCCTCAGAGATAGAATCAACACCAAAGGTACAACCAGAAAATAGTAAGATGATCTCCCAAGAGCAGCAGTCTTTCTATCTCACATTGAGAGAGCTTCTCCTCTCTCACTCATGCGCCCGAATGAGTGAGTGTGTGTGTATGAGTATGAGAAATAGAGAGGCTCTCACTCTCTATTTATAATCTTTTGTTCAGTTGGAACCCACTCCAACATATCGTCCTCACTTAAAAATTACTTACTAGAGCCGACATCTCTAGGAGTGTCTAATAACCCTAGTGCCCCACAACTTGTCACTACTACATTTCAACCAAAAATCCGACGGTCGTATTGTCGAATTTTTGACACTTCCCTGTCGCATGTATGAAACTATGATTTTTTTTAAACGTCGGTGGAGTTTCGTTGGTTATCCAACATCTCTCCAATCCGTCGGTTAAACGGCAGCTCAGTTTACCATCGGTTAAATGTCAATCGTCGGTTATCCGACATCTAATTCATATTCAATTTAAAAAAAATCACCTGTAAAACGTCGCTTAACCGACGGGATTAAATGTAAAGCGTCGGTTTTCTGACATATAAAGCGTCGGTTATCCGACGACTATCAATGTTTAAAAAAAAAATCACTTACAGGCCGTCGCTTAATCGACGGCTGTAAGTGTTTTAAAAAAAAATATAAATGCCAGATTACATTGTATCTAGGTATCGGATGAATGTTCAATATCGAGATCTGTCTTCAGTTTATACTTACAATAACCATGACATTGTCACCAAAGACATGGGAAGACCCAAACACCCAGAAAACATCATATAAAAGTAATCCAAATAGCAATGAGGAAGCTGTCACAAAACTGGAAATAAATTCCAAGTTAGAACCATGAAAGTCTCGTACTGATTCCACAAAGGGAAGGGAATGCCATCTCCTGAATTCAAGTAATCCCTTGTTTCTGTCTTGTGTTTTTCCCATCACTGCCAACAACACCTTTGAAATCCAAATTGAAACCATTTCCATCCCATCCATCCATAAAGGAATCAACACATACATGACTAGTGTAAAGATACAAAGAATGATGATATGAAGTGAAGAAGACTTCCGTACATAGGTCACAAGAAATACAACTACCCTCATAGACTTCACCCTAAATAATAGCTTTTGAATGTAAATAATAATAATTAGATTTAATATGTGCCATCCCTTCAAGGATGGATTTGTCCTTGAAGCATGAGAGGAAACAAGACTTAAAGATTGTTGAAGCTCAAAACAGTATTGATGTATTGCAAAAGCATCAATCCATCCCAGGTCAATTTTTATTGGAAATTTTTGTCACAACAACTCGGACAAGAGGAAACTGGAACAAAAATGTAAATGCTGACAGTTGACTTTTATTTATTGGAATAAAAGTTACCTACTCTTTGAGAATCAAATTCATGGGGTCTCTGTCTCCCCTATTTTACAATGCTAAAATCTGTGGTAGCCATTGCTGCTCTTCATGGACACAGTGACAGGCTCAACCTGGACTTCTGAAATCACTATGGATAACACCCCTGTTCTGGCTACAGCTTCTCAGAGTAAATCAAAATCATTTTGGTGAGAATATCAGACTTTATTTACTGCAAATCGAATCAGTCCTGTAGAAGACTGTCTCTATTGCTCAAAATCACTTTCCAATAGCAGCGTATTCAACGCACTTATGTCCTGTAGCGAGCAGCAGTAATTTGACTTCCTGTACAAGGCTAACTTAAAAGGGGTCATGAAGCTTCCCTGAGGTCACAACAGTCTATTAAAGTCTATATTTATTGTTTGTGGAGCCAACCAGTCAAAAGGAATCCATTTTATCACTTCCCAGGCATGTTTTTAGTCATTGAATAAATAATCAGATCTGAAGTTTCTTTCTTTAAATTTTGTAATGCATATGGTTTGCTCATCTAATGTTATCATTAATATCTCAAGTTATAAATGGTAAAAATCATATATGGTTTCATAAGGATGCAATGTTAAGCCCATAAATCAGATCCAAGGCTTAAAAGTTAAAACATCCACAGGACACCTACAGCAATGAGCATTCTAAGTGTTTGACAAAACTCCACAATCAGAATTATGCACAGCAAGCTACAACAGTCTATGTGAAGTATTTGTTAAAATGGTCTCAATCAAGGAGTTCTCATAGAGCATTATAATCATCTGGAATCAGACTTGAGCTTAAGGTAGTAGTGTCCACTAGTGTTTGACAAATCTTCAACTAAACTTAGATTGTTGGAAAAATTTGGGTCAATTTTAGCTTGGGACATCTCATTGCATTTTGGCCTTGGATTCTAGTTCCAGCTTTTCTTGACATGTTCTTGATGAGTGTCCAATCATGTATTCATATCTTCATTAGTCCTGTTGATCTACATTTGTGGTCATTCATTGGACATTAATAAAATTATCTTATATCCGTACAGGTCTTGTATTTTTTCCCACACAATTATGGAATCGAAATATTATATTATTCAATCTCAAAAAAAATTATGGCTGTCACAACATGTATAAGATTGAGAATAGTGATTGTCATCTGAGGCTTAACATAGCTTCCTTACCAGCATTAGGAGTTACAGCAAGGAATTGCTCTACAACACCTTCATTTTGTGCTGTTGTCAAGCTGCATGGAAAAGAGACCAAAGAATAGCTAGAGTTATCAACCAATTTAAGGATTGGGATATTCCATGACATGAATGCACAAAAATGCAATCTGACGTGTTTAAAGAAGAATACAAGGGTATGCATTATTACCTGCAAGTGCTGTAAACAAGGGTACCACCAATCTTCAACAATATGAACTCGTTATTCAAAAGATGCAGCTGCATTGAAGGATATGAAAACAACAGTAAACCATTTCACGTTAGATAACTATATTCTCCTAGAAAAGATGGAGGGAAAGTTATTAAATCACACTCATTCAAACCATTTAGAATCTAGAGAAAGTATCAATTCAGCGAGTAGAATTTCATGGAATTATCAGCAGGCTTCATGCCACTAGTAGATCTAAGATTCACTGAGGCTTTGAGGTTAAAGACACAAGAAGCACATAGTATAATAGCATTATTGGCAAAGACACAATCATGCCAAATATCACCCTGCATCAAACAAACACAAGTGTCAGCTCTTAGCTCAATCACCTATAACATGAAACAAAATTTTCAAGAATCCAATTCCATAGGCCAAATTTTGATATTAGCATATTTAGATGAACCCCGTCGTTAATTGCGACTCTTCCTATTTATTTTCCAAGCCATTTCCAAAACAAGAACAAAATAATACTGGAATAGTCTTATGCTTTATGCATTTCAAATATAAAAAGGATTGTTGACCTGTAGATTGTTAAATTTGCGTGGTTTCCAAGATGGAAAAGGTCGAACTCCTCTAGGATCTAATTCATGAGAGAAGCTTTTAATGTCATTGGTAAGTTTATTCTTCCAAGGACCTCTTGTAACCTGAAGCAAGGCTTGAAAACGGGGACTCTGTTTCTTTTGCAGCATCTGAAGTGCCACATGGAGCCTAGCCAAAACACATAATTCCAAATGCTAAAATCATGGCTCCATATTGAAAATATTCTCAAATAAGAATCATAATACAAAATGATATAATGACTTCTTGTAAACAAAAATTCAAAAGGGCCTTATGTTAAAAGCCTGTCAAATATTGGATAAGGTTGAAATCTTATTCACCAACCAAATCATTCCCTCAGTTTCCTGAATGTGTGTATCTGTGCTGCTGCTGCATCCTGGTGAACCCCATGAGGAAGATTTTGTTTCTGCATAGTCATATTTGCCACATTTAACAGCTTTCAAAACTCTATGCACACAATTTCAGTTATGACATAAACCAGAAAATTAATAAAACAATCCATGAATTGCATCACCATCAAATCACAAAGAGCTTGCCCTAATAGGCTTTATAATAAACAAAATTAATATCCGAATATCATACTTGAGAACAACAAAGGAAAGAATAGATTTAACAAATAACTTAAACATTGTTCATTGTAGAACCACGCTACAACCATCAATTCAAGTGTTTCACAAAAACAAATGTACATTGCAGACACAATGGGGGACCAGAGCATATTTCTCTGTTAGCTTTGTGCTTAGAAGAGCTACAAGAAGCAAGCAGAGGAAGTTCACAATTGCAAGGTTCTAGGTGTCCAAGTACAAATAAGAAACAACAGAAAACTCAAGCTCCCGAGGCCTACAAAGGGGAACTGGAGCATATTGCTCTGTCAACTTTGTGCTTAGTTCTATTGACCTGCTTTTGTGGCCAATTGCCAGACATTAATAAAATAATATCTTTTCTTATCTATACCTAGTCCTCATGGATATCTGTTTTCTAGGATCCAGAAAGGCAGGCTGCTTCAAGCTGTAACTCTTAAGTGCCATAGATCCTTCATCTAGTGGACATCTTTAATAAAATCTATTTCTTTATCTAGATATCTATCTATCATAATTTCCTCTTGTTTTCAGAAAATATGCATTTCTCTCTCTTAAGGAATGAACACTATAACTTTTACTACCTTCTTCCTAAATGGGTAAAGGTGGATGGTACAAAAAGTGTCTTTATGGAGGGCCTTAAAATTCCTTGTCAAACTAGGCATTGCAAGGACAATGGCTGTCTGTGGAATGGGGGCATAGCTCTGTGTTGTGAGGGGGAAAACATCTAGTGTGTCTTAACCATGTTATTTGGAAAACAATTCAGCAAGAAGCAAGACTTGTAATTCCCTTTATTTTTCATTATGGCTATGGGCCAAAGTATAGTATATATTTCTTAGGCTTCCTGTTAGAAGATAGGTTTGGGATTTGAGAAAAGAGGCTAGATTTCTAAAGCATGGAACTAGTAAGTCTTTGTGTGGTTAAGTAATGAATGCTACAAATTATAGAGGAAAAGGTAATAGATATGTGCACACCTCAGATTCTCAGAAGACTGAGATGTATAGGATTGTTCTGTAATTAAGTCATTAGAGTGATACCTTCAAGTGTCTGTCTATATGTATGGCTCCTGTGAAAAGCCCATCTTGAATAGGAAATTAATTTGTCACCAGCTTGTTAGGCTTTCTAGTGACTGGTGTTTTCTACTTCCTTTCATTTAACGGATGCTTTAAGAGGGAGTTGGGAAGTATTATTTTTCAGTTGGAGTATGCTGCACGATGTTTTCAGGCCTTGCTAATGAAAGATAAACACCATTCAGGAGTTCTAATCAACTATGGTGCCCTTCTTTTGTGCAAATATGGTTCAGTTGTTGTAGGTATGGGAATCTAACACATAAGACCTTAAAATCTATTATCCCTTTTCCTTGATTGTTATTTTGATAAATTAGAGCTTCTGCAAACACTCTGCTACATGAAACCCTGATTTATTTTAAAACTGATGGTGTAGTATGTTAACTGGGTTCTTGACTTTTCTTTGTGAGGATCCTAGCCATATGACTAACGCTGTACTTTTACATCTTCCATGTGCCTTCTACCAAGAAAGATTGTGGCTGCATAGTCTCCTTTTTAAACCCTTATCATATGAAAAGACCCAACCAATTATAGAGGGGGAAGTTTCCCTAGCATGGCAGGATGCTCTACAAATGGTGCAAAGCACAAATTAAGACAATGGGAACACAGCCAATGAAGCTCATTTTCTTAAAAATTCTAAACAAAGTGATTGAAAACAAACAGCAAGGTTTCGCACATCAAGTGATCACAAATTAAAGTGTTTGAATCTAACATGCTGCCATGCAATCTATAACTTTGTATCTAATCAAAATCTTCCCCTGGTAGCATATTCCTTGTTCAGATAAAACACTACAGCACATGATAAAGCCTTACAAAAGTAATATCTAATCCTAAATGCCCTGGAGGCTGGTATTCATACAATTCAAGAACCTGTTAATTGCAGGTTAAACAAATAAAATGACAAAGAAGAAGAGTAAAGCAAAGCAAGCCCTGCTCTGTTATACCCAAAATTGCCAGTTTAACTAAACCCCAATCCAAAACTAGGTCAAATCTAACTAGAACAAGGCAGCAATGGCTTGCTACATCAGACTTAAGTCAAAACTTGTGAAACTTGACAATCTATACAAACATGACAAGCTGTAACCAGGTCCAATCACCCGCATGCCTATGTAAACCAAGAAATCTCCAATCTTACCCATTTTTTGCACATCTTGCAGCAAATTTTTAGACCTTCATGTAGCATCAATGGCACAGATTTTGTGTTCATATTCTAAGCATATTATCTGTAGGTTAGGGAATAGAAATTGTACTCATTTTCTAACCAATATTCAAGCATATGGGCACAGATTTCCACCAGATATTTTTCATAATACAATTTTCTATATATTGTGCTCAGTTTCTATGCAAATTTTTGATACCTTGGGCACAGATTTTCACCAATATTGTAGATACGTTGTTTATAATGCAATTATGTTCTACCATACACCTATATAGTGCTCATTTTCTGAGTAAACTTTCTGGCACCACTGAACCAGGAAAGAGACAAAGATCAATAAAGTCCATGATGAAAGCAGTCACACTAGACGAAGTTGAACCTAGAATACTTGTCTGAGTATGGGCATGCACATTATAGCGGTAGCTTTAGAGTCCATTAGAGTGTCAATTCAAGTTGTGCCATGGACACAGTGCACATGGTAGGGGTAACTTTAGAGTCCATTAGTGTGACAAGTTCAGCTGTGCAAATTACTTAGGTGCAAGTGCAACACGAAGTCAAGTGCATCTAATGGTGTGACATACTACAGTGGGGTGGATAGACTACTCGGCTTATGGTTTTAAGTGGAAGTTCAATGATCATACCATATCATCATACAAATAGACCAGATGTGAAACACTTCGTCTTTCCTCAAACTATATTGTTTATACCTAGATTTAAAATTGCAATGGGCTTCATCAGTTCATGGTGTTAGTCATAGTCGGTTGATGGCATTGAAGGAATTCAAAATAAGAGGCAGCCTATGCTAGAACTCAGAAGCTTCAGTCATAAAATAAAATCTATAGGGAGAGCAGAAGCAACCAAAGCTAAATGTTTTGAGATTACTGAGAAATTGATAAACTTTCAAAAAGATGCAGACCTGAAGAATAAACAATGGATGCTTTTGCACAGTCATCATCTGAAAGTTTCACAGGGCCAATTCAGAGAATTATCCTCTGACAAATATAAAACTAAAGTCTTCAAAAAGTAATAGTTTGTCAACTAATTAACTTGTGCTTGAATGCATGCACATCTATGCCTTACAGTAACATGAAAGGAAAATTTATATAAAATTACCTTGGCTTCCGGAGTTAGCCAATGAATCTAACGAGTTCTTCCTCAGCCGTTCATTGTGTCCCGCCAACCTTCTCCTGCAACTTCTCTTTGCGTCGTCAAATTATGCTATGACATGGAATCTATATAGGCACCACAACACCCAATTATTCATATGTATTATCAAATTATATACTTAATATGTATGGATCCATGTTGACCTACTCAGAAAAACTATGACACAACAATTGGAATTTAATTTGTGCCATAAGCGTCGTATGAAGGGATTGTTAAACATAAGATGCAGATGACTGAACTACTTACTTATGCAAGTATAATAATTCATGCCATAAGAGTCATATGAAGGGATTGTTAAACATAATATGCACATGACTGAACTACTTACTTATGCAAGTATCATGGTCTCTCATATACATAAGGTCACCTTTGCAGCTACATTCATAGCTACCGCATGTATTTTTGCAGCTGCATTCTGAGCACTGGAAGGCTACCTTTTCTTTGCATTCATTTATATCTGATCGGTAAGTTGTTAAACAAAAATAGCATCAATAACTGTGCTAGAAATTTTTGTTTTCATCATATAGGAAAGTATCCACTTCAACATACCTTCACACTCATCAACACCGTTTCCCCTAAATCCAGGAGGACACTTGCATCCACTAGTTTGTGTGTCCTGGAGTATTGAAAAGAGTAAATACCATTTCCCATTAAAATCTACATGGTCAAGTTCTAATTGAGAAGGACGAGGGCTCTACCAGACAAGCAAAGAACATCTGTCCATCCTAGGTGCTATGACAGCAACCCCCATTATTGATCTTGCACCGTCCTGGTCCAGCAGCTGGTAAAATGGTGATTTGGGAAAATATTAGATCATTAAAGCATGTTACATTAGAAATAATTGTTTAGGCAAAGCAACTAGAGTCTAGACACATTACCAGATAACTAGAACAAGATATGTTAGACAAATGATAATTGTCTTCGCTGAACAAGACATGATCAACATGGTATCAGTTCCAGTGTGTACTCTTCTTTCTCTATCTAGCATTGTTTCAGGACTGTTTCAGGTCTTAATCTAGGGTTTTAGCACTCCTATTTCAATAGCAAACAGGTTCTAGGGTTTTTACCCTTTCTTTCACCGGTGCCCTCCTGCTTTGGCAGTTTTTTTTGTTTTTTCAGCGGATTTAAGGGGATTTTTTGTAGATCTATGCCCTTTTCTATAGCAGAACCCACCTCTTACTCTCTTTTTAGAAAAATACTGTATATTTTTCAGGGTTGTGTTGGTAACTTGTGCATTTGTGAATAATGCCAGAGGTTCAAAACCCAAGACTATTTGCAACGAACAAAAACAATTTTACTGAAACTTAATTGTAATTTTGACCTCCAAGGTTTCAGTCCAGAAGTTTAAGTATAGCCCACAGAGCAAGAGAAACAAAATGGGGTTTCCCTCAAAGACTAATGCCAAATTAATTTTATTAATGGTGTCAACATCATATGGATTCAGTAAGCAAACCCACAAGGATTATCATATGAGCAAGACAATAAATAAAATATATTTAATATATCAAACATAGATAGAGAGGAAAACCCAGATCGTTTTATCAACGTGCAGAGCCAGACAATAAATCCAAGTCTCCAAACCCTCAGTTGCATTTCAAATCACCCCTCAACAAGCAGCATCCTTGTTGTCGCACATATGTCATGTAGCAAAGGCACTTTCCACCCTTGCTGGGGTTTTTTGCAGAATGAATCTGAGACAAAAACCTGGCGTATGGGTCTTGGCTTGTCTTGTTGACCCTCATTGATACACCTAAAACTGGAACAGCCTGACCTGCCTGAATGAAACTGAAACTAGCTGAATGAAACTAAAACTAGCTGACTAGCATGAGAGAGACGACCCTAGGCTGGGTCCACCCCTCATACTACTACTTCCTGAGAATGATACTTTCACTGGGACTAACCTGTTCAAGCGGGCGATCCTATCCAACAATTCATTCAACCCATTATCCATTTTATAATATCTAGAATAAATGCCACTTGGAGTATAAGGAGTATTGGATAAAGCCAATATATTCAATCATAGTATTTAGAAATAATAATTTAATGATAGTCACAAGAATATGAGAGCTATTAATCAAGTGCATACCTTCCAAGTATGAGTTGATAGCCTTGCGAATCAATCTTACCTTGGGGAACACAAACTATTTCATAGATATCACCATTGAAATAAGAGGCTTGAGGTGAACAACTATCACCTTTGAAATTATCTTATATATGAATTGCAAAGTGATAATGGTATGAAATATTTGAATTTTCCTAATCATCTAAACTTCCTCCTCCACCTTTAATAGATCATCACCAATTATTTCTAAGAAGTCGAATCCACATAAAACTTAGTTGGTCACCCATATGACCCTAGAATCTTATCCATTTGGAAATATTAGAGGAAGGAACACAATTATTCCATTGTCACTAGTTGAAAGAGATCAATCTTCTTTTCCTCCTCAAACATCCTTGAAAGAACACCACCAATTTTAAACTAAAATTAGATCAAAAAGAATGATCTAATTCTTAGGACCCGCCTCCTGCCCAAAACAGGGGTCAAACAAGAAATCCCATGGAGGGCATGGGATATCCCTGAATGAGAAGGGGCAGCCGTTGGCAGGGCCATCATAGGAAGCCTTGAACAAGGAGCCTTCATACATGCTGAACCTCCTCCTAAAGCTGTTACTGTTGTTTCTTCTAATGAAGGCAGCACTTGGGTAGTCACCATTGAAAAGCATGAAGCTGCCATCTTCACAAAAACCTCAAAAAAAACCTGCCCTAAAACCTTGCAAAAATTCTAAAACTGCAAAAAACACACACCTTTGTACCGTGACACTGAGAGGATAAGGTGTAAAAGGGATAAGATAGTAGGAGTCGGGTGGTTTGTGTTTCGACAAGATTTAGATATTTTTCTTCCATTTATATGGACAACTATATAAACATATAAAGCTTGAGGGCTATTTAGGAACGAGATTCGTGTTCGTGTCTTCATCTGTATATATTATTTGCTTTTGTTATAAAAAATGGGATGTTTATGGGATAAGATATGATTAAGATGGATTTAAGTTCATTTATGTTTTAATTTTGAAGTGGATTAATTTTTGATGGTTTTAACTTGTTAGGATGGGTAGCTTAGTTGAAACATTACTTTATCTTTCATGGCATTAACCTAGATGAAACATCACTTTACTTTTTATGTCATTATCGATGATATGATGAAACTCAAGGTGGAGGTCTGGTATCTAAAAATTATGGTAATGGTGGGAGTAGCATAAAAAAATATTATGGGTGTTACATTATATAGAGTGTTAACATGTCTCATATGAACGAGATATTCACTATTTTGGGTGGATTACCAAGTTATGTCAAACAAGCTTAGTTACAAATTTTATTAATTTGTTAATTTAATATAGGGAGGATGATTGCAAGCATGTATTTTATTATCACAAGAAATTATTGGAGGACTAGAATAAAAATAAAAAGCATGAAAAGAAGATGGCATTGATCATGGCTCATTCAATACATAATATCCACTACTATATCTTTCTTCACCACATCAATATCATGACCAATTCAAATCGCATGAAGTGTATCTTGGCATGTTAGCTCATTAAAGGAAAATTTTCTCATTGGATATCCTTTCTCCAAGAATTTGACCTTAAATTTTATGCATGTAAACATAAGAAATCTTTGTCCCTCGTCAATTTCATCATTGACTTCCCTACCCATGTAATCCAATGACCACTCAATAGTATTGCTCCTGACAAGCATATTTTTGTTATAGCATCGAACGACCCATGTTATGACATTATCTTGAACTACCTTTACACACTGAGCTTTGATCCACATCTCTCTCAAGATGACCATCAAGACATTCATCATTGGTGTCCTTGTTACCTCCTCCTTAAAGGCAACATGTATCAATGAGGAGTTGACATCATAGTATGTCAATTCCTAACTCAGAAAGAGGTCAAACAAGTTCTCAATAGATTTCATGGGATGCTTACAATGACCATTTATCAAGAATGGCCATGACCCAAAAGATCATTTATGTGGGATATTTGTTGGCTTTATTTTCACATCACTACATTCATGAGATTAATCTATGCAAGAATTGTCAAATTCTCGCCCCTAAAACCTAAGCACAATCTTATACTCCTCCATATCCCATTATCATTATTAACATTTTTTGCAACTAAGGGATCAACGTTATGGAATGTCACCCTATATCCAATTGTGACCACAAGTAGATTATTGGCCGTTACCTAATTTATCAAATGGTTTAAGCAATGTTAACATTTGTCAACACTTCTCTTACGACCACCCACTTCTTCCTCAACCACATCATCACTTCAAAACCAAAAATCCACAGACCAATTAAAGGCGCCATCGCTTAAGCGACGCTTATGAGACTAGACGTCGCTTAAGCAACGCTTATGAGACTAGATATCTCTTAAGCAATGCTTATGGCCACATTTACAAATAAATTTTTTATCCTTGTGATTTTTGGTAAGTTTAAAAAAAGAAATCCACGCGCCGTCGGATTTTTCCGTCGGATTTTGGATTGAAATGTAGTAGTGTGTGGGGACTTTGCCTCCTCCGACCAATAGGAGGGTAACGTAATGGTGGGGACTATTGCCCCAACTTACAATGACACACCTAGGGTTGAATTCACTAGGATAGTCTAATAACCCAAGGGCCCCACAAATGTGGGGATTTTAACCCTTGACCAATAGGAGGGTTACCCACAATGACTTGACATGAATTTCTCATTATAGAAACTTCCTAGAATAAACATCGGGGTATGACATGAATCAAATATATTACAATACATCTCAGAATAAACATCAGGTTACAATACATAAGAAATACGGATGAATACATTCTGAAGTTACAATTACATCAACAGCTTTGTGAGATGGTTCATTGGAGAATGGACTTAAGTGACTTGTTCACTGCTTCAACCCGTCCATTCGCTTGGGGGTAATAAGAAGATGAGTTCTCTTTCTTATATCCTAACTTGGAATTCAACTCTTCTGTCATTTTATTCTGAAAGTGCCTGCCATAGTCAGTGACAAGCTCTCTCGAAATTCCAAGTCAGATGATAATCTCGTTAAATATGAAATGCGCAACTATCTCACCGTCATATTTAACTGTGGGCATAGCCTCTGCCCATTTCGTGAAGTAATTAACATCCACAATAATATGATGGTGCCCTCTAGCCGAAGCTGGGTTGCAATCCATAAAATCAATCCCCCACTTCGTGAAGGGACTGGAGGTGACAATAGGATGCAAAGGGGAAGGATGCAAGCACATATTACATGCAAACACCTAGAAAGGGTGGCAATTCTTGACCGCACTAACACAATCTTTAAAGATGGAAGGCTAAAAATAGCCTGCTCTTAAGATTTTTTGGGCTGTAGAAAGCCTAAATAATGACCACCACATGTGCCTCCGTGGCAATCATTAAGCATGACCTCAGCCTCATCATGAGTTAAACAATGACGTAAAATGGAATCCACCCCACAGCGGTACAAAGTATCATCCACTATGAGGTAGTTCTTCGCTACGTGACGTAGTCATCGTCGCTCATCCTATGAGAGGTGAGTAGGGACCTTCAATTTTTGCAAATACACGATAATATCCCCGTACTAAGGTTCCATAGTTGAGATGAGGAATATATTCTCATCAATAAAAGAATCCTCATAAACCTCCTCTTCATCCAAATTTGGGAAATTTGATATGCATTAGAGGAAATTTCAACTCAAAATGGGCCTCCTAAAGAAAATTAATAAAATAATAGTTAAAATAATAAAATAATATTTATTAATTTTGGAGGAAGAAAAGAAAAAAAACCTTTTTTGTTAGTATTTTCGACATATATCCCTGTTCTTTTACTCAAGTTTCGATCGGGAGATCTCGTTGGATGCAGAATTAAATTCTGCATCCAATGAGTACCCACTCGGCATACGTTTGATGGGCCTTGCTACCCCAAAAACAAGAAATATCTGAAAAAATGTGATGATGACATCATCACCACATTTTTTCAGGTATTTCTTGTTTTTGGGGTAGTGGGGCTTGTAAAAAGTATGCCGAGTGGGTACTCGTTGGATGCATAATTTAATTCCGCATCCAACGAGCTCTCTCGATCGAAACTTGAGTAAAAACATAGGGAGATATGTTGAAAATACGAACAAAAAAAGTAGTTTTTTTATGATACCTGTCCCCAAATTTATATTAAAAATTTGTTTAAGAGGTGATCCCTTTTTAATTTTAAAGAATTTTGATTGGATAATACATGATGACATGGAATTTGTATTATTTTTGGAAGGCCCATTTTAAATTGATATTTCCTCTAATGAGCTCAGCAAAGATTAACGATTTCTTCGATTTCGCCAAAATGAACTCGAAATCAAAATCTTGCAAAATCACAATCCATTTATTATACTTCCCCCCAATCATCCTTCTAGTGAGGATGAACTAATATGGATTGATGTGAGCTATGAACAAAGTTTAGCGAAGAATAATGTAATGTCTCAAATGTTGAACCGCATGAACTGCGGCTAAGGCTAGCTTCTCCACATGGGAATATAAAAGTTCCACATCAATAAGGTTTCATCTCAAATAATATATGACATGCTCATGGAGCTCATCATCCTCTTGAACCAATACCATACCAACTGTCTCCTTAGACGCGGCCACATAAATAAAAAAATCACGACTATAGTCACGTGGACTAAGCACGGGGGTCATTGCTAAGGATTTCTTAAGAGCATCAAAAGACTCTTGGGATTGCTCATCCCAGTAAAAAGGGGTGTCCTTCTTCAATAAACGTGTGAAGCCTTTAGTCAAGTTGGAAAAATTTACCACGAACCTTCGCAAGAAGTTCGCCATACCTTGTAAAAACTTAAGGTGTTGAATGTTACATGGGGGAGACAATTGAAGTATTGCCTCAACCTTCAAGGGATTGACTCTAATACCCTCCCTAGATACAATAAATCCTAGTAAACGACCAAATTTCACGCAAACTATACACTTATGAGGATTTAATCGAACTTGATAATGATGACATCTTTCGAACACTAATTGCAAATGGTAAGGATGACACACTCAAATGAGAGTGAGCAGCTAGATCAGCCAAATATACTTCAATAATATTTTTTAGATCATGAAAGATCAAGGTATTCATCCACTGAAATGTAGCTCTGACATTTTTAAGGCTGAAGGGCATCGTCTGATATGTAAAAGTTCCCCAAGGACAAATAAATGTAGCCTTGTGTTGATCCCCGGGCTTAATTTCTATTTGATTATATCCAAAAAATCCATCCATAAAAGAAAATACCTCACTTCTCGCACACTCATAAAAAATTTGATCAATAAATGGTGTGGGGAAATTATCTTTAGGACATGCTCGATTTAAATCACGCAAATCAGTGCATATTCGGATTGCTCCGTACTTCTTATCGACCAGAATAGGATTTGAAACCCACTCCATCAAGGGAACGAGATAGATAAAACCAGCTTTGAGTAGTTTCTCTATCTCTGCTTTAATGGTGGGTGTTGTCCTAAGATTCATGGCACACAAACATTGTAAAACGGGTTTTGCATCCGGATAGGTCTTGATTTCTTGTTCGATGATACGGGGGTCTATACCTGGCATTTCTTTGTATAACCAAGCAAAAACATCACGAAACTCCTTAAACAAATAAGTATACTCTTTAATCTCATCGAGGGAACAATCCGCCTCATATGTAGATGTTCTCAATCTTACCAGGATCATGAGAAATGTTGATAAGAATAGTTGGTGATGGGTTTGTTAGGATTATTACTCCTCCCTTATTCATACTTTTTATTAGATTAATTATCATAACTTAGGAGCTTTAAATTAATTAAATGAATCCACTAGTGCAATTAGGTACACATGGCCCAATGGGGCCACATGTACTAGTCATTGAAGTGTGGGGGACAATGCTAAAGGTTAATTTCCATTTACTACATGTGCATGCATCAGTGAAGGAACCTCGTAGACCAATCCCTACATTTTAGGAGCCACTGCGAGTCCTGACACCAACCTACTTTAGTTAGTTGGTGTTATCATTAGTTAGCCATAGTTAGCCTTTAGTTATCTTTAGATGACTCACTATCAGTTAGCTAGTGCATGATTTTCATGGATAATGCATGCATGCATGTGGAGGAGTGCTTTTGTTCACCTACCACACTCAATTGCACTTACTTAACTAGTTGTTACTGTCTGTTGGAGTTATTGGTCATCAGAGAGTTGATTTGATGGACTCCGATATTGATTGGGAGACCTTGAGTTAGAGATTCAGTTAGATACAGTCTTATCCACTTGTAGAATTCGAATTCATTCCTCATGCATTAAAATTCTACCTATTTTGTAACCTATTGTACACTGAAAATTATCATGATGAATATACTGTAAATTCCTGAGCAATACTTGTCTGTTTCTTGTGTGGTTGTTTTGCTTAGTTTGTATGTTCATTCTCCATTCAATCGCTGCAAAATTGTTGAAGGAGCAAGTCGGTAAGATGACTTGAATGATAGCCGACTTAGTCGATCAGTCGACTAAGTCGGTCAACCGACTAATGAGAGATTAGGTCGGCCACATAAGGTCATGTCGGTTGACCGAACCGACAGGTAGTTATTTGTAACTATTTGTAATTCACATTAGAGGAAATTTCAACTCAAAATGGGCCTTTTAACTTTAAATCAAATTCCATGTCATCATGTGTTAGCTAATGAAATTCCTTTAAATTTGAAATACCATATAGGTCTTAAACATTTTTTTAATATAAATTTGGGGATAGGTATCATTAAAAAAAAAAAATTGTTTGTATTTTCGACATATCTCCCCATGGTTTTACTCAAATTTCAACCGGGAGAGCTTGTTGGATGTTGATTTAAATTCCACATCCAACGAGTACCCACTCAGCATACTTTTGACGGTCCCCGCTACCCCCAAAACAAGAAATACTTGAAAAAACGTGATGATGACATCATCATCACGTTTTTTTAGGCATTTCTTGTTTTTGGGGTGGCTGGGTCTGACAAAAGTATGCCGAGTGGGTATTCATTCGATGCGGAATTTAGTTCCATATCCAATGAGCTCTCTCGATTGAAATTTGAGTAAAAACAAGGGGAGATATGTCGAAAATACAAAAAAAGTAGTTTTTTGCTTTTATTCCTCCAAATTTAATAAATATTATTTTATTATTTTAACTATTATTTTATTAATTTTTTTTAGGAGGCCCATTTTGAGTTGAAATTTTCTCTAATGTATATGTTAAGCTGTTGAGATAGATGAGAACTCGGTTCAGTTCTCTGTATTGTATGGATCCTTTCATTATAATATAATCTGTTATTTCCCTTACTTGTTCTTATCTCTTATATCTGTTATGTATGTATGTTCTTAATGTGTATTATTGGTAACCCTATGTGATCTGTGAGATTACAACATTGGTTCCGTTGCTGGTAGTACATGTCTAAGATGTATACAAGTAGATGATATCATAACAAGAGATTAAGGATTGGTGGGAGCGTAAAATAGCAAACTACTTGCAAAATTACACAGGAAGAAAATTAACGACTACGCAGGCAAAATAAAGGTTCTTTACTGAGACTCATGAGAAGTTTGTAGAATCGGTACCCCAAGTTCTGAAGAAACTTCTGGATGAAAAAGTTGGAAGTGATTAAAGACCAACAGTTGCTAAACAAACTGTTTCGAGGGGGAAGGACAAAACTGTCGGAGTGGTTCGAAAAAATCACCGACGACTTCTACGAGGAGCAAGCTATAGAGGAGAGAATTTCAGTAGAAGCCGTTTAGAATAAATTCTATACAGACCTTACCGAATAGTTCTTGTGCTCCTTACCGACCTTGATATTTAAATTCTTGATAGAAAAATGAGTGGGTCATATTGTCGAACCTCCTCCATTACTACGTGAATCGCCACAAAATACTAACTAAGCGAAGAAACAAAAGAAGGGGAAAAATTCATCGTCGAGAGGGAGTGGGAATATTTCCTAAGCAAGTGAATAGAACTATCCGGGCTTTCTAAAGTGTCCGGTAGGCAATGGGGGGGTATGTAGTCGTATGTCGGGGTAAAGTGGAGAGGATTCTAGTCGAGTAAAGAGATACCATTCACCAACAATGAAAAGTCAAGCTAAAAGGGAAATCGAAAGGACAGTGTCACATAAAGGTACAACGCACTTTCAGAAAATAGAGAGGGAGAAGAGGCTCCAAATAAGGGAAGAAAGAAGAGAAAGAGCTATAGTGCTACAAAGAGGAGTGAGTACTAGGGTGACAGCCCAAGATAGAAAACCGCCAGATTCAGGTCATGACCGACATGAAGAAGGCGTGGAAGAAGAAGCATCCCCTATGGAAGAATATTTGTGGATAGAGCAACGAGAAGCTCTCCAATTAGAAGTTCCTTAGGAGGTAAGACCTCTATCTCCGATGAATCCGAGTACAAGGATACAAACCATTGTCAAAGAGGACCTCAAACTAAGAGCTGGTGACTTTGGTATTTGGATCCGACTAGACGACGAGAGAAATGATGATAATCATCTACTTATCCATCGACCAGAAGAAGGAAATTGGGTCACGCTTCAAGCGTTACCCTCCAACTGAAGTATCCACTTACTTTACCCGACACACGAAGGAGCAACCCCCTACCAAATATAGCTTTGGAAGATATAGAAAATTTGGAGCTGCAGACAAATAATTGCAGTTGGACATTGACAGGAGAAGTTGACACCAATCGACTGCTTGTCGGAGAAGAAATGACAACTAAGACGACCGACAAAAATGAGAGTTCTACTGACAATAGTTTTGCACAGAAGAATAAATAAAATACCCCACTATCCCCACCACCACCCCCACCACCGCCACCTCCTAAAGAAGATAGTGATAGTGACTCCGACATGGGTCACAGATCAGCACACATCCCTCTATATGAGGGTGATGAAGATCCCAGATGACATTAGTTCATCTGTGAATCGACATGGGAGGAAAACCAAGTTACAGATGAAGATAGAAAGATGGTGCAGTTTGCTGGAGTCTTAAGAAAAAGAGCATTAACATGGTTTATGACCTTTTCTAAAAGAACCCTCGGAGCAACTAAAGCAGAAGTCAAAGCGTAATTTGTATCATTTTTTAAATCTCCAGATGCAAAAAATCTGGCAGCTAATAAATTGAAGACAACATCACAAAAGTCAGGAGAAACTGTCCATGACTACAACAAACATTGGAAAGACCTTCTCAGCCAATTGTATTATGTTATTGATGAGCAACTACTGATCCAATGGTTTCTTGCAGGTTTGTCACAAAACATTCATTGGAAAATAAGTTTGGAGAAATTCAAAACTTATGAGGATGCGCTTACTAAATCTCTACAAGTAGAAATGGATGAAGATATTCCAGCATACCCCACAGATCATAGACTAGAAGAATAGGTCGAGATCATGCAGAAATCTTTAAAAGAGTTAAAACTTAAAAGTCAGGACATCTGGTGCACGAAATGCTCATCAATCAGACATTTGAAAGATAACTGTCGACATGATATTAGCCAACAGGATGTTTGATTTGTGCAAACAAAATGTTTTTGCGACATCTGCTAGGAGCATGGAGAGCACACTGCAAAATATTTCCCATTAAACATGAAGAATGGCAAAGCATCATGGTGTGAAATCTGTGAAACTAAAAATCATAACACCTTTGGCTGTCACTTGAATCTAAAGAATCGAAAAAATTATCAGGCAGTATATCAGATGAACGTAGTTGCACAGAACAATGAGCAACGAAACAATGCACAAAATGACCAAAATAATCAAAGGTACAAAGGTCGTCGGTACGAACGCCGATTTGACAACTGACGTGGAGGCTATGGAAGTTGAGGTCAATTCTCTGGGAATCGAGACAATTGACCACGTCGGCCCATCCAATGTTTCACATGTTACAAGGAAGGACACTGATATGCAGACTGTCCATACAAGGACATGGCTGACCTAAAATTCTATACTAGTTGTGGAGTAGGGGATCACTTGTTAGAGGATTTCCCTACTATGCTTGAAAAAATAAATAAGAAGAAAAATATTAATGTCTTGTCGTGTGTGCAAAAACATGATATAATTAATACAAATAATTTGCATATTGTAACCAGACAAGGGATGGAAATTGGGAATGATAACCCCCAAATAAGAAAGATAAAAGAAAAAAATGTTTATCCTGATCCAGTTAAAGAAAAAAAAAAATATAAAGATGCAACAAATATATTTAGGAATTTGCTCGACAAGAAGAAAAAGATGATAATAGACAAGACACGGTAAAAGAGCTAATACATTTGGTACAAAAAGATAAAACAATATCTCAATTCATTGACTTACTGTATAAAATAAAACAAAAGAAAAACAACGAAAGACAAACAAAGAATATCTACAGCTTAAACCAAAAAGATAAAAGTGATGCCGACCCACTTGTCGACCTGGAAATTGAAGGATACCATGTCCGACAAGTTGTACTTGATTTTAGATCATAGGTAAATATTATGACTCGAGACACATGGGAACATTTAGGCAGACCTCAATTATACGAATCAGGCATATATCTAAAACTAGCCGACCAAGGCCTAATTGAACCTATTGGAGTCTGGAAAAATGTCGACACAACAATAAAAGGAATATCAACCAAAGTTGACTTCGAAATTATTGACCCTAAGGAAGGATCCAGTTCCTTCCCAGAGTTAGTAGGTCGACCTTCGGGGAGAAAAATGAAAGCCTCATTATCCTTGGACAAAGAAAGAATAAAATTAAAGGGGAATGGACAAAAAGTAATAATACCTATCCATCCATCCCAAGGATAACCTTGGATAGAACTAATTGATGAAGAAGTTGACATCCGACAACTATAGCAAGTACAGAATAATGAATATTACACAGAACCTAATATATATGGTGAACTTTACTTAGGTAACCAAGACTCAGTAGGATACAATTCAGATGAAGAACTATATGATTGGGAGGTTGAAAACTATGAAACAAAATCAAGAGGATGATGGACTATTCAAAAAATACAGAAGAAACCAGTCAGACAATGCTTTGTGGTGTCCATCATCCCAAAAATATTTGAGAATAAAACTAGGGAATATTCTACCTTGAAACCGACAAATATAAATATCACAAAAAACCCAAGATATAAAGAAAGAGAATCACCAGTTATGCATGTGGAGCAAGTATCTAGGAACATTGGTGAACATGGCCGACTACAAAGTTTAGTAGAACTTTTTACAGTACAAGCTGCTAGATGGTGGGATACCCATCAGTCAAGATTGTAGACATGGACAATAGCTTTGACTTATTTTGTAGAAATATTTGGAGGAAATAAGTTAACCAACCAGGCTCAGATACCTATATTTACCCAAGAACAGGATCCATAAAACGATATAAAGACATGTGAAAAAGAATGGAGAAGACTTGGATATAAAGATGAACTTACATGGCCACAATTATTTGCATAGACACTTGCCGACTTACCAAACAAATGGTACAAGATGGAAGAAGCTCGGGGTGAAACATTCCTATGGCATGAACTCAAAGAGAATTTTACCAAAGACTTCAACTTTGAATCCCAAAATGAGAATTTGGTTGAAACTACAAAACAGATCAAAGCATTTGTACAATCGACAGAAAACAAAACCCTAAAAGATAACCGATCGATAATAAACTATAACAATATACAAACCGAGACAATTCTACAGTCAACAAGACTATAGACAAAAAATGAAAATTCAAAAGGGAAAAGCTTTAGATGGAAATCAAACCATGCCGAAACAATAAAACCAATTCGCATAGTGCTCAAAGTTGAGACAATCGACAAGGAAGACATTGACCGAATGACTGCAGCAGTCTTTCCCACTACATTATCATAGTTTAAAGAAGGGAGTTGACTAATCAATGAGACAAAAGATCCTGAATGGTTAGACGCTAAAGTGAAAATCAAAGAAGTCGACATATCAAATGATGATCGACCAAAAATAACAAAAAATGGAGACTATTGGTCTGAGGCACAAACAACAGAGATAACAAATCTACTGAAAGAATTTTAGGATGTATTTGCTAGAGACTATAAGGATCTCAAAGGTCTAGTACATGAAATGGGTGAAATGAAGATCGACATTAAACCTGATGTTCAACCTATCAAGAAAATACCATATAAACTAGCTCATAAATACAAAGAGATAATCAAGAAAGAGATTGATAACATGCTTGTAGCAGGAATCATCTACCCTATTAACCAATCAGAATGGGCAAGTCCAATGGTGGTTCAACTAAAGAAACATGATCCAACCAAGCTAAGGATCTGTGTCGACTTCATAGAACTCAATAAAGTTACATTAACAGACCCATTTCCGACTCCTTATGCAGATGAAATCTTAAATGAGGTCACAGGACATGAATGCTACTCGTTTACAGATAGATTTTCAGGTTATAACCAAGTACCAATAGCCAAAGAAGATAAAAAAAGACAACATTTGTATGTGAATTTGGCTCATTTTCTTATAGGGTTATGCATTTTGGACTTAAAAATGCACTTGTAGTCTTTTCAAGGATTGTGGTTAAAACATTCCAGGAGTATATTTACAAAACAATGCTAGTATATTTTGACAATTGGACAATATACTCTACACTAAAAGACCATTGTAAATGGCTAAGGCTTATGCTGGAATGATGCAGACAAATCCAACTATCTTTGAACATCAAGAAGTGCATATTTCTAACTCCTATAGGAATACTATTAGGGCACATTTTTTGTAAAGAAGGTATTAAAGTCGACTTCGCAAAAATAAAATTATCCTCAACTTAAAACCACCATTGAATCGAAAACAAGCCAGGGTACTACTTGGTCATACATGATATTATAGAAAATTCATAAGACACTATTCAGATATGACATACCCACTGGAAGAACTGCTAAGAGAGGATCAAGAGTTTAATTGGACAAAGGATTGCAACATATCATTTGAAAAACTAAAAAGAAATCTAGTCGAAGCACCAATCCTAAGGTTTCCAAACTGGTCGATCAAATTCCATGTTCACATTGATGCATCAGGCCTAGCAATAGGAGCAATCCTAACTCAGCCAGGAGATGATGGAATGAACTACCCTATAGTTTACCGTAGCATAAAACTAAACAAAGCTGAAAGAAACTGTTTGACAATAGAAAGAGAAGCATTAGGAATGGTCTTTGCACTACAAAAATACTAACACTACCTACTAGCTAATCCATTTATCTTTTACACCGACCACCAAGCACTAAAATACCTCATAAATAAGCCTCTACACCATGGAATAATTTGTCAATGGCTACTTATATTCCAAGAGTTTGAATTCGAATTCATTGTCAGACTAGGTAAGCTAAATGTCGGTCCCAACCATTTATACCGAATCGACATAGGGGAGGAACCGACAGGAGTCGAATACGACTTATCGGATGCACATTTATTTCGAATAGAAGAAGTCTCGGTAGAGTTAGAGGAAACAAATCAGTTTTGAGAAGATGGACAAGCACCAGAAGGCATGAGTACGAAGAAGAAACAAATCTTAGCCATGAAAGCTACACCATACAGTCTCATAAATGGATTCCTATATAAAATGGGTTTAGACGACATCCTCAGAAGGTGTATACTAGAACATGAAAGGGATAATATTATGTATGAAGCACATTATGCACTTGCAGGAGGACATTTGCAAGCATATACAACTACAAAGAAAATCCAACAATCAGGGTTATGGTTGCTGACACTTCACAAAGATTGCAATTTTTTTTTAAGCCAATGTGACAGATGTCAACAGCTGGGTTGACCTCTGCCTAGTACAAAAATTCCCTTGATATCAGTAAACCCAAGTTTGACATTTGAAATTTGGGCCATCGACTTCATAGGACCATTTCCCATATAAACAAAGAGAACAGGTGCAAGGTACATAATAACTGCAGTCGAATATGTAACCAAATGGGCAGAGGCAGAACCGGTCAACACATGTTCTAGCGAGATAGCTGCTAAGTTTATCTACGAAAATATAATTACCAGATTTGGATGTCCATTAACCCTAATTAGTGACCAGGGAACACACTTTATTAATAAAACTATTAAAACACTAATAGATCAGTTCCAAATCAACCACCATCGGAGTACAGCTTACCACCCTCAGTCGAATGGAGCAATCAAAGCATTTAACAAAAAATTAACAAAAGGATTAACAAAAATATGTAACACCGACAAAGACGACTAGGATGAAAATATACCAGCAGTACTATGGGCATACAGAACAACATATAAGTGTTCAACTGAACAAACACCATTTCAACTAGTTTATGGACAGGAAGCAGTAGTTCCTCTACACTTTCGACAACACACACCTATTATCACAGAGATTTTACATGTTGATGTCAAACAAGGAATAAAGGATCGACTATTGCAACTAGGTAATCTTTAAGAACACTGACTAATTACATTGCAACATCAGGAAATCCAGAAACAACAACAAAAGGCATGGCAAGACCGAAACATCAAAAATAAAAACTTGTCGATAGGAGACCTTGCCTTACTATACAATAGTTGGGTAAAAGGAAAACCCAAAAAGCTACATACATAATGGATGAGACCCTATGTTGTCAAAGAGATACATGCCAATGGATCAGTCCGACTAAAGACGTTACAGGGCATAGTATTTCAGAAACTTGTTAATGGTGCCCGACTAAAGCCGTACAGAAACTAACCAAGTTTTAAAAAAAAACATATAACGACCATAACGGTTAAATTAAATCTATAAAAATCCAAAAATGTAAAAAGTAAAATAGGATCGAAAAACATAAAACAGTATGATAGGAAATCACCACTACGACAACTGACATCACTCATATTGACATAACACCATCGACCGCTCACATAATCGACATCGACCAATGACCTCAGAACTCCCATCCTGCCTTCATGACTACGGAAGACAAATTTAAATCACCATTAACACAAAATCAAGTGTTCATGATGGACCATCACATCCGCCATTAATACACCCATCTATAAAAACATCGAACGCATCAGCTATAAATACAAAACTGCCAAAGGATCAATTACAACATTTCAAATAGAGAGAGCAACTTAGCAACCAGACGACTGAAAGCCAAGAATACCGAAGCAAATTCGACCAGTAGATTGACAAGATGGCACCTAAACAAACCAGAGCTGCAACCAAGGCTAAAGAACTACAGACCGTGGAGACATCATTGATGAGGAGACTCAAATTCATCAAGAATGCTAAGGTTCAGGAGAGTTCATGGGTGAAACTATGGGTTGAGATTAAATAGTGGGATTATGTCGACAAAAGGCCTACACAAGCTGTAGAGAAAATCAACCATAGTACCATTGTAAACTACATCAATGCACTGCTCATGGCTAGTTTTGGAGGCACAAAAGAGACCGCAGTGAAATTTATCATAAGACGGTACCACAATGGCAGATTTTACTTTGATCGACCGGTTGACATCTCTGGGGAAGTAATCTGCAAATTGACTGGTTTATCAATCCAAGGTGACCCAGTACTAGTCGGGATCAAAGAAGGGCCGGTAGAGGAGCTAACAGGATCAGCATCAGGAAAAAATCCAAAGGGATAATGATTAGCCAAATACAAGATCGAATGATGCAAACAGTGGCCAAAATCATAGCCAATGTACTTACACCGATAGGTCGAGGAAGCAACCTAAAACTGGATATGTTGGAGGTAGTGGATACCATTTCCGACATAGGAAAAGTATACATATGGGCCGAGTATGTCACCGACATGCTCAAAGGAATTTGTGAAAAATACCAGGAGACGAGAGGGATCATAAGGTTCCAATCCCTTATGATTTGGATAGTCATGTACTCTTTATGCCCTGTCGGGGACAAATAGTTTCAAGAACTGACAAAATTTCATATGTGGAGATTCAAATCGTTCTCCTAGAATGGAACAATGAAGGAACTTGCAAAGGGAAAAGTGTTGTTGGAAAATTGGTTCCAACAGCTGAAAGTCCACACGACTAGATGGAGGGTACCTCAAAACATCTGACGAAGTCTGCCCAAAACTGCTCACATCCAGCTAGAACTCGACCATACCACGATGTGGTACGTGCAGAGCACCAAAGCAAAGGAAAAAACTCTCGACTATTACCCGACAGTCGAAGAAATTTTTCGGGGGTTGGCTCGATAGTCTGGTACAAAATTGTCGATACCAGTGAGGGCAAAAGAAATAGACCTCCCAATAGAAGAGCCGCTGACAGACCAGGAGAAGGAGGAATATTATGAACTCAGCTTATATATCGACACATTTGTATAAGAGGAAACACCTGTAGAAGGAACTGGTCGATTGCAAATTATAATCAAACCTCTGACAGTACAAAGGGAAGAGACACAAACACAACATCTGGTAACCAATCTAGCTGAAGAAAGCCTTGTCTCAACTAAAGATTGGAGGGGAGAGATAGATACAGAAAACCCCAAGTATGCTATTACCAAAGAAAACATACGCAAATTGTCGAAGGAGATAGAAGCCTCAAGAAAAAGAAAAATAACTCAGGATCAGGAGCAGGGGATGGGTAAGCATAAGATTATCATTGCAGAGTCCTCGGAATACAAGGAAGAACTAGTAGCTACAGCCTACGACATTATAGAAAATGTCGCAGCAAACAAAATTCTCATCGAAACCCAATTCCAGATATTTGTCGATTTAGGGGCACAACAGGTTCAGCTAAAGAAGGCGAAAAACACAAACACTTCAACAACTGAAAATGTTGTGGATCTTGCATCTACACCTCCACCCCCATCCTCGACCAAAATAACGCAAGAACAAATTCTAGAACCTCCTTCCATAAGCCCAATTGACATATGCAAGTATTCTATGTCAGAGACCTTGAAGGAAAAGTTCAACCGTGATAAAGACCTCCAGGCATACATTGAAAAATTGCCTGAGCTACTCACATCAGTACAAAATCTCTCCACCAAAGATTAAGCCATGCATGCCTAAGTATGAACTAATTCAGATTGTGAAACTGCAGATGGATCATTAAATCAGTTATAGTTTCTTTGATGGTACCTTACTACTCAGATAACTGTAGTAATTCTAGAGCTAATACATGAACCAAGTATCAACTTTGTGGAAGGGATGCATTTATTAGATAAAAGGCCGGCGCGGGATTTCCCGCTTCTCTGGTGAATCATGGTAACTCGATGGATCGCACGGCCTTTGTGCTGGTGATGCTTCATTCAAATTTCTGCCCTATCAACTTTTGATGGTAGGATAGAAGCCTACCATGGTGGTGACAGGTGATGGAGAATTAGGGAAACTCTTGGAATCACTAGAAATCCAAGTAAAAACAAGGAGCTAGAATAGACGCAAGGAGCTCGACAATAACGAAAAAGAACAAGTCGAGTTCCTTAACAAATGCAAAAACCTGGTGCAATATGTGATACCATGTCCGACAGAGGTTGACACTGACAAGCCATTAGAAAAGACTTATCGACTATTTGAGAGTGTGGTGTTGGCGCTATAGGCACAAAGGAAGGATACAAAAGAAGAGCAGAAAGAAGAAACAGTTTGACTGCTGACACAGTAGCACACAGCTTTTTTAGAAGCATATAAGGTACTGCGAGATCACATGGAGGAGTCGGTCATTACAGAAGAAGTACTGAGAGATTGGCCTACATATTATGGGCAAGTATATCAGCAAGTTTGACAAACCCGACAAGAAATCCAAGTGCCCGAGAAGAGAAAAAGCACAGAGGAAGAACTCAGAAGCACAACTGAAAATCAAATAGTGCTCGAAACAGTCAAATTGTAGAAGCACGAGCGACAAGCACACCAATGGGTGCATCAAGCAATTCCAAGTCTAGAAAAATTAGACATCATATGTCCGCAGATGAAATGAATTTTTGAGACAGTAGAAGAAAAGGACCAGTTTATGGGTCCCGACATGGAGAAGATAGCAGAATTTTCCATTCAAGAAAACATGTTCATATTATCAAGTTTGACTACACTAACCATCGACATCCAAAAAATACTGCAAAGTTGGATGGTATTCCAACATCAGCTGGCAGTGACAGCTGAAGCAATTGTTGAAGTCTGTGTACAGAAAAGACCATCCATCAGACTTCACAGCTCCTGAAGATCAAACACAGAAATAACTACTTAGGACGGGCAAAGACATTTTTTGGTACCTCCTTGTTTCTTTGGGATGAAGAAATGTTTTGTTTGTGGGGAAGATGTTGGAGGAGCAAGTGAGTAAGCTGACCTTAACAATAGCTGACTTAGTCGATCAACCGACTAAGTTGGTCAATTGACTGAACTGACAGGTAGTTATTTGTAACTATTTGTAATTCATATATATTAAGCTGTTGAGCCAGATGAGAACTCGGTTCAGTTCTCTGTATTGTATGGACCTTTTCATTATAGTATAATATGTTATTTCACTTACTTGTTCTTGTCTCTTGTATCTGTTATGTATTTATGTTCTTAATGTGTATTATTGGTAACCCTATGTGATCTGTGAGATTACAACAAACATAATCAGAAATATCTACTTGAAGATCATATTGCATTCAAATTCTGATATTGTATTAGAGCCTTCTCAGGCATGTTTCATGCTTGTTTCTCCTCATCAAACATCAGAAGCAACTGGGTTTCCACAAAATTCCCCTATGAAAAATTGCTAGATCTGGGTTCATTCAGAGCAGTGGAGAGGGTGTGATGGATCCTGAAAACATGTTCATGTCTGGAGGGAAAAGCATGATTCTAACAGTTCTTATGTTTTAGTGTTATTTGTAGTGAAATTGACAAGTGATACATAGCTTGAAAGAAGTATTTGTTGTCTCCCTGTAGGAGCAATTATGAGTTCTCAAACTCCTGAGCCATGGATCCTCACAACTTCCAATTACCTTGATTGGAGGATTGATATGCAGCTAGCCTTGAGGAAGCATGGTTACCATAGGATTATACATGGATGGGAGGTTGAACCTCATCATCCGGTAGAGTGGAACAAGTTCCTAAACCGTTGTGATGAAGCATTCAGGTACTTATGTACTTATATTTCCAAATATCTCCTCTTCCATGTGGAAGGATTGAGGACTAGCAGAGAAGCCTAGGAGAAGCTTGATAGCTTGTTTAAAAAAACAAGAGGAGCTTCGGGGACACATTCTGGAGAATGAGTTGGTATCTTTACAGCCCAGCAGTTTCAAGAACATTGAGCAATTCTTCTCCATATTCAAGTCTCTAGTGCTACAATGTAGAAATTGTGGGATAGAGAGGAAGGATGAGCAGATTGTCCTTTCAATACTCAGCAAACTAGGTCATGAGTACTCTTTCTATGTCTCTATGTTTCATTCCAAGTGGGAAATCTTTCCTGATTGAAAACTACCTTCTCTAGATTCATTTTCTGAATCCTTAGTCAAAGAGAAAAACAAACTGATTCGAATGGGAGTCATCCAGACCCCCAAATATCAATCTCTCCTAGTTCCTGACTCTTCCAAAGCTCAAGCAAAGGGGAAATCAAAGAATAAGGAGCCAAAGGAAGTTGATACGAAGCCTAAACAAAATCGGTAAGCTTCTGAACGGGCCTCTGGCTCTAAGAAGAAGAAATTTGGGAAAACATTGTGTCCCTACTGTGAAAAAGGGTATCACCTTGAAGATCATTGTATGACGAAGGAACTTGATGAAATGTCTTCTCTTCTCAAGTAGCATAACATTCAAAGAGAAAAACAGTATGATAATGTACATGAAATATGTCGTGCTTTGAAATCAGAACTACCTCGGTCTACAACCTATTTGATTGATTTTGGAGCCTCCAACCACATGGTTGCCTCCAAGGATGTCTTCTCCTCTCTCCATGTTAAAGAAGGGCCCACTATTCACATGGGAGATGATTCCCAATTCCTAGTAGTAGGGAAGGTAACCATTAGAGTGAAGCATGGTGTGTTCAAATATGTCCTATATGTGCCCTCACTTGTAGCTAATCTGTTATATGTTTATCAGATGACCCATATTGGCTTTCCAAAGCAAGTATTGTTTGGAATTGACTCAGTAGATATCACCAATATCTCAACCGAGGAGATTGTAGCGAAATGGATTGCTGATCATGCCTCCAAGGAATATTGTTTATCTCACTTCATGCCATTCTCAGTTCCAACATCATCATAGCTTCCATTCGAAGTTGATGAACATATAAACATTCCTTCACTTCATATTGTAGTTTCAGTTTTAAATCTTGACATTTATGATTAATATTCTGAAGAGGAGTCATCCTGGTTTGATCCAGACATTGAGCTTACAACTCAAAGGGATCTAGATCCATATCCATCATCTACCTCATTCTAGTAGCCTAAATGGGCCAAGCAGTTCATAGAAGCAGCTGGATATGGTGTTGGGGATCCATATGACAAAAGGCGAACGAGGTCCTAATATCAAAAGGAGAGTAAAACACTATCTCACACAAATCCTATTCTTTTTGAGAGGTGTTTCATGATGCTTGGTTCAGATCCTCAATCCTTTAGGGAGGATTTCCATGATCCTAGATGGCAAGCAGCCATGGATGAGGAGTTTGATTCACTACATGAAACCATACCTGGGAACTTGTCCCCTTGCCTCCAGGAAGGAAGCTGGTACCATGCAAATGGATCTACAAAACCAAAATAGGTGCTGATGGGACCACAACCAAGTACAAGGCTTGGTTGGTGAAAAATGGGTATTCTCAGTTCTAAGGATTGGACTACAATGAGACATTCACTCCAGTAGCTAGAATGGATTCCATCAGGCTGGTATTGGCCATTGCTGCTCCAAAGAGATGGGAAATACACCATAAGGATGTGAAGAGTCTCTTCATCCATGTAGATTTGGAGGAGGATATATATATGAAACAACTTGAGGGGTTCATTGATGATCCTTCCTTAGTCTGTAGACTGAGGAAATCACTGCATGGACTCAAACAAGCCCCAAGGGCATGGTTGATGGATACTTTCCTCATCTCTTAGAAGTTTGAAAGGTGCAAATCTAATTGCAATGTCTACATGAAGAAGAAGGAAGGGTTGTTGCTTCTAGTTTTATTGTATGTGAATCACTTTCTCATTACTAGTAGCTCTACTGCTGGATTGAGCAGCATCAATTATGCTCTTAATAAAGCATTTTCCATGTCTGACTTGGGACTGTTAATACAGTTAATTGGTCTCGAAGTAAGTTAGAATAATTTGGGATTGATGATCTCACAATACAAGTATTCATCAGATATGCTTAAGAGGTTCAACATGGAGTATTGCAAGAAATCCCCCTACCCTTTCTTATCAAGCATCAGGCTTGAAGAAGGTGGTTCCACACCTTTGGTGGAAAGCACTCTGTACAAACAGCTCATTGGAAGCCTTATGTATCTCACTCATTCAATACTATACATATCCTATGTTGTGAGTGCTATTGCCATATATATGTAGGAGCCACATGAGCTGCAATGGAAGGAAGAAAAGGGAATCTTGCATTATGTGTAGGGTATTATTGATTATGGGATCCACTATGCTGCTGGAGCACAACTAGATCTCATAGGATTTACAGACTCAGACTAGGAAGGAGATGGAAATGATAGGAAATCCACCTCTAGTTTTGTATTCATGATTGGATTTGGACCAATTTGTTGGTCCATTAAGAAGCAAGCAACCATTGCACTTTCTTTATTAGAAGTAGGGTATCGAGGAACTGTGAATGCAACTATTCATGAAGTTTGGATGCATGGCATCTTGACAGAGTTCGGGATTCAAAATTCACCTACAATAAATATTTATTGTGACTACCAGAGTACAATCAAGATCTCCAGTGATCCTGTTCAGAAGCAGAGGACAAAGCACATAGAAGTTCACATGCACTACATTCGGGAACTAGTGCATGACAGAACCATCACACTGCACTACTGTCCGGAAGAGGATCAGATTGTAGATATTTTTACCAAGTATTTTACTGAAAATATATTTTCCTTTCTTAGGTCTCTTTTGGGAATTAAGGTTTGATTCTTAGTTCCTATCTTGAGGTGGGTTTTCCCAAGAGGTTTCCCTACCCCATTTGTATTGTCTCTTATATTGTATATTGGGTGACCTATGGTCTTGTTACCAGGGCCCACAAGTTGTCCAAGTTAGGATTCAGGGGGGGTGCTAGGATTGTTAATCCTCCCTTGTTCATACTTTATATTAGATTAATTAACCTAACTTGGGAGCCTTAAATTAATTAAATGAGTCCGCTAGTGCAATTGGGTCCACATTTACTAGTCATTGAAGTGTAGGGGATAGTGCTAGAGGTTAACTACCACTTACTGCATGTGCATGCATCAGTGAGGGCGCCTCCTAGACCAATCCTTGCATTTTAGGAGCCACTAGGAGTCTCGACACCAACCTACTTCAATTAGTTGGAGTTAGCACTAGTTAGCCACAATTAGCCTTTAGTTACCTTTAGATGACTCAATGATCAGATAGCTAGCATATGCTTTTCATGGATAATGCATGCATGCATGTGGAGGAGTGCTTTCGTTCACCTACCACACTCAGTTGAACTGAGTTAACTAGTTGTTACTGTCTGTTGGAGTTATTAGTCATCAGAGAGTTGATTTGATGGACTCCGATATTGATTGGGAGACCTTGAGTTAGAGATTCAGTTAGATATAGTCTTATCCACTTAGAGAATTCAAATTCATTCCTCATGCATTCGAATTCTACCTATTTTTCAATTTATTGTACACTGGATATTATCATGATGAATATTGTTGTAATCTCATAGATCACATAAGGTTACCAACAATACACACTAAAACATATATATAAAATAGAGACAAGAGATAAGAACAAATAGGAAAATTAACAGATTATATTATACGAATGAGTCCATACAACAAAGAGAATTGAACTGAGTTCTCATTTGGCTCAATAGCCTAATACATATGATTACAAAATGGTTACAAAATAACTACCTGTCAGTTCGGTGAACCGACACGACCTTAGGTGGCCGACCTAATCTCTAGTTTAGTCGGCTGATCGACTAAGTCGGCCCATCGAATTAGTCGGCTGATCGACTAAGTCGGCTATCCTTTAAGTTGAATTATTGACTTGCTCCTTCTACATCTCCCCCACAAAAAAAACGTTTCTTCGTCCCAAAGAAATAGGGAGGTACAAAATTCTTCATGGTCTCAATAGTTATTGCGGTGGGCTGTGAAGTCTGATGGTCGATCTTTTCTGTATGCAGACTTATACAATGGTTGGGGCTGTTACTGTGAGGTGATGTTGGAAATATGTCCAACTCTGCAAAATTTTCTGGATGTCGATGGTGAGTGTGGTCAATCCTGATAAGATCGACATCTTCTCTAAAATGTAGACTTTAGCTATCCTCTCCATGTCGGGACCCATTCCTAGGGCTTCTCTCTTTGTTGTTGAATAGTTTCTTTCAACCTTATTTAATTTTCTGCTACTGTAAACTATAGGATAATCCATTCCATCATCTCCTAGTTGAGTTAAGATTGTTCCTATTGCTAGGCCCGATGCATCAATATGAACATGGAATTTGATCGACCAATTTGGAAACTTTAGGATTGGTGCTTTGACTAGTTTTCTTTTTAATTTTTCGAATGATATGTGGCATTCCTCTGTCTAGTTAAACTCTTGATCTTCTCTTAATAGTTCTTCAAGAGGATAGGTCATATCTGAATAATATCTTATGAATTTTCTGTAATAGCCTGTGTGGCCAAGTAACACCCTGACTTGTTTTGGGTTTACTGGTGGTTTTAGGTCAAGGATAATTTTGATCTTTGCAAATTCAACCTTAATGCCTTCCTTACAGACAATATTCCCTAATAATATCCCTATGGGGGTCACAAATATGCATTTCTTGATGTTTAGGGATAGTTGGATCTGTCGACATCTCTCCAACATAAGTCTGAGCCATTTGCAATGATCCTTTAACATGGAGTATATTGTCCAATCGCCAAAGTATACAACCATGGTCTTATATATATATTCTTGAAATGTTTTGACAACAATTTCAGAGAACACTGTAGGTGCATTCTTTAATCCAAAAGGCATAACTTTGTAAGCAAATGAACCAAATTCACACACAAAGGTTGTCTTCTTCTGGTCTTATTTAGCTATTGGCACTTGGTTATAGCCTGAGAATCCATCTGTAAATTAGTATCATTCATGTCCTGCAACTTCATTCAAGATTTCATCTGCAGAAGGGGTTGGAAATGGGTCTGTCAGTGTTACTTTTTTTAGTTCCCTGAAGTTGACACAAATTCTTAGTCTGGTCAAGTCATGTTTCTCAGGTTTTACAACCATTGGAATTTCCCATTCTGATTAGTCGATAGGGTAGATGATGCCTGCTGCCAACATGTTATCAATTTCCTTTTTGACTATCTCCTTGTATTTGTGAGCTAGTTTATAAGGCCTTTTCTTCACAGGTCGAACATCAGGTTTAGTATCAATTTTCATCTCTCCCATTTCATGGACTAAGCCTTTGAGGTATTTATAATCTCTAGCAAATACATCTTGGAACTCCTTTAATACGTTTACTATCTCTGTGGTCTGTTCTTCACTCCAGTAGTCCCCAATCTTTGCCATTTTTGGTCGATCATCATTTGAGATGTCGAATTCTTTAGTTTTGACTTTAGCATCTAGCCACTCTAGTGCTTTGGCTTCATTGATTGATTGACTTCCTTCTTTGAACTGTGAGAATGTGGCAGGGAAGTCGGCTGCAGTCATTCTGTCGGTATCTTGTTTGTCATTTGTTTTGACTTTCAGGATTGTACAAATAGGTTTGGTCATTTCGATATGCCTAGATTTCCATCAGAATATTTTTTCTTCGGTGTTTTTGTTTTCTAATTGTAATCTTGTTGACTGTGGCTTTAGCCGTGTTTGTATATTGTTACATTTCATTGTCTGTCGGTGATATTTTAAGGGTTTGTTTTCGGTTGGCTGTATAAATTATTTAATTTGTTTTACTGTTTCGGCCAAGTTTTCATTTTGTGGAATAAAGTTGAAATATTTAATGAAATTATCCCTGAGTTTGTGCCATAAGAAGGTTTCACCTCTAGCTTCTTCCATCTTATACCATTTGTTTGGTAAGTCGGCGAGGATGGGAACAAGTGTGGCCATGCTCGTTAATCCTTGTAGCCAACTATTCTCCACTCCTTTTCACAGGTTTTGATATGATCCTCTAGGTTCTGTCCTTGAGTGAATATAGGTATATAAGCTTGTTGGTTTAACTTCTTTCCTCCAAACCTTTCGACAAAATAAGTTGAAGAAGTTGTCCAGGTCTACAGTCTTGTCTGATGGATATCCCACCATCTAGCATCTTGTCCTGTAAAAGTTTCGACTAGGCTTTGAAGTCGGCCATGTTCACCAATATTTTTGGAAACTTGCTCGACATGCATGACTGGTGATTCCCTTTCCTTGTATCTGGGTAATTGTTTAGTATTTAGGTTGGTAGGTTGTAAGTTAGGGTGTTCCCTAATTTTCTTCTCAAAGAATTTTGGGACAGTGGACACTATGAAGCACTGTTGGGTGGGATTTTTTTGCACTTTTTGTATATTCTAGCACCCTCCTGCTTATGTTTCATAGTTCTCGATCTCCCAATCATATAATTCAGCATTGGAATTGTAACTAATTGAGTCTTGGTTGACTAAATGAAGTTCTCCATGGATATTTGGTTCTGTGTAATCTACATTGTTTTGGATCTGGTAGAGTTGTCGGACATCGACTTCTTCATCAATAGGTTCAGTCCAAGGTTCCCCTTGAGATGGATGAATGGGTACAATGACCTTTTCTCCATTTCCTTTTAATTTGATTCGCTCCTTCTCCATGGATATGGATGCTTTCATCTTTCTACCCCAAGGTCAACCGACTAACGCTGGGAAGGAATTGGATCCTTCCTTTGGGTCAATGATTTCGAAATCGACCTTGGTCGAGATTCCTTTTATAGTCGTGTCGACATTTTTCCAGACTCCAATGGGTTCAATTAGGCCCTGGTTGGCTAGTTTTAGGTATATGCCTCACTCATAGAGTCGAGGTCTGCCCATTTGTTCCAAAGTGTCACGAGTCATGATGTTTACTTGTGAGTCGAAGTCAAGCACTACTTGTCGGACGTGGTATCCTTCGATTTCCAAGTTGACAAGTGGGTCGACATCACCTTTGTATTTTTTATTTAAGCTGTAGATGTTCTTTGTTTGTTTTTCAAAGTTGGTACATTTTATTTCATACAGCAAATCGATGAACTGGGATACTGAGTTGTCTTTTTGTACGAGTTGGATTAATGCGTTTATTGTGTTATGTTGAATGTCATGAACGTTTTCTTATCGTGCAATTTCTTTG
The DNA here is from genome assembly GCA_001517045.1 of Pseudotsuga menziesii. Lineage (NCBI taxonomy): Eukaryota > Viridiplantae > Streptophyta > Pinopsida > Pinales > Pinaceae > Pseudotsuga > Pseudotsuga menziesii. The sequence goes on along the minus strand of LPNX010417949.1, from coordinate 824,083 downwards.
AATACATTGGTTGCTTCTTTGTATGTTTGTTTTTCTTTCTGTGGGTCAGGATAGACATGTTTCTCTTTTATTTTACTGATTCTAGGGTTATCAACTCCTATTTTTGTTCCTTGCCGAGTTACAATATGCAAATTTTTTGTGTTTATTGCATCATTTTTTTGCACACGGGACAAGACATTAACATTTTTCTTTGTTTTAATTTTTTCTAACATGGTAGGGAAATCCTCTAGTGAGTGATCTGCTACCCCACAGTGAGTATAGAATTTGAGATCATTTTTGTCTTTATATGGACAGTCTGCATACCGATGTCCCTCTTTATAACATGTAAAGCACTGGATGGGTCGACACGATTGGTTGTCGCGATTCCCAGGGAATCGACCTCTTCCTCCATAGCCTTCACTTTGATTGTCGTATCGACACTCATATCATCGATCGTCATATCTATGACCATTCTGATCGTGTGCTATATTGTTTTGCTCGTTATGCTGTGCCATTGCATTGGTTTGGTATATCACCTGATAATTCTATCGGTTCTTCAGGTTCAAATGACAGTCGACCGTGTTATGATTTTTGGTCTCGCAGATGGCACACTAGGAGGCCTTGCCATTATTCATGTTGAACGGGTAGTATTTCGTCGAGTGATCCCCATGCTCTTGGCAAATGTCACAAAAATATTTGGTCTGCACGAATCAAACGTCCTGTCGGCTGTATTCCTGTCGACAGTTGTCTTTGGAATGGCTAGCCATCGAGCATTTGGTGCACTAGATCTCTTGATTCTTGAGGTTTAAATCCTTTAGAGACTTTTGTATGTTCTCAAGATGTTCTTTCAATCTATGGTCTATGGGGTAAAAGGGTATGTCCTCGTCCATCTCCACTTGAAGAGATTTTGTTAGCGCATCTTCGTAAGATTTGAACGTTTCCATACTGATGTGTCGGTGCACTTTCTGAGATAAACCTGTAAGAAACCACTGGATTAGTACCTGTTCATCTATAACATAGTCCAGCTGGCTCAAAAGGTATTTCCAACGCTTATCATAGTCATGGACAGTTTCCCCTGGATTTTGTGATTTAGTTTTTAGTTTTTTCACGGCTAGGTGTTTAGCATCTGGAGTTTTGAAAAATGACAACAATTGTGCCTTGATATTGGCTTTTGTTGCTCTAGGTTGTATTTCTAAAAAGGTCATATACCACGTCAATTCCCTTTTCTTCAAGGCACCGGTGAACTGTGCCATTTGTCTATCTTCATCTGTAACTTGGTTGGCCTCCCAAGTCGACTCGCAAATGAACCGGTGTTAGCTGGGGTTGTTGGGAAATAGGGCAGACCCGGGTTTTATACCTTTAACTCTGTGCCAACAAAGGCCCACAGTGTTGGCCCTTTCGGCAACAACCTGCGAACAAGTTGCAGTCTCACCCGAAACAGCTATGGGGTGCCGTAGAACCAGGTTTTTGCAAGCAGAAGAGGGATATTACTGTACCTTTAGCTTTTAACATATTATCAATATAAATCACAGAGCTTAAAATTCACTTATTTAGCTTCGCGGTTGGATAAACAAACAGTGCCTTGCACAACCCTTTACTGGGAATTCACAGTGAAGTTATTAACTAGCAGTGATATTTACTTATTATATATATAGATATTAATGCATGAAAGAACACAATAAAAACAACACACAAAACCATGGCACAAGATATAACATGGTTCACCCCTAGTGTAGGGGTTACATCCATAGAACTGTGTTTTATTCAACTTTGTACAAAAACCATAGTTCTGATCTACGCACTCTGCTGCAGATCCCTTCAAGTCCTCAAAGCCACGCACACAACTGCAAGCCTCTGCGCACATAGCTGCAGATTTCCTTAATCACCCAAAAAACCTCTGCGCACATAGCTGTAGAGGTCGTCCACACACACAGCTGGGACTTAACCTTTTCTTACAAAATAGCCTTAGCTTCGCATCAATTCATCTTACACAAAATCCTAACCTCACTTCTTTACAAGAGTGCATATTTATACAACGCACATATTACAAAACCATGGGCTTAAACCATGGGCACCCCGAACCCTAAACCCTGGACTTAAACCATGGGTTTATTACAAAAAGAGGACTTTTACTCAACCCCAACACCCCTAAGACTATTTTGAGTCATAACTCTGCTTACAGCTTCCACAAAAACCCTGGAGTTACCAAAAATAGGGACCGTTAATGTGTGCGCCCCAACAGGCCCCTAAGACTCACCAGTGTCCCGTCCCGGGACACTCTGCTATTCTTCTTGTCCACGAACTTTGTTAGCGACGAGAGTGTACTGCTTGTTGAGGCCGCGCATAATATTGTCAGCTGCTTGCTCCTTTTCGACCAACTCCTGCAATACTGTGGCTGATGCTTCGCTGGCCTTTTCCTGTGCAAATGCATCATATTCCTTCAACACTTTGAGTTGGGTGTCCACAGCAGTACTCAACTTGAAAGCTTTGCTGATAAGTGGCTGCAGAGAATTTTCCACTTCTGTTGCTCTTTCCCTGAATGACTCAATTTCCTGCTGGAGTTCGTTGCTTCGCTTGACCTTGAGCATTTTATCCATAGGGGGTAGAGTCTTAATTTCCACTTTTACTGCATCCAACTCTGTCTGTCGCTGCCTGATGGTTTCTTGCAGCTGTCTGACTTCGGGATGTTCCTATAATGTGGTCCAGGCTTCAACACTGTCTTCTAGCAGCTTTGCTGTGCTGCTCACAATATCTGAGATTTTTGCTGTGGAGGCCTGAATGTCAGCTCGGCATTGCTCCCTAACCTCTGGTGGGCTCTCTGGGATGAGGCGGAGTTGAAGCTCTGAAATCTGAGCCTCATGTTCGGTTTTGAGCTTCTCTATCTCACTGCGAGACTGCTGTACATATTCCTTCAGCATGACTAATCTTTGTTCTGGTTCTTCCGCTCGCTACACGTCGAAGTCAGGAATAATTCGACATGTTTCATCCAAAATTTGTACTAGTGTAATCCTCTTACATTCTGCATCCCTCTTTTGCAGTTCTGCTACCTTTAGCTGCGCTGCAAAGCCCCGCTGCTGACTTATGACATTTTCCAACTGCATCTATGAATATTGGTCTCATGCCTAGATTTCCTTCATAATTGCGAATTGACAGAGATATAGCTCCGTCATGGACAACTTAGTGTAATCTATTCCAACTTGGATACTCATCTCCGAACGAGACGCTGCATCCGTTAATATGAGAGCTGCGCTGGATACCCGTCCTTTGTTATCTCTGGTCAGCCATTGCCTGAGGTCTGGCTGCACGGCGACTGGGGCACTGCTTGCTGAAGCGCCAGTCAGTGCTTTCACCACTAAGTCCTTCAGCTCTGAAACGTGCTTTGCGACACCAGTGAGGGCATGTAGATGTGTATCTGCAAATTCTGACCATTTCTGGGTGAGAGATTTTGTGGACTTCGATAGAGCCTGAGCAAGCTCCTCACTTGTCAGGCCGTCATCTTCGACAATATTCTTGTCCTTTGATGCCTTCATTTTCTTTTGGGGCTGGGGTTTGTGCACTTCCTCTGTCTCCGGCATCTTGAGCTTATCCTGCCGAGTAGGGTCTGAAGCAGTTTGAGCCGAGTCTTCCTCTTCTTCTTCATTTCCCTCATCTCCACCCTGGTTGCTTCCACTTTGCTGAGACTCGATTTGGTATTCACTGTCTTTAGGGGGTTCTTGTTGCTGTGTATGACTAGGGCCTGCGCCCACATTGGTAACTGGGGGAACAGGAATGGTGGGTTTTGTCCCTGCGTCCTTCAACCATTCAGCCGGCCATTGTTGGACAACCGCGAGGATGTTGGCTTTGGTCACTACATATGGTAACTTAAACCATTGATGCTTTTGGTTCGTGCAGGCCTGGATGAAACTATGATTCATGTCAGCACTGAAATGGGCTGCGCCTTGGTATTGAGAAAACAACTCATTACTGAGTCGAGGGGTTTTCGTAATCTCATACGAAATACTCATCATATAAAAATAAAATACATAGTTGGTCATCTGCTGTAGGGTTTTATCCTGGGAAACCCATAGAGAGGCGTACCGTACTGCGCTAGGCAGGTCCAGAGGGATATCAGCAAACTGCGCCTCGGTAGGTTCTTGCCATCCTACCAAGGCAATGAGGACTATTAACCATGAATAATGAAAGGGCCTACCTTTCTCCTGTGCATCACATACATCTTCAAAGAATTCCTTCACGATATACGCTGCCCAATTGTAACTGTATCCTTCGGCACAGTTCACAGCAATTCTGATATCCGGGGCAGGAACTTCATATGGTTTGCACTTTCGCATGAGCTTGCATGCTAGAAGCTCAACTGCAAAGCGAATATTATGCTCTTGAATCGCAGAAGTGTGATACCCTCATTTTCCCTTCGTCAGGCTGAAGCGTTCCTTCATGCTTTGTGCGAGCTTCGTATCCTCATGCTTTGAAGGAAATTCAGTCCCCGGATCAGGCCCTGCTATTGGTAAGGCTGTGATCCTATGAATGAGCTCACCATTAATAGGAATTTTATTGTATCCTATCCATAAGTGACCGTCATGTACTAATGCCAGCTGCTGTTTGACCACTATGGTCACTTGTGTATTGTGACCAAAATGGGGAACATCGAGCATCTTCAGCAGACCAGCTCGATCCAAGCCAGCAGCCCACTGTTTAACTTCCAGCACTGTTGCAGCAGTTTCTGGATATTTGACAAAATACAGGTATCGTGCTGGAGCGAACTGTGGAAACTTTCCACGGTCATTTGTGTCGTGGTCGGCATACTTAAGCCGGTCGATTTTCCTTGTCATGGTTCCAACCAACTGCACACCTGGAGGCAACGAAGGGCTGTGTACTGTGAACTTCTTGAACCGTCGAGGTGGCTGAACTCTTGGTCGAACTGGTGGAATATACGGGGGACATTTCGGGGCAATGTTCTCATCTTCTACAGGTGGGGATTCTGCTGAACCAGACAGAGGCATTTCGGGGTCTTCTGGCGTTTGCCCTGATTTCTTGTGTCGGTCTTCGTTGTGCTTAGAACGCACTTCAAGCTTGAACTTCTTTCGGGCAGATCGTGTCTGCATGGGCTGAGTCAGCGCTAGTGGATTTTCTTCACGGGGTGCAGATGCAGATTTTTGGTTGAAAAGGTGCGGCAAACCCATCTGCTCAAACTCTCTCACCGGTTCCTAGATCTCACGATCGGTTGACATGGATGCAATTAGAAAACTCAAGAAGCTGAAGAATGTGAAAATCGTGGATATGATTGACTTCTTATAGAATCTATCCATCAAATCTGTCATAACTATGCATTAATGGCACCAAATCGGACAGAGATCTTGTCCAAACGGTGGTAGATTTCCCAAAATCACATTAATATGGGAAGTTAATACAGAGAACGTACCGGCACCACCAAATTTAATTTCTTCTAATGATCCTTTGTGTAGCTCCGACAGACCTTTCCTTCTTCGGCACAGGCAGTAGCTGTGGCTGCACCCTAATACAGACACTCGACACCTCTGGACACCATTTGTGACAGGGATTCGAGCTTCGACCCACGACAGAATGTCATCCACGACTTTGATGACTCCTCTTATTTCTAGGCACTTCATCAGACATAAGTCTCGACACTTATGGAGAAGTTGGGTCGCTTTGCTTACCATGTCTTCATCCCAATAATCTCCACTGTTGGCACACTTAAGCTGGTCTTCTAATCCAATGTTGACTGTCCGCGTCTTGAGGAACTAAGTCACTTCAAGAGCTTCAACTACTGGTCCTTGTACGTCGCAGTGTGCTTCTAGCTGAGGAATAGCACTATTGCACAGATCATCCTCCTCATCAATTGCGAGGTTATAATGTGCGATTGCTTGAACTTCTTGTACTTTCCAATCTGGCCGGTATTTTACTACTTCTTGAGCATCCAATACCTTAGTATGAACCAACCGGATAGCAGCATCTAAAGTTCGACAAACTTCATTAGTAGAAAAGGTAAGCATAAGACAATCCCAACTTACAGTATCCTGGCAAAGCTCAGCCTCCGCGTACCAATTCTTTGCTATCGGTTCCAGAGTATGCACAAACCGATGTACCCATTCTTCCTGAGGTACATGCTGCCATGCGTCGTAGCATTGTGCCAAATGTTCCTGTGGGCTAGTCTTTCCATCAAACTTGCTTTGGATCTCCTGGGGCTGCTCCATAAATCTCAGGTGAAGGAACTGTTGACAAGCTTTCCAACTAGGAGTGTTCTTCCTATGGCCAGTCCACCATCTGGCTGCTGTAGCTCTGAATACGGAATCCAAAGTCTCCATTTTCTGTGAGTCTGGTATCTGGGCTGATAATTGCTTAATAAACTCTTCTGGGTCTGTCGAACCATCAAAAAAAGGTAAGGGTCTTGTTTGCGAGCTAAGCCATCTAAGAGACTTGGTAATTCTTGCACAACGGTGGCCATGTAGCTCATACAATATGTTCTGCCAATTCTCTAGACCATCATCTGAATCCGTCATGCAGGAGTTGTCACACTGCCAATCCATAATACCTTCGGCATTAGGGTCAACATAATATTCTTCCTTTGCTGTGATATTGTAGATATGGTCCAACACATCCTGATCTTCATCTCGGAGGGGTTCTGTGTACCTTTATCCTTGAGAGGGATCCAATGGGACTATAACTTTCAAAGCTTTCCCATCAAAAATCAGTTGTCTCTTCTTAAGGTTAATAACGACAGCATTTGCCATTTCCCACTCAATACCTAACAAGTTTGGATAGGGATTGCTATCGTCAATGATCTCAATCACTTCGAAGTCTGCTATAGTATAGACACCATCAATATCTACTGGAACATTAGGGAATCGTCCTAGGGGCACAATCTTCTGCTGATTGGCTAATCTCAACTGTATAGGGGACCAGTCAAGGGTAGGTTTTCCCATTTGTTCCCAGGTTTGTTTGGTTAAGACATTTACCTCTGATCCTACATCCAAAATAACATCAGTCATATCATACTCTCCTATCTAAGCATTCAATCTCATTTCCTTGCCAGTTCTTCTGACTCTATTAATAGGTTTTTCCTGACCAGTAATTTGCTGAGGTTCGCAGGAACTAATCACTTTCTGCAATTCACTTAAAGCATTCTGATTTCTTAGAAGTTTCAGACAGCTCTGTAAAAAGGAGGACAATGTACTTACTTTATCTGGCGAATCTTCTTGCGGTGGCGACGGCTGCTGATGTGGCTGCGCAGGTGCGACTGCTGTGCTATAATCCACAAAATCTTGCTTGGATTCCATGAATGTCTCCTTTTCTCTTTCAATATCAAAGGTGGGGACCTTCACAGGGGCCTTACAAACCCAAGCCTCATCAGGCTGTTTCTCGGCAGGCTGTATATGCATCGTAGCTCCACTTCTGGTGACCACATTAATGGCTGGGGAAGGTCTCTGCTCGACTGAAATAATCTGAAGATTCTGAGTAGGGGCACTGTTTCTTTCTTGAATCTTAGGTATCAACTGTGGGCACTGCTCGATCACATGATCTATTGCACGGCAATACCGACATGTCGTAGTAGGGTTTCGACAGTCACGATCCAGAGGTCCGGCCTAGTTACAGTTATAACACACCACCTGTCCGCATCCTCTGCCAGGCATACCACCATGACCACGGCCTCCAAAACCACCTCTACCTGATGTGCCACCCCAGTAGCCATAGCCATCATAACTCGGTCCCTCATTTTGTACCCGATAGGCATTGTAGGTGCGTTCTCTCATGAGGTCATAACTGTGACACTCATCTTCATTATGTCCTACAAACTTAGAGAATTCGCACTAAGGGTTCTTGGGGACTTGCACATACCTCTGTAGCAGATAGAAATTCTCAAGTCGATGCTGGCTAGTTGTCCGACAGATCTCACAATAGAGAACAATAGGGTTGAATGGGTTTGGTGCACCAGTATTCAGGTAATTCCTTACCACAGGGCACTGTTCCTTGTCGTGACCTTCGGTCCGACATTGTGTGCACCAAACCTCTTCACGACCGGTTTTTCCTTTCTTCATATCACGAAGCTCCAGAGCCATTGCTACCAACTGTGCTTGGATTTGAGCAATACCAGAGTTGTCCTCGACAGGAGCAGTTTCAAGCTTCATCGCAATTTCCAGAGCCTCCTGCTGGTCAGCAACCTTCTGTTGCATGAGTGGGGTTCTGATATGTGGGAGCAACGCTGCAATAAACCATTCCTTGTGCTGTGCAGGTCCAATGGGGAAACTTACTTGGTCTAGCAGAACTTTGAATCTTTGATCAAAGTCCCACACTGATTCACCACGCTTCTGCTGAATCTCTTTCAACTCTGTGATACACTGCGACTCTGATTTCGGCTTCTTAAATTCCTTTATCATTGCTACTTTTATATCAGACAATGCATGGTTCTGAGTGCTGGAGAACTTCATGAACCAGGTCAGAGCATAGTCTCTAAAAGAAGTAACCAGCTGCACTCTTTTTGTATCTTGATCCGTAATGGACTTAGCAGTCCACACTGCTTCACATAAAAACCAGAACTGTTCTGGATCCTCTGATCCAGTTCCTTTGAAAACAGGTAGCTTAATGTCATCATGCATATGGGCCATCGTAGGTCTAGGGGGGGAAGGAGGGGGGATGGGAGTAGGCGGAGGGGAACTTACTGGGGTAGATTGACCTGTGACAAGAATACTCGGGTTAGGGTGACTTTCAGACTGCGACGGGTTCTCAGGGATAATAGGTCTTCACTGTGGGGTTACTAGAGGGTTTCCAACAGAAGGGGTTTCTTCGGGTTCTGAATCAGCAGGATTTACAAGGGAATACTCGGTATGCTAACCCTGGGAATAGGATCCAAAATCTCACTTGTACCTTTTTCCACTTCGCAGCAAACCACTTTGCTCGTCGAAGGTATTGTCACTTGCAAACATAGGTTAGTAATACTAAATCTAACAGTCGGATTCAATTAGCAATATACCTTTTTCAGCTAATAGCATTTTAATTCTCAAACTAAATGAATTCAAAAACTTACCCCTTGGTCCGTTGAAAAACTGCTGCTCAGGTTCACTAAAGGAAGTACTCATGTCGATGGCGAACTCCGTCACAAATGCTTGAAGGGTTTGCGTTGTCCAGAAATCAACAGCGCGAGAGATCTCGTTGTTCACCCTTTTTAGGATATTAATTCATGCGGGGGTCCAAGCAGGAAACTGACGTTCTTGGAAGTTCGTTCTTCTCTCTGTTAACCTAGATAACCACTGGTGCAACTCTATGTGGATACTACCAAAGAAAATTTCATAAACATCACAAAAAACATACCTCCGTAAAAATTCGTTTACACTACGACGCAGATCTTTGTTCTCTTGCGCGACGAATTTCAGATAAGTCTCGTCAACCCAATCACCGATTTCCTTCACAGAGGGTCTCCAGAACATAGCCCTCGAGGTACGACGTAAACCCCTCTTGAGCAGATACTGAGTTCAACCGGAAACGAAACCAATTTGTTGGGCAATAGGGCAGACCTGGGTTTTATACCTTTAACTCCGCACCAACAAAAGACCCACAGTGTTGGCCCTTTCGGCAACAACCTACGAACAGGTTGCAGTCTCACCCGAAATAGCTATGGGGTGCCACAGAACCAGGTTTCTACAAGCAGAAGAGGGATATTACTGTACCTTTAGCTTTTAACAGATTATCAATATAAATCACAGAGCTTAACATTCACTTATTTAGCTTCGCAGTTGGATAAACAAAAAGTGCCTTGCACAACCCTTTACTGGGAATTCACAATGAAGTTATTAACTAGCAGTGATCTTTACTTATCAGATATATAGATATTAATGCATGAAATAACACAATAAAAACATCACATAGAACCACGACACAAGATATAACGTGGTTCACCCCCAGTGTAGGGGTTACGTCCATAGAACTATGTTTTATTCAACTTTCTACAAAAACCACAGTTTTGATTTGCGTACTCAGCTGCAGATCCCTTCAAGTCCTCAAAGCCACGCACACAGCTGCAGGCCTCTGCGCACATAGCTGCAGATTTCCTTAATCACCCAAAAACCCTCTGCGCACATAGCTGCAGAGGTCATCCACACACACAGTTGGGACTTAACCTTTTCTTACAAAATAGCCTTAGCTTCGCATCAATTCATCTTACAAAAAAGTCGAATCTCACTTCTTTACAAGAGTGCATATTTATACAGCGCACATATTACAAAACCATGGGCTTAAACCATGGGCACCTCGAACCCTAAACCCTAGACTTAAACCATGGGTTTATTACAAAAAGAGGACTTTTACTCAACCCCAACACCCCTAAGACTATTTTGAGTCATAACTCTGCTTACAGCTTCCAAAAAAACCCCGGAGTTACCAAAAATAGGGATCGTTAATGTGTGCGCCCCAACAGGGGTCCTCATCCCCCTCATATAAAGGAATGTGAGCCGATCCATGACCCATGTCTAGATCACTGTCACTGCTCTCAGGAGGTGGCAATGGTGGGGGTGGGGGTGGTGGGGAAGGTGGTGGGGTTATTGGTTTATTTGTCTCTGTGGGACTCTAGTCGATGAAAATTTCATTCCCATCGGTTGTCGATTCTTCGTCGACTGGCAATCAGTTGATGTCGACTTTTGCTATCGATGGTCCACTGCAACTATTTGTCCATAGTTATAACTGTTCTATGTCTTCTAAAGCTGTATTTAGTGGGGGGGGGTGCTCCTTCATGTGTCGGTAAGAGTAAGTGGATAGTTGGAGGGTGCTGCTTGAAAGGTCACCCAATTCCCTTCCTCTGCTCAATGTATAATGAGGTGTCATCAAGTGTATGTTTCATCATCTAGTCGACTCCATATACTAAATTCACCAGCTCATAGTCGAAGGTCCTCTTCAACAATAGTCTGTATCCAAGTACACGGGTTCAATGGAGAGAGGGTTGTTCCTTCATTGGGAGCTCTTAATTGGAGAGCTTCTGGCTTCTCTATCCACAATTCTTCCTCCGTAGGGAATGCCTCTTGTTGCATGCCTTCTTCATGTCGGTCATGACCCAACTCTAGTGGATTCTCTTCTTTGCTGGTCGCCCTAGGACTCCTTCCTCTGTGTATCTCTAAGGCTCTTTCTCATCTTGCTTCCCTCCTCTGGTGTCTCTCTTCCCTCTCTATTTTCTGAATGTTCGACATACCTTTGTATGATACTATTCTCTTGAGTTCTCTTTTAATCAACTTCTCATTACTAGTGACCAGTATCTATTTCTAGTCGACTAGAATCCACTATACTCTATCTCGACATATGACCAGCTATCCCCCCATAGCCTACCCGACACTTTTAGAAAGCCCATATAGTTTGGTCTATTTGCTTAGGAAGTACTCCCACTCCCTTTCTACAATAAATTTTTCCCACTTCCTCTGCTTCTCCACCCAGTTAGATTTTGATGGCAGTTCATGAAGTGATGGATGAGGTTCGACAATATGTCCTACTCCCTTCTCGATCAGGAATTTGAACAACAAGGTCGGTAAGGAACACATAAATTTTTCACTGAGATCTATGTAAAATTTCTCCTTGACTGTTTCCACTGAAGTTCTATCTTTGACTGCTTGCTCCTCACAGAAGTTGTCGGTGTTTTTCTCAAACCACTACAGCAATTTTGTTCTACCTCCTCAGATTAGTTTTTCTAGCAACTGTTGTTTTTTAGTCCCTTCCGACTTTCTCATCCAAGAGTTTCTTCAGAAGTTGGGGCACTGATTCGACAAACTTTTCATGCGTTTCTGTAAAAAATCTTTCTTTTGCTTGTGCAATTGTTAATATGTTCCTTCGCCCATAATTCTGCAAATAGTTTGCAACTTTACGTTCCCACGAGTCCTTAATCTCCTGCTTTGGTATCATCTGTTTGCATACATTTCAGTGATGTACTATCGGCAATGGAACCAATGTTGTAATCTCACAGGTCACATAAGGTTACCAATAATACACACTAAAACATATATATAAAACAGAGACAAGAGATAAGAACAAATAGGTGAATTAATAGATTATATTATACGAATGAGTCCATACAACACAGATAACTAAACTGAGTTCTCATCTGGCTCAATAGCCTAATATATATGATTACAGAACGGTTACAAGATAACTACCTGTCGGTTCAGTGAATTGACACGACCTTAGGTGGCTGACCTAATCTCTAGTTTAGTTGGCCAACCAACTTAGTCGGTTGATCGACTAAGTTGGCCCATCGACTTAGTTGGCTGATCGACTAAGTCATTTATCCTTTAAGTCGACTTATCAACTTGCTCCTCCTACAAATATACTATAAATTATTGAGACATACTTGTTTGTTTCCTTGTGGTTTGTTTTGCTTAGTTTGTATGTTCATCCTCCATTCAATTACTGCAACATAATCAGAACTCTCTGCTTGAATATAATATGGCATTCAAATTCTAATAAGGTTAGCCATGTTCCCTTTAGCAATCTGACTAGGAGAGCTTAATTGGAGGACGGGGCTACCAACCTTCTTGCTTAGAATTGCCCTAAAGTTATCACACTCTAAATGATCAAGCTTGGGAAGGAAATACGATCTATGGTGCAACTCTTCCTAGGGTCGTTCAATCCTAGACATGGCCTCAAGAATAGCTTCATTTAATGGAAAAACATCATCAGGGAAGTCTTGAGAGTGAGATGAGTCTACTGCCCATGCAGGAAACACTTAAGGGTCCTCCTCCTCCATCCATGAAGAGGAAGGACTAGACTCTACAACATGATCAAGATTCACTTGATACACCACCATTGTTGTAGGCAATGACATGTTTGTCTCGATAGGCATACTCAAAGTACTCGGTGAAGGAAGAATCCAAGGATCCTCTATATGAGTAGTGAGAAAGGATACTTAATTCCACGAGGATGAAGCCCCACCAATAATAGACCCAATCATAAGAAGAAGCTCATGAAAATTAAAGTTTCCCATGAGAGAAGGATACATACCCATACCCACATTCTCAGTTGTCAGCTAAGAAAGATTGATAATCGGGATAGAAGTTGCTGATGATGCATTTACACTCAGATTCTGGAAATACTTTTGATCAATAGTAACAATCTTCCCATTCAGAACAGGGAAGAGACTACATCTTGCATATTGTACATCCAGTTCCTACCCAACAAAAGATTTTAGTTAGGGGTGCATCAACCACCTCGACCTCGATCGCGATAGTCTTCCCTCCCAATTGGACCTCTAGAGAAGGAAGTATGCCATGCGGACAAAATGAAATTCCATCAAAAGCAGTCAATATGTTGGAAGAGTGAGATAACGTGGGAGAACCTAAACCCTTCCAACAAGCCAAAGACATCACAGAAGTGACAGCGCCTTCATCAATAACAGTACACATGATGGTGTTGTTGAGACACTCTATATGAATCAAAAGAGACACATAGTAAGGCAAGTGAGGTTGGATTCCATGAGTTTCAAATTTGATCATGGAAGAAGAGCTATCATCACTAACCCCAAGAGCATATAGAAAGGCATTTCTCTAAGAAGGACAAGTCTGAAGCACTTATAATGCGGGCATCGTACAAGGAGTCTGGCCCAAATCCTCGACAATTGAATAGTTCTGGGTGGCTCGAGCATTAGGATTGTGCCCTGAGTGCTTCAAGAATCCCTTAGGAATGTGAGCCGAAACTTCAGGATTATCCATAGGATTTCAATTCGCAAAGAGCTATCGGGTGGATTGGGTTCTTTCCCAAGATCAAATTATGATGAACCATAGTCTTTCGCCCATTTGTAGCATTCACCATGTTGATGCAACCGTGAACATTAGTGGCCTCCGGCTGGTTTTGAGTTCCACTAGATGCACAACTATGATCGACGGTCCTCGAGTTCATATTTTGATTATTAGGTAAAGGATTAGTAAACATAGTTGGGACCTCTACTATGAACTTCGAGGCGTCCTCCATACAAGGGCACAAGTGAGTGAGGTGATCATCCTTACACAACTTACAAGGAAACTTCACATTACGCTTAGGATGCTTTTCCACCCCATCATTGTTCATGTTATTTTCATTATTATTACCATTTTCATTTTTATTCCCACCCTTACGATTATTTTTTCCTTTCTTTTTATTCCTTCTAGGCTTTTGGTTTCCTTTCGGGTTCAATGTTTGCACTGAAAGCACACTCACCGATTGGGTAGGATGAGACGAAGCCATGGCTTGTCTCGAAGCAGGCTGGTTAAGTGATAGCTGGATCACATTTTTCATAACTGAGTCTGCAAGTTTGGTACTTGTGGAGCCAACAATACCATAGACATGTGGCCAAGGTTTAATCTTGGGGTCGAAATTGGATCTTGGAGCATTCGGGATAATCTCATACAAGATTCCAGATTGAGCATAGATCAAATCCAACTCTTGAGCCCTAAAAATATCTTGGTCCTCATTTTGAACTTTGGATGTGGAAACATCCTTCACGAATATAAGGTAACAATGACTTGAGGAACCACTCTAGAAGAAACTATGGTGGTATAAAGGATTTAATTAATAATTTTCGTCTACGCCACTCTTGAATATGATCCGAAATATGCGTGGCATTGTCTTGGAAAAAGTTTGACAAGAGTTCGGTATTGAAATGGTAACGTATTAGTAGCTGGAAATGATTAAGAAAAGTCAAGGCAAGGTTATCAAACATAGTATAGCCCCCCCTTGGTAACTCTATATACCATTTCACTGCAGGACCCAAGAGGGTGCATTGAAATAGCCTCAAACGGATGGAATCATCGTGTAAGGAATTATAAAAGCACCAAAGGTGGATAGTTATGACATGCTCACTAGGATCTTCACTAGCCTTGCCTTCGAACTTGGAAATTTCTGAAGGAATTTTGGTGGGGACTGCCGGCCATGCTGGATCATGAGACACAGGATCATTCATCAATCTTGACAAATCAGGTAGGTTCAAGGTCGCAAGGAAAGGGAGCCTATGTTGAGTTGATCGATGCAATGCTCCTTGATAGGATTGATTTGGATAAGGTTGATTTCTATAAACACCATGGCCTTGGCCAGTGGAATAATAACCTCCTCCCATATGACCCATGAAGGGTTGCATGGAAGCATTGTAATGCACAGTACCTTGATTATGAGGTGCTACAAAGCCATAGTTAGAAGAGTAAGATGATTGTTGATACCTGTACCCATACGATTAATAGTTTTGTCCATAATACAATCCATAAGAAGGTCCATGGGAATATCCATAGGCTGGACCATAAGATGGTCCACGAGATGGTCCATGAGATGGTCCATAGGTAGGTATATGGGAATCTCCATGAGCTGGACCATGAGATGGTCCACGAGATACTCCATGAGACAATCTAGAAGTAGGTACATGACTTGTTGACACATGAGGAGGTACTTGGCCTTGTGATACTATAGTGTTAGCAGACGTAGGACGGACATGGCTTACAATCGAACTCTGGCCTAAAGGACCACTAGAGCTAGGAAGAGGATGCGTCAAAAAGGAATTTGAAGGAATAGGTTGAGAAAAAGATGGAATATGTGAAGGAATATAGCTTGTACCCCCAATATTCACTTGTCTTGGCTGAGGTCCCCAAAGAGGAACACTAGCGCTAGGTCTGGGTTGTGTGTGTGAAGCAATTTACACCACTGGAGTGGATGGTACAATGTGACTATTAATACCAAACCTCTTTGCATGGAAAGGAATGGAAGTGCCCCTAGGCGCAGTACTAGGGTCACCAACTGATTCAACATGAGGTACCATACCGGGATCGGGATTATTAGGCATGCCATATCTAATGTGGCCAGTAATGGTGGGTTCATGGCAAGTCTCTTCACCCGGATAGTATAACCAATACCAGGGGTTGGAGAAAATGTAATCAGGAAACTGTGATAAATCATCTTGTGATGGTCTAGCCCCATAAGGACTAGACTTGGGTGGAGTTCCATATGTGCTTGAAGGTTCAACTTCCACCGCCGGAGGTGAGGAAGGTGGAAGCTCCGGGACCTAGGAATCTTGATGAATCATGATGAGATATTTGTATGAATCAAAGTGATGAATAGTCTGTCTAAACTGTCTGGCTCTCTCTCCCAAGGGAGGAGGAGACAAAGAAGGTGAAAGACCTGCTAAACGATGAGAGCGATGGGGAGCTGCAACCGGATCCATAATGACTCAATAAAAATAAAAGACTTGATCTATCTATGCAAACCTAAGCAGACTAGCATGCACAGAGAATACACCTAAGAAATTCTAAATCCAAACAACAAGAAAAATAAGGGTAGGACAAGTGAGCTCCCGGATGAAGCAGGTATGTATCGCCTAGGAGAGGCTTGAGACTCCCATACACAACAAGCAAAGGTTTGTAACAAATTATAGTGGCCCTTACCTTCAACGCATATAGAGACTGTGTTGTCTGACCCCTACCTGGCTAGGACACCTATAGAAACACATCTATAAATACCCCCTCAATAACCTAGGTAAGGAAACTAAGGTCACCTCAATATAACCAATGCTCAGGTAGACAGTCACAGGTGAGATCAATTGTATGGGAAGGGTAGCAAAGCCCAATGCTTGAAAGCACAACTGGTACCCCAGGGGTGCACCAGTCAATCCCTCAAATGCTCATAGATACGAATACAATCCTAGAAATATCTTTGATGCTCACAGAAAGTGACCAGGGGTCATCCCAATCACAATCACGTGCACTGCCTCATGCTTAACTCCCGTGTAAGAGGACCATCCAAAGAAACACTAATTATACCAAATGGTTTCACACTCTCACCTTGACAGACACCTAATTGTTTTGTTTAGTGGTCTTGAAGAATTAACTTATAACGAACTATTCCAAGACCCTAAAACCTAATCTTGTTTATGCACCCGAGAAAAGAAAAGCGTGTAATTCATTTTATTAAGCGTTGATTTTATTTGGCTGTGATTACTCAAAGGGTAATGGTCCTGCAACTTATGGTGTTATGACATAACATGAAGTAAAATGCACACTAACAATAAATGCAAATGCAATGTGTAGAATGAAAAACAAGGTATGCTACTACATGAAGTGCAACATTTTTCCTTCAAATGTAAGTGCAATCATTCCTATATGAAAATCTGACTATAATTCACCAATAAAACCTAATGCAAGTACCGTGCCAATGCAAAATGGAAGCAATGCATCACTATGCTAAAAGCAAAATATTTTTGTATTTTTGAATTAAATGAGATATGAAAGAAAAAATATGAGTCTACAACCCTCAGACTCTGCAACCACTCACAAACAGCAGCCAAGCAAAGCACCAAGGTAAAAGAGACTTAATGCACTAACCTCAAAACAAAAAAGTAGAAAATGAACGACAAGAACATTTCTAAAATCAAACTAAAAGCAGTCTCTGATCAGAAACATAGGTTGTATACAGACTCCAGAAGCATCCAAGAAGACTCATCAATCATCCAAAATCACCCAGCAACACTTAATTCTCTGACTAAGGCTCAAAATCAAGGCATATGCAACTATTCTCAATAAACCAGCATACATACGTGACTGTTCAAGGAAAACCCACATGTATACACGACTGTGAAAGCTAAACCCGCATACAGGAAGAAAAATAACGAAAATAGACAAGCTGAGACAAAATTCACTCCTTCAAGACCCTACTGGGAAAACATGCCCCCAGACCCGACACATAAATAGAGAAATTAGAGCAATTCAAGTACATTGAATACCAAAAAACCCCAAAGAGAAACAACTAGGAACCTCCCCAGTATTATCACCAATTCTATTACGGAGAGAAACTTACTATGGATTGGGGTGTACCACAACAGACATCTAGACATGAGAAAACAATCCCTTCCCAATATGCAAGAGAAACCAAACATGTAACACTAAGGGACCTCAAATCATACCTTATTTCGGACGATTGAAGTAGATCCTCGTTGAGATTTCTCCAATCCCACTTGCACTAGCAATTTGCTCTCAACAACAACAAACAAGACAAGCATGCTATATAATATGGTGTTGGATCTACTATAGCATATATAATCAACAATGTATAAGAAATTAAACATATCCATGGATTCAATATTCATTCAAATGCACATTATTGGACAGGAAAAGATATTTCTATTAATCAAATCAGATATTACACAAGTGACAACCTCTATCGGCATGTTTGCGAACCGGAGAAACTGAGTCCTCCACCTAGGCGTCCACCACCTCAATCCTCCATCTCTCAATATCAAGCTCACAATAAAAGGAAATATTGGGAAGAAAACAAAGTGCTCCAAAGGGAAAAAGGGATGTATACTTAAGTATATGCAAGCTACGACAAAAATGGACTATAGTTTTGTTGCTCTTCAACTCCTCTCTTTCAATGTATACAATGGGTTCCTTATATAGCACTCCAAAGGGGTAATGGAGGGTCAAATTTGAGCGATCTTGAGGCATATGGAAGGCAAAGAGTCAAGTGGTTCAGACACACATGAAGAAAAACTCCAAAAATATTTGGATTTATGCACACATCTTGATGTACACAGGTTTGAGGTCAAAATTCGGATGTACACGCGAGTATGGGATAAAAAGTCATGTACAACAATAAAGATGTGTTTTTTAGGGATGAACTTGGAAACATCAAAGTATAATATCAGTTCATTGGGGTCTAAAGAATCTGCAGAGGGACAGGAAAGACCATAAATATGTGATCAACCATGTGTGGTAAAATCAACTATAACACTAACTGATAGTCTTTTCAAATAGTTCTGAATTTTGATAGGATCAACTTGTATTATATGGAATTCTTTATTCCATTGGCATATCTAGAGAATACTTCTTCTCCCTCGTTATTCTGTCTCGATCTAATCAATAGTCAATAGAATTCCTCCATGAAAACCTTTGTAGTTGATTCTTTCTGTCTCAAGTTCTATAACTTCTTGAACAGAGAGATCATGTAGCCGGTGTGAAGGAACTTATCCTTCAACTTGGCTACCATTCTATCCTAAGTCTTTATATTATATTTTCCCTTCTTCACTCTGTCAGCCTATACATTATCTGACCATAACAAGGTATGGCCTTCTAACTTTAGATAGCTGAGAAAATGTTTACTCTTTTGGGGTCATCTATCTTCTTCATGTAAAAATATTTCTCCATCTCTCAAACCCATTCATACAACTCTTTTTGGTTCAGACTCCCTAAGTAGGTAGTCATGTCCATCTTATCCTTACCTATTTTTTCTGATAAGGACCTCAACAGTCTATCCTTTGTCTCATCCAACTCTTCTTCTTCTTGAGCCTCTCTACCCTTGACATTCTCATCTCTATGGTGGATAGCTTCAAATATGTATCTTCTCCATTGTGCCTCCTTCAATACTGTGAGCTCATTCTTCAACTTCCTCATTGTTTGAACACATTATTCAAATGTCTTACAGTCAATGGTGACTTGTGCACCCCCACATTGTCTTCTATCATGGACATTAATGCCTCTCTAAGCCATTCCTCCACTCAGGACCATATCACCAGTTCCACAACTCTACCCAACCACAACTAGAGTTGTTCCTCCCAACCAATCACAACTAGATCTCCTTTCACCTTCACGCAGGACATATTTCCCTCTTTGATACCAATGGATGCAGACATGGCCTTAGGGAAAACATACTTTTCAAAGTCACACAATGAAAACAAGAAAACATAGCACAAATCTTTCCAAGAAGTATGGATTTTCAATTAAATGAAATAAATCTATATACAATATATATTATGATACAACTCAAATGAGCAAGCTGGAATGGGCATCGACTGCTTCACTACACAAATATACAAGAGGGAATGTTATTTCTTCAATTTTCTACTCATGCTCTCTCTCTCTCTCTCTCTCTCTCTCTCTCATCTATATATCTCAACACATGCAAGTTGACCATAACACACAATGAATCATTTTTTTTCCTTCTCTCCATGTCCAAAAGTCTTAAAAATATATATCTTCTCTTGAACACTCGTTGATATTTATAGTTGCGCTTCCATTTAGAGTCTTCAATTTCCCTTCTAGAAGTTATCTTTCTCCTAGGAACCACCATGGATGCAGTAAATACAATCTCTGGTTCATTCAATAAGATTCACCACCTGGATTTCTTCAATAACTGCCATAACTACTCCGCAACTACTCCAAATACCCCATTGCTTATATGTTCCTCGGGTTTCTGGATGTCTGGTCGGTTGATAACTTTTCGGTGTCAACTTGCATTTCCACGACCCCTTCACTTCTTTCCATCAGTCATTGAATACTCCTTATTCATAATTTTATGGACACTCCCTTTCGTCGTATGTCTTTCATCGGTCCTTTCATCTTTCTGTTGATCATCGATCATTTCCTAGTCGAAACCCTTCAACTTGTTCCTTCGTTAATACTTAACAATGCTCACCACTTATCCTCTGATTGACCATTTTCACATCTATTTGAGGTCATTGAATGTCCTCTGCGTGCTATCATTATCTATCTTTGACTACTTCTATTGGTCCTAGATTCCCATACATCACTCTCATTCGCTAGCGTTATAACCATGGACTCTATCCCTCATAACCCTTTATCTTTAAATATTATAACTCCCGACACCAAATCATCATAACATTAACTACTATCCCTCATAACCCTTTATGAAACCATTAACACCTAATCCACATATACCTTATACCCTATAGTTCCTTACTAGTTATCCATATTAACCTCTAATATAACCTTAAATCCATATGAATATAACCCTTTATGAGTAGTAAACCATAACCCCTAACAGATATAACTTTTAACTTTATCCCTTAATCACTAAAACTCATAACCTCTAATACCTAATACACATTTCACTTTCAGCCATTTAACATATGACCCTATCTTGTATAATCCATTATTCCATAATGTTATAACCCATAACTACTATAATACCTCATACTTGACCTCTAATATCTAATACATTTAACTTCTATCACCTACGACCACTATGATCCCTAGTAATATAAACAATGAACATTATAACCCATGTTATGCCTATAGTCGCTAAACCTTATATCCCTTAAATCCCATGGCCCCTATAACCTATAAGGCTCATAATTCTTGGCACTTATAAACCCCAATCTATATATTAAATAACACATTTAAGTTATATCTCTTATATCTCTTAGTCTATATAAAACCTTACCCCTTTAATCTATTTAACCCCTAACCTCTATAAAAAATCTAATAGTTAACCTATAAATTCTATAGCATCTAATCATATCATCACCAACTCCTATAACAACTGTCATTCATAACCTATAATATAATACCTAATCCTTTAATATATAAACCTTTAACATGTATAACACTTATAAACTTTACCCCTTTAATGTATTTAGGTTAAAATATATGATCTTTTACCCCCTAACACTATAACCCTAACTAGTGTAATCACAAATAACAGTATAACACTAACCACTATAATCACTAACATATAAATTCAAATATGTTACATATAACTATCCTTACCATTATGTAATGTGAAGATGATGTAATATCCCCCTAACACTATAACCCTAACTAGTGTAACCACAAATAACAATATAACAAAAACCACTATAATCACTAACATATAAATTCAAATATGTTACATATCAGTATCGTTACCATTACGTAATGTGAAGATGATGTAATATGGGGGAATTGTGGGTGTACATTTCCAAACTTCAATCAATATATTTTTCTAAGCAAAATCTCTTCTAAATTAATTTCTCAAGTGAAGGAAAAGAAGAAAAAATTAAATCCAAACTATTCTAAAGGCTATTTATGTGCTTGTAATACCATCCTCTTTTTTATAATGATGATACTCTTTTTCCATATTAGAATGTGAGGTTCAACCCATAAAAAGGGATCATTAGGGAGACTAGATAGGATCCATCAACTAACTATCTTATTATTATACAAGGCTATGATAGAATGGAGAATGATGGAAGGAAAGAATCAAAATTGTTTGTTGTGATCTCTACTAAAAGGATGATATATTGTTTCTTTCAATTTGTAGGTAAATCATGATGACTAGTGACAAAGGGGTGGCTATAGGTTGAAACTGACTTCTCCCTCGAATAGAGGTTTCCAATTCTATGGGATTTGGATTAAACGAATATCATTGGAATTAGGTCTAACTTCTTTAGTTTTCAATATGTATGGGATTTATATGACTACGTAGGTGTTATTGGAGCATAGATTTGGTCTTTATAATATTAGTATTGAACATAGAATAATCAAAGGTTATACAAACCTTGTTTTAAATAAAATTAAAGTATGGAGAGAATCAAACATAATGGATCATGTGCCCAAGTTTTTATTGGACATATTAAAATATTCAAGGATTTATGATATTGACAAGTCAATGTTTGTTTGATGTTTTTAATGTGTTTTCTTTAGGTTTCATTGGGATTTCATTTTTTCAATCCTTTGAGCATCACTCGAGGATTGAAAATTTTTCACAAGCATTTATGCTTGTTAGCTAACTCTTTGAAAAATAAATAGTAACCTTAATGCTACCAATTGATATAATTGAAAAAAAAATTGAAATTCCAATAACATAATTGTTGGCAGTTAATAGAATTTAAAAGAAAAAAAATTAAATTTTATTTAATTTCATAGATAAGCAATAATCTATTTATATGGGGAAAATTGTAAATTTGGAAGCATAAAAACTACCTAAGGACAAACTTTTAAAAAGATTCAAATAAAAAGGAATTTTTAATCTATTAAAATATAAAAGAAATGGACCAAACTCTTGGGATCCATCCCAGATCCCATTGGGTTGATAAATAGAAATGGAAAATGGGGCTGTCACACTACTATGATCGAGTGTTTGCAGCCATCCAAACAATATCTCAATCAAGGGTTCCTATGCAAAAAAGTACACAACATTGTTCTTTTAATATATAAAAATAAATAGCTCGATTGATATCCAAGGTTCGCCCGATATCTAGAGATCAATAAACCTTATTAATTATCCCCACATCACTAATTGAATGACCTTTCAGCTAATAGCTAGATCGAGTCACTAGATTAATCAAGATACTTAATCATCACATGCACACCGTGTTTAGGTGGGCCAACCAATCAAGTCTGTTTGAGGAGAGATAGAATGACCATTAAATTCATAACCTAGCCAAATTATTGATTGAGGGTTTGGATTTGCTTCCAAAATGGTTCAATCGAGTGCTTATACAAGCTCTTAATAGACCAAGTGGAAAACTATGCTCCCTACGCTTACCTTTTCACCATCAATTGTTACCCATTTCCATGGAGAGAGAGAATTTAACTCGAGGTGAAATTATTAACTGAAAAAATCTCATTTGAGAGTTTAAATTAACTCTAGAATGACACATTATTTTGACCTATAGTTTTTGGCAAACTAGAAACCATAACTTCAACAAAGTAATACCTATATAATTTTGATGATTATATGTCAAACCTACTACTAATGAAGTCATCTTTGAATCGAATTTGTTAAAATATAAAAATATCTTTTTTTAAGAAAAAAGTATTTTTAATAATTTTGTTTTAGACTCTATTGCTTAAGATATTCACTATTATAAAAAAAATCATATGAAATGAATATTCAATATTGTCCAAATCACAATAAGAAAAAAAAGAAAAAGCAAAACCATAGTACACTTCCTAACATTGTCTTCTTTAAAATGGTATTTTTGTTTTCTGAAATAAAAAATATTGGGTACCATAGAAGTGTCCATAAGACAACTTTTTTATATATTTTATTTTATCACTTAAATTGAAAAGAGTTGATGCAATAGTGAAATATTTTTATATTGTGTGCATATTTGTTTTCTTTAAAATCAATCATTTTCCCTAAAAACTAAGTTGTTCATTATCCTTTTGCCTAAAATATCAAATATTATGTAGTTATTACACATCATATTTGTCCTACTATATATCACTAATTTTAAAAAGTGAGTAATAAGTAACATAATTTTTTCAACAATAGTCTAACTTCAAAGTGAATTTCTCAAAAAATAAATGAGTTTTAAACATTGGAGTTGAAGAAAAAGGAATTTTTGCAATTTTCATTGTAAACAACATGTAAAATTGTTAGCCATTTATGTGTTTTAATTGAATTTGATAAGAAATAATGAAAGCATTTTCTACTTTTTCCCTTTTCGCATTTACTTTTTATACATGAGAAATATCACATAATATCACTTCTTATTACATTCAAGGATTTGAATAGCTAATATTAGAATCAATCAAATGAATTATTTTTCTATTCTATGTTTTTTTTTAAACTTGATCTAACATTATATTAATTATAACGAAAACAATATATAAGCTAGTGTGGTTGGCATACCATTAGAGACTAGAAACAAAAACAGAGTTCAACCATTTTTTCCATTTAGAGTCTGAAGAAAAAAAAATGGAGCTAAGGCTCAATAAAGGAGAACAAATAACATAGGTTTTATACTTAGTAGAACTATAAGCTGTTATCCTAGAGTATCTATCATAACCACAATAAAAACAAATAGGTTTTGAGAAAATAAAAGAATATGATATATGGCCAGCGCATTCATATTCACTCCCAAATATACATGGGATTTAGCCAACAACACTTCTACGCATTTCATGATGTTGGAGCTAAGTTGTTTCCTTCTCCTCTGCAATATCCATCAAATATTTTCCTAAGAGGGTTTTGGCATTCCAATATAAAGTTATGGTTTTCCTATACTTCATGTCTTGAGTTTGTGAGATACCAACATCGTTAGTAATCTTCCACGGGTTGGATTGAATTTCCTTAGGAGTTAGTACATCCCATTATTGCAACACGTAGTCTTCCATTCTTCAATTCTCTACTGGGAAGAGGAAGAAACCATGCTCCCATAAGCATCTTTGGCCATTTTTGTTGAATATATGTTGTCACTAATGTCAAAGGATCACCAAAGATATAGATCAAAAATAAAATATGTCAAAGGATCACATATCAAATGGATTATAAATCAAAGATGTCAAAGGATCGCAGACTAGATGGATTAGAAATAAAAAAAAATAGTAAAGGTTCAAAGATGTCAAATGAGTCAAAGGGTCAAATAAATAAATATTATATGGACTAGAAGTTAAAGGAATTGGATGAAATTGCTGAAAGACTTCCTCTCATAGCCACCTTGAAGAAATACATATGAAAGAATGTATAAATCAAAGAAAAACAATTATACCACCATGACATTGGTTGCAAATGTGCACACATTCATGCACATAGAATAATATTGAAAATAACACTGATGTTCAAATACTACTTGTGAGACTTATGAATAAATAGAACCAAAATTGTGTGTAAAAGTCCCACAAATAAGTTGGTAAGTGGTACAAAATATTTGTTAGGAAACTAAGAAACAAATTGATGTGCACAAAAGTCCCACAAATGTGTTGGAAAATGTGCATCATAAATTGCAAAGATGATTTGCCAAAGGTGGCACACTGACGCAGGTCTGAACTTGCTAAAGACACAATACAATGGGGAATTATCTGAAGTTAAGGGACTTCACTAAGTGGACACATATCTTGAGTCAAGAAGATTATAAATAATAAAGAGATGGATGAGGTGAAGTAAGCTTGTAACAAATGAAGATCTAACTGTTTGGCAAGCTTCAGAGTTTATTTGGGGGTATCAATGGATCATTGATCGTAGAGAATATCTTTATGTAGCATAGTCCTAGTGCGTAATGAACAACAAATAAGTTCACTGGAATAAAGGATACCCATAGTTCGGATGTGCGAATTTTCTACTCAGTAAAGACGTATATCGTAGAGAAGCAAGTGTGACTGAGCTGGAAATTATATTCATATGTAGAACGCATGTCAATTGAGAAGATGTAGATCACAGTTATTTTCACACATCGTAATTTGGGCAACTGTATGACATAGATAAACAGATACAGATCGAAAGGTTGAAGCAGTTGCGAAATTTGAAGAAAAGGTATTTCTTTATTTATAATTTTTCTATACAATCATATTTCATATAAGGGAGGTCGGACATGGAAAGGAGAAGGGAATTGCATCCTCCTTCTAGTTGGTGCTAATGAATACAACCAGGGTGCAACAACATCCTTTCTATTGGTGAATATAAAACTCAGGGGTTCGTAGCCTCATTCTAGTGGGTGCTAGAGAACAAGCTGAAGCTGTAATTTCCACAATAGGAGAGTGCATTTTTTCCATAGGTCATAGCTTAAAGCTGCAAGTCATATTTTTTACGATCAGACTAATATTTTCTAAGGTTGACACCTGAATATTATAATGTCCCCATTTAAATAATTGCATAGCAGGACAATTCCATCAATCCTACTAGTTCCCTAGGTTGGATGGATACATTTGGAATTTTAATAAGGGAGATAATAAATGATGTTCAGACATTATAATGGAATAAATATTTAATAATGGAGCTTATTAAGTAAATACAAGAGAAAATTTAAATATAAATGGATTTTAGAGACACATGGAGATTATGGGGCCCACACAAGCTAGGGTTTATGTGCCACATGGCATCCTCCTCTTGCAATTTCGAATCCATGGGAAGCCTAATGTTCTTGGATTAGTTAGAAGGCTAATACACTTGGCCATATGCCTCATAGGTATAATTGGGAAGGAAATGTAACTTCCATGGGAGTGGAAGAGTCAAATGGGAGCTTCTTGGACACTTGGGCTAGATTCCCTAACATCTATGACATCTATGACACCAATGATGAATGCTATGACATTTATGAAATATTGCAGACCTGAAGTCTGGAATCTGACCATTTTGACATGTCAGGTTGAAATAGGGCATCCAATAGGGAACTCATGTGAGTTGGGGAATCTCAATGGGTTCCCACATGAATTGGGGGAAGATGGAAGGCTAGGAAAGGGAGGACGCTTGGAAAATATTGAGCACACACCTTAATTCGAATTGGATTGAGTTTGTGGATGAATTGGTAACATTATAAGGATATGGATTTTAATAAAATACAGGGATAATCCAAGATAATGGGTTTTGATCATCTGAGAACTTTGCATTTGTGAATTAAGAGAGCTAGTGGATGACTAGTTTCTTGCCTTAGCTGATTTCGAGGGTGAAATATTCCCATCTAAGTTAGTGTTTGGAGAGGCCACTTCAGTATTTCATGGATATTTAATGTTTTTTTATTTTCAGGTGTAAGATATAGGTCATCTCATGGTTCCTTCTAGTGCAACAATTTCTCTCAACCATTTCCAGTTTTTATTGCATATTCTTGCTCATGGAGGGATTGCACTTTGGGTGAGCTATTGATATCTTTGGGGAAGATTATAATTCCTTGTTATTTTATGTTACAATTTAAATTATATATATTTCAAGTTCATAATACTCTCAGGTCGAAATACCAAAATATTTCATGTAAAAAATGTTAAACAATGAAGAAATGGTGCCATTTCCCCACTATCTTGTTGTGAACCATTGTAATGATGATTATTTCGAATTAGGAGAGATTTATTTTGTCCATTTCTGATTGTAATAAGCTAAATATGGTATATTATTCATTATAAAAAAGTATCATGTCTAAATATCAAAGGGTTGTATGTAAAAGTGACTATTAATGAGCAAACAATGACCATTTCCCCACTATATTGATATATTCCACGATAATGTTGATTATTTAGAATGGAAGAATGTCTATCTGATATATTTATGATGAATTGAATGTAATGTATTATTTTTACAAGTTTCATGTTCATCACTTTAGCATTTGAGGTCATTTTACTCAGTTTAATTGCATTTGGAGAAGATTTGGTGCCATTTCCCCAAGGGTCGAATTAGTGATTTTGTAGCTGTTTGGGAGAGGGTAATAATATATTGTATAAATTGAATAATTATGCATATGAGACCTTAAAAATTTACCTTAAACATCCTCTTCCTTTTTCATAAATTCGAGTGGGTTTGGGAGCATTTGAGAAGCCATTTCCAGCATTTACCCAGGGGGAATTGGAGCCCCAATTTGCTAGTAAAGATTCTTACTTTGGTCAGAATATTAAACAAGTTTTCAGAAGTAATTTGGGGTCATAAATCATCTTTGAAAATTGTATTCAATTATTAATATAATTCATACACCTTATCAAAATATTTGGGATAGTTTGGGTCAATTTGGAGACCTAGACATCAAAACTAGTCAAAGGTCGAAATAGGAGAAAAAGTGAAAAAATGGTCATTTTAAAAAAAATTAGAAAAAGGGAAATTACAAGTGGTATAAGATAATGATCATGGAACCCAATGGTATTAAATAGGAGTCAAATAAACAAGCCACCACCCTTTGAACCTGAATTTGAAGGTGTTTTTGTTGAAGAAGAAGAAGAGGTACATTCTACTGAAACTATGACTAACGAGGGGTATGGACTCCAGGATGATAATGATAGGTAGGAATATATTAAACTAATGAAACCTCTCTTTGATGACATAAACAAGAACTTATGAAAGAATTCAAATTGTTGGTTAGCCAATTTGGAAGCAAAGGAATAATAGGAGATAGCAGTAGTTCACAATCAGAAGAAAAGAAGACAATGGGTGAGCATATTTTCTCAAGAATAGAACCCCATAATAGACCCATGAATTTTAGAGCACACCAAGGCCTACTGCACCTAAATTTTTTATACCCAAATAAGATCCTAACATTCAACTTTAAATTTCTACAACGAAGAAAGAATGGGATAAATTGGATGAAGATTGTAAGAAAAGTGTACCATTTGATCAATACTTTCTTGCTGCAATCAAACTCAAAAAGAAGGAAGATAATACCTCTCTATACCAAAACAAAGAATTAAATTATGCCATTGTTAAATTCTACTCCATACTTTTGATGGTTCCTCTCAAAGTTCTGCTAACACTTGGTTGCAAAAACTAGATGTGTATTTTTAGCTGAATCCGATGGTGGAAGAAGATGCCTTAAAAATAGACATTTTGCACATGGAAGGAGTTGCCAATGAATTGTGGTTCAATGGCCTGAAAAATTTGGGTCATGATCAGGTTAAAGCATATCAATAATTTATTGACAGGGTACTAGAGAGATTTGAGCAAAAATATCCAGAATTGTCTTTCAAAGAACTAGCCAATTGAAGCAAGTCGAGACCCCCTACTGATTATATGATGGAGTTTCAAAAATTATTAGTCAAGGTGGATGATATGTCTACGGGAAGGTTAGTATTGTTGTTCACTGAAGGTTTATATGAACCCTTAAAAGGTTTGGTCAATTCCCACAATCCCACTACATTAAAATATGCAATTAGCTTGACTAGAGATCTCCAAAATGTGCTTCCTAGAACAAGATTTCCTCCCAAGCCTAACTTCATATTTGAAAAGAAACCTTGGAAAAGAGATGCACCTGATAAGAATCCTGAGCAAAGAGATTCATTTGAAAAGAATAATAAATAAGGAATAAATAGGGATGAACTTCGAAGAAAAAAATTGTGCTTTACATGATTTCAACCATGGACACCGGGGCATAAATGCACTAAGGGAAAAGCTTAATACATAGAAGTATTTTTTGATAATGATGAGTATGAAGGGGGAAAGAGGATGGCTCTTTCCTTGTTGGTCAGGCTATTGGGGGTTTTGTGTCAATGGATTGGCACCATTTTTGTTGGGGGGGTTAGGTTGTTAGCCACCTCCTTGCATTTGGTTGTTACCTCAGTTTCTCCCTCGATTTTTCTTACCCTACCCTTGTTGGTTATTAGGGGCGAGTTGGTTGGGAAGGTTCTGTTGAGCGAAATCCTGTCCTGTGGAAACTAGAGGGGATGGGGTTGGAGCCCATGCTTGTTGTACTGGTGGTGCGTAATAGGCTAGAGGAACTGTGAATCTGGCCGTGTGGACCGAATATGCCTCTGTCGGCCAAGTCGGCCCATGGAAGGGCTGATTCGGTGTAGGATGGGCATAGGAGGATGTGGCTCTAGGCTGAGCAGTCATCCTTGAGTAATCAGGGACTTGGTTTGGTTGTGCAACATTATGGATGTTTCCTAGGTGCGGTGGAATTATGGGGTGTGCCACATAGTACTGAGGGTGATGTGAGACGGAGCCGATGATTCCATTCATAGCATTGGATGCCGCTGGTGTATCGCGAAAAGAGGTGTCAGCCCAAGGAGCATCTGGTATGATGGTGTATAGATACCTGCACTGGGCATAGATTAAATTGAACTATTCGGCCTTTAAGATGGCCTCCTCCTCAGTTTGAGGCCACTCAGAGGAGACGTCCTTGGATATAGTTGGGAGCAATGTTTTCAAAAACCAATCTAGGAAGATACTGTCATCCAGTTGGATCTTTCATAGGCTGCATCACTTCTGCCACTCATGGATGTGGTCGGTGATGTGAGTAGCGGTATTCTGATGTCATGACAACAGGATTTCCACACCCTCATCATATATGACAGGTAGTTGGAAGTATTGGGGGAACATGAAGGCTAATGAAGTGAAATCAGGGTAAGAGGCTTGGGGAAGTTCGATATACCATTTTTTTGTAGCACCCATAACTATGCGTTGGAATAACCTCAGTCAAATGGAGTCATACACAATACTGTTTGAGGAACACCATAAATGGAATGACATGATGTGGTTTTGGGGTTCTTCCCCTGCCTTTCCTTCAAACTTTGGAATGTCTGAAGGAATTTTAGTCGGCATGGGAGGCTAGTGAGGTTGATGACTGATGTGGTCATTCATTAATCTGGTCAATTCTGGTAAATTAAGATGAGCCATGAATGGTAGGCTCAATTCGAGGTTGTTTCAAGATGGACCGATGATGGTGTTAGGGTTTATAGGACTATTGTGTCCATGTGTGACTAGGGGGATGAAAGGTTGACCACCCACTGTAGGGATTTGTGGAATGGTCGTGGAAGTGGAAGGGCCACTTCCCCTAGTCATTAAGGGTGGAATGGTAGGGATTGTGGGTGTCGATGCAAGGCTACTACTAATGAGTAGCGTACCTACTACAACATGCATGGTGGTAGTGGGTCCACTAGCGGGGATATATGTGATTATGGGTGGCGAGGACATGGGTCCCCCGCTAACTGTCCCTGCTTGGAAGGGATTAGGATGAATGCTAGCCATGGGGCTAGACGGGGTAGTAAACAAATTGGGTTTGGATTGGTAGGAATCTGAATCTGAATAAGAGGGAGTTTGTACTTTGGAAGGTGAGGAAGGTTGTCAAAGGGGGCCTCGATGGTGGTGGTCTAAAGAACCAAACTAAGGGGAGTGTCCCCTATTTTGAGAGGAAAATCATGGTGAAGAAATGGTGGATTATTGTAGTAACTGTTAATGAATTTTGGGCCCCATTTTAAATTGTCTTCCTATTAGTTCATAGGTAGTCACTCAGCCACCAAGACTGCCAGAAGATAGTGCTTTGTTTTTTTCCTCACAAGGGTGTATCTACTCAATTGGCGGGGGTCGCTGCCCATTTCACTTAGAAATTCCTCTCTTTCGCCAGCTACTTTGGGTTTCTTGTCGTACTCCTGATAATGAGTTTTACGAAAAATTCCAAGCACTTCCCACAGTTATTGCAGATGAGACTTATGTCCCAAACCGAAATATTATTAAGTAAGTTGGTTACTTTTATGGTTTCTCTCAATGTCATGAACTAATTTTGGTCAATTATTTAGTGGATTGTGTGCACTTGCGTAGGAAATTGTTACTTTTACTTTCAAATGTGAAATGGACACATAGTAATGAACTGAAAGATAAGATCAATCAAGACAATGTGCAAGACGTAAAAGGGTCTGAAAGAAGGTGACTGAATATAATGTTAGCAAACCAGTAGTGTGACTACCCCAATTTCGTATCCTTCACATCAAAGAGTGAGTGTTGGGCTCTCAATAAAGTGGAAACAAGTCCACCCGCAGAACCACAGGTCAAACCTCAAATTCCTGGTGCTCAACAAGGAGGATGCGAACACCATGAGACCCCCAATGATATCCACTCCCCGTAGCTTCCAAGGTCACTTGTTTTTAATTGATGGTGGAGCAGGGCCCGCAGCTACAGGAAAAGCTGCTATATTGAGACAAGAAAGTTAAAAGAAACAGTACCTGAAGCGGCCGAGAAGAGAGAGCTCAACCACTGTACTTAAGGTAGCGGTGAAGACAGGAGGGCTGAGCTACCCTCATAAAGGAAAAGGAGCAACGGCCCGAGGTATTGAAGACAAAGGACAGAAGGGGAGCAACCGAGGAAGCGGCGCCCATAACCACGATTAGCGCCGAGAAGCGTGGAAGACTACAGAGAGCTGCAGTATGACCAGTAAGCGACAGTTCAAAGTACAGATGCACCGATTGTCACAGTTAGGGTTTTTGGGTTACTGTTGGGATAGGCCCACATTTTTGTATCAGGGTGAGACCTTCAGGCCACCTATTTAAGCATGTATTTTGTATTGTAAAAGGTTAGACAGTGGAGAGAAAGATAGCTAGTTATTTAGTCATCTGTATTGTAAGATATTGAGAAAGAGTCGAGCTCTG
Organism: Pseudotsuga menziesii; assembly: GCA_001517045.1. NCBI lineage: Eukaryota > Viridiplantae > Streptophyta > Pinopsida > Pinales > Pinaceae > Pseudotsuga > Pseudotsuga menziesii. Next base: position 791,621 of record LPNX010417949.1, on the reverse strand, counting down.
GTTCTGTATTTAGTCTGTATTATCTTACTATAACCAGTAGCCGACTCCTTGAGTATGAATGTAATAATCCATAGGGATTGAGAGAGAGAGAGAGGATATATTGTAAGAAGAAGGCAATATAGAAAGGGAAGAGATCTAGAGAGAAGGGCTCCAGCTGAGAACGCGGAGTTTCCCAGAAGATCTCGAGCTGCATAATAGGTTGCAACGGAACTGTGTTTACTCTCTCAAGATATAATATAAAATCCAGTTCCTGTGGACGTAGCTTCCTCCTTGGAAGTGAACCACGTAAAATCAGTGTGTTGTGTGACTGTTTCATGTGATTGTGTTTACGTATTTGCTATCTGTTACCTATTACATGAGCTTAGCTAACAATTAATGAATGTGTGTATGCTATCCTTCAGTTTACAGTAATGTAGAAGGATAAATGTGAGTTGGATGTGTTAAGTATTCTGCATATAAGTTTATTAGTGTTTGATTCAGACCGTAACAGTTACAGTGTCAAGTGATTCCTGTATATTCAATTTAGCAAGTTGAGCGCAATAGATGTTGAGCATATTAGACTGTAGAAGCTAAGTGAAGTTGTTTAACACCCTTGTGAATGTTAGCTGAGCTAGTAAAAGATAGAAAGGAAAGTCATTGGACCGTGAGAGTTGGAGAGTCCTATTGAGTCTTACCATAGAAGCTATCGCAGCACAGAAAGGCGATATCGTACTGCCGGAGGAGCCACGGTGTGGGATATAGCAGGTAAAGAGTCAAGTACAAGAGAAGGTTTGCGCATCGCCAGAGAAGCCGCGATGCGATAAGAGTCAGTCTCATAGCAGAGTCTGCTCTGAAGAGAGATACAACGTTATAAAGGAGAAATCCCACTAGTTAACCAGAGTCAAGAGAAACCTAGGATGCTACAGAACCTGGTTGAGGACATGTGAGTCTTCAGCCACCCCATCTAGGATCACTTCGGGTGAGACTTCAGGCCATTCTGTGGTCTATCGCCGAAAGGGCCAGTGAGCTAGGGGTTTTGTTGGTACATTACAGTAAACCTGGTTCTGCCCATAGATAACCAACAAATGGTTCCGTTGCCGGTTTTGAACAAATTGAAGAGCTAATGTTATGTTGGCATCCTACTAAAGAAGAAATTAACCACTGGGTTGAGTCTAAGGAGAGAGAATTTGCTGAAAAAGAAAACAAGAGTCCTAGGCTTAGTATAGAGGACTGGTTACAAAAACATATCTTCACAGACCTGCATACGATATTTTTTGTGACCTATGCAAATGAGTTGTACGATTGGTTATCAAAGTTCACTGATAAGAACATATTCAAGAAGAAAAGGAACATTGTCTGGACACCGGAGCTGATTCACACCGTGAAGAGCATTGATAATCCCATTTCATGGGTAGTAGACTTCTGGCTTGCGAGTTTGCTAGAAGGTTTCATTACAGTGTTTGCAGTTGATCAAAGAAAGAGTTTCAATGAAGCGGAGAGGTACTTCTTCAAAGGATATTGCGATAAGTACTTGGCCTCTTTAAACTTGTTCCTTAAGATGTTATTACATGAAAAAGGAGTATTGGATATATTATCAGATGAATGAATTAAGTAAGTGTAATGTCACAAGAGTTTGAGAGTGATTTTGAAGAAATTGGATGTACACGTAGTGGTAAGAAGTATAAAGTAGATTTCAGATCTTCCTTCTTTGAAGACAGTTCATATAGTACTAGAGAACAGAGTCAAAATAATAGGGAAAGAATAGTAGGGGGTATCCCTTACCACCCTTATACCCCACAGAAAGCAACCGGGACTCATAATAATCCTGCAGGAACTCCATCTAGTAGTTCACACACATTACATACTACATTTACACCACCGAGTGGTAGTAACACAGCAAATCAGAATCCACCACGTAGAAACAGAATGGGGGATGATATGAATTTACCTACCTTTAAAGGTACAAGGGCAGAAGACCCAGAACAAAATTGGTTCCTATGTGAAGCCGTATGGACCATTAAATAGATCCAAGATGATAATACTAAACTTGTCCAGTTGGCCACTACACTTAGAGAACAAGCTTTAACATGGTATATGAAGTATACGTTAGCACAGCCCAGAACGCTCATACAGGTCAGGACCACCATGATTAAGGAATTTAAGAAACCTAAGTCTAAGTCACAATGTATTACAGAACTTAAAGACATCAAACAGTTACCTATAGAGTCAGTATGGGACTTTGATCAGAAATTTAAATCCCTTATAGACCAAGTTAGCTTTGAGTTTGCACCAGAGCAGCATAAGGAATGGTTTATCGCAGCACTGCTCCCTCACACCAGACTTCCACTAATGCAGCAAAAACTCCATACGTAGGATGAAGCGTTGGAGATAGAAATGAAACTAGAGGATTCACCTCTAGCTGAGACTAGTACATGTATGACAAACTTACAAAATCAGTTAGCCAATCTCACTTTATAGCTGCATGAGATTAAGAAAGGAAAAGAGATTGCACAATAGTTATGGTGTACAAAGTGTAAAGGACAGGGCCATACTAAAGATAACTGTCCAGTATTTTTTGAGTATTTAGCAAGTGGGGATCCTAACCCCTTAGTATAGAATCAAGGGCCATGGTGTGAAATCTGTAAAACAAGAGGAGATAGACCACAAGAATTCCCTTTACTTCAGAAGTATGTACAAACTCCTAAGAACTTATACTGTAACTTCTGTAAGTCAGTAGGACATGATGAAAATAACTGCAGACCTTATGATCTCATGATAAAGAGAAAACATGAATTCTACAGAGTCCAGTCAGAGACATCAGGTCCAGCAGTAGGACTACGGCATGAACCGGCTCATGATGGCCGTGGTGGAGGATTCAAAGGATGAGGTCGTGGTGGAGGCTTTGGCTGTGGTGGAGGATTTGGATGTGGTGGAGACTTTGGCCGTGGCCATGGACCGATTATTTGTTACAACTATGGAGCCATAGGACATTATGCTAGGGATTGTTAGAACCCTACTATGACATGTAAATATTGCAAGTCCTATGATCATACTATAGAAGAATGTCCTATCTTGATAGCCAAGATTAGTGACCCTAAGCTAGCAGTAAAACAAAATATTCAGCTTATTGCTACTGAGCAGAAAGAACTAGAACCAAGAGTCAATATTGTGACTCGCAGCAGTGCTTCTACTAGTAGGACATCGCAGGAAGCAGAAAAGAATACAGGTCCGGAGTGGGTGCGTAAAGCTACCGATAAATCAACACCACTTGACCTGCAGAAGAACAAAGAAACATTTCAGCAAGCTAAAACTTTCTTTACTGAACCTACACCATCAGGATCGTAGGTATTTCCTTGTAGGGGTGTACTGCAGCAGCAACATTGTGGCGTTAGTCCTGTGCAGACATCGCAGGCTACCACATCGGGAAGGTGCGAAGAAGATGAGTTGACAGGAAGTGTCCAATCCTTCTTGCGGAGCTGTTTGAAACTCATATGAAATGAGAAAGCTATCGGAGAGCTTCAATGCATCATAGACCAGTATCAACAGCCTTCTTCCATGAGCAGTACGTAGGGTGTTGTTCATAATATTATGGGCCATACAAGAACCGGAAGAGAAATGAGACTCACAGCGCAAATTGGAGAATTTGAAATGGATGAGGTAATCCTAGATTTAGGATCAGAGGTAAATGTTCTGACTAAGCAGACATGGGAACAAATGGGTAGCCCTAAGTTATCCAAATCACCTATCCATCTGTGACTAGCCAATCAGCAGAGGGTATCCCCACTGGGTCAATTACCACAAGTACCAGTTGATATTGATGGAGTTCACAGATTTGTAGACTTTGAAGTCATAGAAATCATTGGCGATAGCAGGCCATATCCAGCTTTACTAGGTATTGATTGGGCAATTGATAACATGGCCGTTATCGATTTAAAGAAAAGACAAATGACCTTTGAGGATAATCAGATTCGAGTCATTGCACCGTTGGATCCTTTCCAGGGTCCTCGTTATATTGAACCTATCAGAGCAGAGGAAGAGGTGCGTAATATGGAAAGCCTCTATCAGATGACTGCTAATCAAAGTGATTACATCAACCCCACCACAGAAGGAAATATTAGTTGGCGATGTGACAGCTCATGCACATCAGATTCAAATGTTGGCTTAGAAAATTGGCAGAATAGACTTTACGAAGTCTCAGCTCGCAGATGTACGTTTATGACCAAGTCACTGCGATGGATTGGCGCAGAGGTTAAGGATATTCCATCCTTTCATGGCTTAGCATATGTTAATGACTTTTACAACAGTTTGAGAAGGAAATTACTCATGAGCAGAGGATGGAAGCTATTGACCTTGTAGTCAAAGCCACACCTGCAAGATGGTGGCATGCACATAAATAACATATCGCATCATCGGACGATTTTAAGAGACTGGTGGCGATCAGATTCTCTAATAACAATGAGCCTTTACAACAGAAATATACAGGAGAAAGTGACCCCAGGTCACATATTAAGATTTGTGAACAGAGTTGGTTGGACATTCCAGAGGATGAATGGGTTCACCTATTCATTCACACTTTAGACACAATCCCAAGAAACTGATACACTGAGACAGAGTTGCGCAGAGGAACTATTTCATGGCCAGTTATGATAGATAGCTTTCTACTCACTTTCACTTTTGAATTAGAGTATCCAAGCATTGATCAAGCTCTAGGTAGTATAAAGACTAAGATATTTGAAGATTGTACCCTACCAGTGTATACTCAGCCTGATTGGGCTGTCTAGTTAGAACAAGCGCTAGAGTGTTACAACTTCGCAGAAGAGCCATCGGATGAGGATGAGAATCCTCGTAGTATCAACATTCCAGAGTCTGAAGGGACTCATGAAGTTGATGGACCAAAGATAGGGTTTCCAGCTGCCACATAACCTATCAATATTAAAAAGATCAATATTGGCATAGAAACAGAACCAAAGTTTGCCTTTATTGGAGACTATTGGGATGATGAAACAGTAGGACACATCGCAGATCTGTCACATGACTATCATGACCTATTTCCCACTAAGTTCACAGAGATGAATGGAATAGTAGGAGAATTGGGAGTCATGTGAATTCCTTTGAAAGAGGATGCTAGGCCAGTTAAGCAGCGTCCATACAGATTGAATCCTCGCTATAAAGAAAAAGTTAAAGATGAGATTGATAAGATGCTAGCATCATGCATTATTGAACAAGTAGAAGAGAGTCAATGGGTTAGTCCCATGGTTGTGCAGGAATAGAAAACTAAAGGAGAAATCAAGATTTGTGTCAATTTGTGCAAACTCAACGATGCATCACTTCATGACCCATTTCCGACACCTTTTACTGATGAAGTTTTAGACAATGTGGGAGGACAAGAGATCTATTCATTCACTGATGGCTTTTTAGGCTATCACTAGATAAGAATCCATCCAGAGGATCGACATAAGACCACTTTTGTGACAGAATGGGGCTCATTCCAGTATACAGTAATTCCCTTTGGTCTTAAAAATGCACCAACTATCTTTTCTAGAGTAGTAGTTGCTGTATTCAAGGAATACATCCATAAATTCTTAGAAGTCTATTTTGATGACTGGACTGTATTTGGATTAATCGAAAAGCATATAGGAGATTTAAGCCTCATGTTAGAGAAATGTAGGCAATATCAGATTTCTCTTAACTTGAAGAAATGTATATTCTATGCCCCATTTGGTATTTTGTTGGGTCATATTGTTTGCAGACAAGGCTTGATGGTAGATCCTACAAAGATTTCCATCATTGTAAATCTTCCAGCACCCAACTTAGTCAAGCAATTGAGAACAGTGCTTGGTCATACTGGCTACTATAGAAAATTCGTCAAAGGCTATGCAAAGATCATAGCACCTATGGAAAAGCTGTTAAAGAAAGACGTGAAATTCCTATGGAATGAGAAATGCCAGCAAAGTTTAGACACTCTTAAAGAGAGGATGGTTACAGCACCTATCTTAGTATTCCCAGATTGGAACAATCCATTTCATGTACATGTGGATGCATCTGGCATCACACTGGGGATTGTCTTAACACAGCCAGGAGAAATGGGTATTGATCACCCTATCGCTTACTCTAGCAGAAAGCTATCTACAGTAGAAAAGAACTACACCACTACAGGAAGAGAAGGATTAGCTATGGTGTATGCTCTACAGAAGTTCAGGCACTACCTACTGGGTGCCTCATTCAAGATGTTCACTGACCATTCCGCTTTAAAGTATCTGGTCAATAAACCAGTGTTAGGGGGAAGGATCTGCAGATAGTTACTCTTATTTTAGGAGTATAATTTTGAAATTATTGTAAAACTAGGAAAATTAAATGCTAGACCTGATCATTTATCGCGAATAGACTCAGGAGAAGAACCAAGTAATTTAGAAGATAATTTGCCAGATGCGCAATTGTTTTCTATCCAGATCACAGATGAGTATTACGAAGATATTATCCACTTTCTCACTACAGGGTGGGCACCAGTTGAGTTTACTAAGCAGCAGAAGAAACATTTAGTTGTGAAAGCAACAGTTTTCACTTTGATCGCAGGACAACTATACAAGTTAGGTCCAGATGAAGTCCTGTGCAGATGTGTGATGCTGCATGAGAAAGAGGCCATTATCAGGGAAGCACGTTCAGGTATCGCAGGAGGTCATTTCGCAGGAAATCCGACTACGCAAGAAAATTCTAGCTACAGGATTATGGTGGCCTACTTTGCACAAAGACACTAAGGAGTTTTGCAGATGCTGTGATATCTGCCGAGGGTAGGAAAACCTTCGTGGAAAGACGAAATGCCACTGCGACCATAGATCACGCTGTGGGCATTTGACAAGTGGGCTATAGATTTCGTGGGTCCTATCAACCCACCCGAAAAATGATCTGGTGCGAGATACATCATCACAGGAATAGAATACCTCACCATATGGGCAGAGGCCAAAGCAGTAAGGAATTGTGATGCTACTACAGCTGTACAGTTCATTTTTGAAAACATCCTTAGTAGATTTGGATGTCAAGTAATTTTGATGAGTGATCAAGGCACACATTTTCTGAATCGCACTATTGAGGCCTTGACGGAGGAATTTCAGATAAAGCACCATAAGATCACTCCCTACCACCCACAAGCTAATGGTACGGTGGAGGATTTTAACAAGATTCTAGAAAATGATCTTACTAAGATCTGTAATAGCCAAAGAAATGATTGGGACCTCAGGGTTAATGCTGTATTATGGGCTTATAGAACTACATGTAAGAAACTTACAGGACACACACCTTTCAGCTTGGTGTATGGACAAGAGGCTGTTATTCTTATGGAATATATTATTCCCAGTTTAATAATTGCTCAAATTACCGAGATGGCTGATACAGATATGATGAATGACATGTTAGCGCAGCTGCTTGCCTTAGAAGAAGACATATTCATCGCAGGATTTCATCAAAAAGTGCAGAAGGCACGAGAAAAATCTTGGCATGACAAGCACATTAAGAGCAAGAGTTTTCAGACAGGAGACCTAGTGCTCCTTTATGACAGTAAGTTTGTTAAGTTTCTAGGGAAGTTTAAGACACATTGGTTGGGGCCATATCAGATTCAGCAAGTTACAGAAGGAGGTGTTGTTCAGCTCAGTAAATTGAATGGGGAGCTTGTTCCTACTTTCATTAATGGAAGTAGGCTTAAGATTTATAGTGATAGCCACCCCACCCCCAAATATTAAGGCAAGGAACTACTTGTGCAGATGTCCAGTGTAGTTGAAAGGAGACATCACACCTATAACTAGTCTACACCGTAAAAAAAAAAAAAAAAAGTGTTTATTTTGCGCAAGTTTTGAAAGTTGTGGAGTTTCAACAACTTGGCGTGAAACTTTTGGTTCAGGATGATGCGGTGTGACATCGCAGCAATGCGATGCTCCCTGTGCCACGTAGACTATTTTGGAAAGAAACAACGGGCTAGTCACTTCGCCCTCTAACAAGCAGTTAATACCGGATACGATAGCTATCTGTTACCCTAGATTTGGAAACCATATAGTGATTTTCCCAGATTTGGTAAATCTTGGTTGAGCCAGGCACCTGTGCACAATTTTCAAAGGAAATTTGATCGTATTTTTAGCAATTAATGAGGATAGAAATGACAGGTGTTGTCTTGTCCATGCGATAAATGCTGCCGACAGGTCCAACCTAAGTGACCGTTGCTTCAGATATTATCGCCTTCGTTATAAGTACATAGATCATTCACACAGAAGGGTTACTTTAGTGATTTCTGAGAGTTATAGAGCAATTTGTAAGAGTTTTTCCTGAGCAGAGATACTTCAGTTACAGAGTGCTAGTTTCCCCAATTTTGCAGCCATTGCCAGTCCAGAGTATTGCACCAGGTGGTGTATGTCCGAGAAGGAACCTTTAGAATATGTTGTGCAATGATTCCAGAGTGGTGGCCTCCTGTCTGTTATGACGACGTCACCCAAGGTTGTGAAATTAGGTGCACCACAGGTCATACAGACACCAAGGATGAGGAGTCAAGCTCAGATAGTAGAAAAGTCCAACTCAGAGTAGAGAAAAAGAAAGCAGAGAAGAAGAAAAGTGAGACTAAGAAAGAGAAGGGCTCCCAGCTGTGTACGTGGAGTTTCCCAGAAGATCTCACGGAAAGAAAAAAGGACCAAGAAACAGGTATCCGAGGCTCAGAAAAACAAAAGGAAACGAGAAAGGAATGGAGCAGAGATGTTGAAAATGAGAGAGATATAGGAAATGTCAAATAAGGTAGTTACATTAAAGTTGAAAAAGGACATATCTCCTCATGGAAGTTTTACCAAGGCGCATATATCCAAGTAAAGTCAAGTTATCCGAATGAAGATCAACTTAGATGTATGCTGAAAGACATCTACTTTCCATATATTCAGAATGATGATGGCTTTGATGAACCTGCTCGGACAAGCGCTCCAGTAGAGTTTGAGGTGAATGGTACAAACCTGACCGAGGTACCAGGAGGTGAGATCGTTCCAAGAAATTTTTCAGCCTATAAATGGTTCGCCATTTATTCTGGAGCTCACTTAAGGAAAGTGTTGATACTATTTTAGAGAAAGTGGCACAAGACTGTGTCGAAGCTATGGACAAAGAAGTCACAGGACATTGAGAAATATTTGCAAGGACTTCGTAGGAAGCCAAGGAGAAGCTACATCAAGAGAAGCCAGCTGTTAGTGGCTCGGGGACGAGCCACAAGTAAGTATTAGGGGACATGTGGAGCAGCGCCCGCAGCTACAGGAAAAGTTGCTATATCAGGACAAGAAAGTCAAAAGAAATAGTACCTGAAGCAGTCGAGAAGAGAGAGCTCAACCACTGCACTTAAGGTAGCGGTGAAGACAGGAGGTCTGAGCTACCCTCATAAAGGAAAAGGAGCAACGGGCCAAGGTATTGAAGACAAAGGACAGAAGGGGAGTGACTGAGGAAGCGGCGCCCATACCCACAATCAGCGCCGGGAAGCGTGGAAGACTGCAGAGAGCTGCAGTATGACCAGTAAGCAGCAGTTCAAAGTACAGATGCAGTGAATGTCACAGTTAGGGTTTTTGGGTTATTGTTGGGATAGGCCCACAGTTTTGTATCAGGGTGAGACCTTCGGGACACCTATTTAAGCATGTGTTTTGTATTGTAAAAGGTTAGATAGTGGAGAGAAAGATAGCTAGTTCTTTAGTCATCTGTATTGTAAGATATTGAGAAAGAGTCGAGCTCTGGTTCTGTATTTAGTCTGTATTATCTTACTTTAACCAGTAGTCGACTCCTTGAGTATGAATGTAACAATACGCAGGGATTGAGAGAGAGAGAGAGGATATATTGTAAGAAGAAGGAAATATAGAAAGGGAAGAGATCTAGAGAGAAGGGATCCAGCTCAGAACGCGGAGTTTCCCAGAAGATCTCGAGTTGCATAATAGGTTGCAGCGAAACTGTGTTTACTCCCTCAAGATATAATATAAAAACCAATTCCTGTGGACGTAGCTTCCTCCTTGGAAGTGAACCATGTAAAATTAGTGTGTTGTGTGACTATTTCATGTGATTGTTTTTACGTATTTGTTATCTGTTACCTGTTACATGAGCTTAGCTAACAGTTAATGAATGTGTGTATGCTATCCTTCAGTTTACAGTAACGTAGAAGGCTAAATGTGAGTTGGATGTGTTAAGTATTCTGCATATAATTTTATCAGTGTTTGATTCAGACCGTAATAGTTACAGTTTCAAGTGATTCCTGTATATTCACTTCAACAAGTTGAGCGCAATAGATGTTGAGCATATTAGACTGTAGAAACTAAGTGAATTTTCTTAACACCCTTGTCAATGTTAGCTGAGCTAGTATAAGAGAGAAAGGAAATTCATTGGACCATGAGAGTTGGAGAGTCCTATTGATTCTTACCATAGAAGCTATCGTAGCATAGAAAGGCGATATCGCACTGCCGGAGGAGCCATGGTGTGGGATATCGTAGATAAAGAGCCAAGTAGAAGAGAAGGTTTGCACATCGTTGGAGAAGCCGCGATGCGATAAGAGTCAGTCTCATAGCAGAGTCTGCTCGGAAGAGAGATATAGTGTTATAAAGGAGAAATCGTACTGGTTAACCAGATTCAAGAGAAACCTAGGATGGTACAGGACCTGGTTGAGGACACGTGAATCTTTAGCCAACCCATCTAGGATCACTTCGGGTGAGACTTCAGGCCATTCTACGGTCTGTCGCTGAGAGGGCCAGTGACCTAGGGGTTTTGTTGGTACATTACAGTAAACCTGCGTCTACCCATAGATAACCAACAATTGAAGTGAACAATAATAAAATGGGTTCCTATTACTAAACTTACTCAACCCCCCATCGTATCTTAGAAGACCCCCGAGGGTGATGACTGAGTAGAGGAGGAGGGGCTACCTAAGTATGTTAATTTCCAACTTCTAATAATGAAAAACAAAATGTAAATTGCATAAATTAACAAAAAATAGACAGATTGAATAGAACAGTCAAACAATGGCTACTGGGTCGTCTAGGCAGGCAAAACAAAGACAACTGGGCTAAAAAATAGACAGGTCGCTTCTAACTACTGGACAACCGCGACTGGGTTTCTCAAGTAGAGGTGACTGGGTCACTTATGACTACAAAAATAGGTGCAACTTTTCCCTGAGGGGAAGTTACGACCTAGGTCGGGGGTTTCAGCTCAAAATGCGCAACTGGTTCATCAATTTCAGCCCAAAAGGCATGATTGGGTCGTGGGTTTCAACTCGAAAGGCACAACACCGTCTAGAATAGGAAAATATTAAAAAAGTGGGTCGACAGAGGGTGATAGGGGAAGGCACTGGTTCTTTACAGACTCATATCGGTCACCTGAGGGTCCGACCAGTGACGCTTGAGAATAAAATAAACTAGACACCTGCAAAACAAGAGGATCGAAAAGGATCGACCCGGTATGGTCACCAAAATTGTAGCCAAGTTTTCACACTAGCTACGTGCAAAAGCATCTCCCTTCCATTTATGAGACATAAGGGTAGAGTTCAATGGAAAAGAGCTAACTACAAATAAAATATTAGTAACACAATAAACAATAAGAAAAAATGACAACTAAATAAACAAAACAGGACAAGTATGCCTTCTATTTTTCTTGAAAATGGGCCACCATGCCCTAACTTGGAATAGTACAGCCTCTCCATAGGCTTGTTAGTAAGGAGGGTGCCTCAACGTACAAGATGGGGAGATGGTGGGGAAATGCAATGATTGGAAAAATGATGTGAGTATTTTGAGAATCATGGCTTCTCAACGTACTCACAAAAAATAGAATAATGAGAGAATTAATATGTGAATCTTGTGATGGAGACCTCCACTCTATTTTATAGTTTTTTCTTGTCTTTTTCTCTCTTTTTAGGGTTTTAGACCCTAATTATGGTTTTGAGCCCTATTTAGGGTTTTAAGCCCCTTTTTATGTTTTTTAGCTCTTTTGGGGTTTTTATCCCCTTTGTGAGATTTTTAGCCCTTTTTGTGGGTTTTTAGGCCCTTTTTGATATTTTTGAGCTTTTTGAGAGAGAATAAGGTTAAACCATAGTTGTGGAGGTCAAAAATGAGGGAAAAATGGTAGGGAAAAGATGTATGTATGTGGTTTAGGCCATGCAGAGCTAGTTGAGCAATTTTTTGAGTTAAAAAATCCTGAGCAAAGAGATTCATTTGAAAAGAATAAGAAAGAAGGACTAAACAAGGATGAACTTTGAATAAAAAAATTGTGCTTCACATGCTTTAAACAATGGACATTGGGGTATAAATGCACTAAGGGAAAAGCTCAATACATAGAATTATTTTCTGATAATGATGAGTATAAAGGGGGTACGGATGAAGAAGGCCGCAATTCATATCAAGAGGAGGAATATGATACAACAGCTGAAGAAGAAAGACAAGAAGAAAACTAGCCTTCACTGGACAAAGCAAGAATGGCAGTTCTTTTAGCAGTTCCTCGCTATGACACTATTCGATGCAAGGGTGTGGTACTAGGAAAAAGGCATTCAATTTTGTTAGATGAAGGAGCCATACATAACTTTATTGATGCAGATATGGTGGAGTAAAGGAAGATACCTATTGAACCATTCGATGGCTTCATAGTTGTCATTCCCGGTCACAAAACAATGCAGTGCAAAACATGGGTTCCAAAGTTGTAATTCATCGTAGGTAACTATACTTTTGTTGATAGTTTGTATGTGGTTGATGTTGCTGATAATAATTTGGTTTTGGGAGTGAAATGGTTGTATTATATAGGGGATCATATGGTAAATTATCAAATTCCTGAGATGAAATTTCAATATTCGAAAGGTGTACTAAGGGTTGTAAGAGGGCAGCACACTTACCCAAATCAAGTAGTGAATTGCAATAGTATGAGATATATATTTAGGCATGGGGACATAGAATGGGCTACTGAATTTCATATCACATATCCCAAGCCAAACATAAAGGTTTTTGAACACCCAAAGGAGATAGAGAAAATATTGAAAAAGTATGAAAAGTTTTTAGTGATCTTTCACATGGTAGACCACCTAATAGGGGGCTTGAGCACAACATTGATGTTGGAGGAACTTCATCCCACACTTGGGTGAAGATATATATGATTGAAGAAAATTATTGTTGGAAATAATATACTCTGTTATTTCATGATGATATACATATTCATGGGTGTATTGATGAGACTTCTTTGTGCCACTTGAAGTCTTCATGTTTTCTTTTCTCCTTAGTTGTTTCATATTTTGGTGAAGGTTCTTCATTCACTTCTTGGATGAAAGAACACATGGCTGATTATATTGATGCAAATTATATATTTTTGGAGCAAGATTATGTGACATTGGATCCTCACCTATGTCATTGGGGCAGATCTGATATAATACTTGATGTTTGTGTGTGTGGGCCACATGGTGATCTACTTACTTGGATGCACAAGCACTTTCATGCTTCTTTGATGAGGTATATTCTTGATGTACATTTGTATGGTGTTGTTATGTACTCTGATGATCTATATTTTTTATGCATGATGTTTGGAAGGGTGCAATACCATCAATGGTATCCCAGAATTGATTGCCTTCATCTCACTTGGAGTAGCATCTTGGTTGTTGGTTTGAGAATGTAAACCAGCCTTCTGTTATTTGAGTTCATCTTTGCAGAGCAGTGTTCTAGTTTGCTATATGGGAGACATTTTGAGAGATGGATTCATATTTCACATGCTTGGTTTTCATGGCATTTCATCATAGATATTTCACACCATGCATGTATCAAGATCATATGGGACCTTTGGATCATTTTTTCGTCTCATTGGTGTCAATTGTGGGGGAAACAAGCAACATTAGAGACTTAGTCACCACTTGAGAAGATGAATGTAATCAGAGTAGTGTAGAAAAAATATTGGTAGTTCCTATCTGAAATTTCTTGGAATATTAATAAGCTCAAAGTTTGGTAACTCAACACCAACTTCAAAGAAATATACAAAAGCAAAAAGGGGTGAAACTTCAGAAAAGGTTTCCAAAATATGGAGGTAAAGATTATTTGAAAAAATTTGGATTTTATGGATTTGATTAATACTTTTGGTGTAAGTGGTGATGTTATAGGATATATCAATATGCACAATTGACATCTCTTTACTTTTGGGGAACACAAAATTGCAATACATGAGTGCCATTACTCAAGTTCCAACTAAAGAAAATGAATGAGCAGAACCATAACAGAGCACTTGGTGCAAAGGAAAGAGTACCAAATGAGGATGCCACTTGGGAATAACAAAAAAATATTGCAGCATAAAAATTTAGAATTTCTTGAGGACAAGCAATCTTGGGTGGGGAGGACTGTAATGTCCCCATTTAAATAATTGTATAGCAGGACAATTCCATCAATCCTACTAGTTCCCTAGGTTTGATGGATACATTTGGAATTTTAATAAGGGAACTAATAAATGATATTCAGACATTAGAATGGAATAAATATTTAATAATGGAGGTTATTAAATAAATACAATAGAAAATTGAAGTGGAAATGGAGCATGGAGACACATGGATATTATGGGGCCCACATAAGCTAGGATTTATGTGCCACATGGCAACCTCTTGCAATTTCGAATCCATGGGAAGCCTAATGTTCTTGGATGAGTTAGAAGGCTAATACACTTGGAAATATACCACATAGGTCAAATTCGGAAGGAAATGTAACTTCCATGGGAGAGGAAGAGTCAAATGGGAGCTTCTTGGACACTTGGGATAGATTCCCTAGCATCTATGACATCTATGAAACCAATGATGAAGATGCTATGAAATTTATGACATATTGCAGACCCGAAGGGTGAAATATGACCATTTTTTATATTTCAGGTCAAAATAGGGCATCCAAGAGGGTGCTCATGTGATTTGGGGAAGCTCAATGGGTTCCCACTCGAATTGGGGGAAGATGGAAGGCTAGGAAAGGGAGGACACTTGGAAAATTTTGAGCACACACCCTAATTCAAATTGGCTTGAGTTTGTGGATGGATTGGTAAAATTATAAGGCTAATGATTTTTATAAAATACAGGGATCATCCAAGAGAAAGGATTTTGATCATTTGAGAAATTTTCATTTGTGAATTGAGAGAGCTAGTGGATGACTAGTTTCTTTCCTTAGCCAATTTCGAGGGTGAAAGATTCACATCCAAGTTGGTGTTTGGATAGGAAACTTGGTAATTTCATGGAGATTTAATGGAGTTTTATTTTCAGGTATAAGCTACAGGGAAGCTCGTGGTTCCTTCTAGTGCAACACTTTCTCTCAACCATTTCCAGTTTTTATTACATATTCTTGCTCATGGAGGGATTGTGCTTTGGGTGAGATATTGATCTCTTTGGGGAAGATTCAAATGCAATATTATTTTATGTTCTAATTTAAATGATATCTATTTCAATTTCCTAATACTATCATGTCTAAATACCAAAATATTTTATGTAAAAATGTTAAACAATGAAGAAATAGTGCCATTTCCCCACTATCTTGTTGTGAACCATTGCAATGCTGATGATTTCAAATTGGGAGAGATTTTAGTTGTCAATTTATGATTTTAATAAGATTAATATTCTCTTTTATTCATTCTTAGAAAGTCTCAGGTCTAAATATCAATGGGTTGTATGTAAAAGTGACTATTAATGAGCAAACAATGACCATTTCCCCACCATATTGATGTATGCCATGATAATGTTGATTATTTTGAATGGAAGAATGCCTCCATAATAAATTTATGATGAATGGAATTTAAATTATGAGTATTACAAGTTTTATTTCCATAACTTAAGCATTTGAGGTCATTTTACTCAGTTTAATTGCATTTGGAGAAGATTTAGTGCCATTTTCCCAAGGATCGAATTAGTGATTTTGTAGCTGTTTGGGAGAGGGTCATAAAATATTATATAAAATTAATAATGATGAATGTGATACCTTAAAATTTTCCCTTAAAAATCATCTTCCTCTGTTCATAAATTCGAGTGGGTTTGGGAGCATTTGAGAAGCCATTTCCAGCATTTACCTAGGGGAAATTGGATGCCCAATTTGCTAGTAAAGACTCCTACTTTGGTCAGAATATTAAAAAAGTTTGAATAAGTAATTGGATTGTAATAAATCATACATAAAAATAATATTCAAGTATTAATATCATTCATAGTCCTTCTCATAATATTTGGGAGCACTTGGGTCAATTTGGAGACCTAGACATCAAAACTAGTCAAAGGTCGAAATAGGAGAAAAAGTGAAAATTGGTCATTTTGATAAAATTTTGAAAAAGGGACATTACAAAATTCATGAGTTATTACTTACACAGATAGAATTTGTTGTAGGTTGGTTCCAATAGGAAAAATATTGTACTTGGGATAAGGTTAGCATTTGAAATGAGTGGGTGCTGATGTTTGGAGGCACCAATCTCCCTTTGATGTAATTACACGCATATATTTATAGATATTTATGTCAAAGCATCTTTGAGTGATGTGATGCAAAGTGAGGGCCATGCCTCTTGATACATACCAAAGGCATGTATAAAATTTTGGCCATAGATCATGATTTTAGATATTTTTCCATATATTCTCACCCTATTTATTTTCAGTGTTGGATTGAATGGAGCAAGCTTCCTTGATTGAAAAATTGCCTCTTTTGTTAGAAAAAAAGGATCGCAGAGAAATAACATAAAAAAAGATGAAGAAATAAAACACATAAACACAAATACAAGAGAGACACCAATATAATATGAATCACCCAAGATGGGCTACACCCACACAGAAATTGCTAGTATATTCTATTATACCGTCTATCAAAATGAAGGGATACAACATGTAACACAACCGTTGCAACTACCTATTCACTCTTTCATAATACAATAGAACACACACACAAATGTATTATAGTGCCTTACTTTTATAAATGTATTACTATGGGAAAATACCATGAACTACCCAAAATCATGGGCCCTTCAATCACCCATTATTGACCGATTCCTGAGTATGAAATTACAACATTTTACAAGGAATTTTTTTCCCAAATTTTTTTTCTACGGGGGAAATTCCCCCAAAAAAATCATTGGGGGGGATCCAAAAATATCCACCCCCCCGCCACCTGGACTCCTCCGATGAATATAGTGTGTGGGAATCCACCCCTTATATGTTCCTGGGGTGATCTTGAAAACAATTCAAAACTAAATGTGTCATGCATCGTTTTATTGAATTGATTTCTTACAAAAAGGTTTGAATCCATTAATGCATGCTGATATTTATAATGTGTCATTAGTCTTATCCATAATCATATAATGCACATAATAAACATAATGTGGAAAGAACACACACAAAGGAAAAGTGAGAAAATACAATAAACAATTGAAAATAGAGTGTGTCAACCTTTGACTACGTCTTGAACTCCACTTGAAATGAGAATTGCTTTATTCCTTAATGTAATAGAAGTTGGGACCTTCTCACCAGTGTTTACATCAAAATGTAACTTCTCTTAAAGAACCCACTTCACACCAATTAACCTACTCCAAACGTGACAAGGATGGATTTATCCCAATACAAGATATCCATGCTCTCCCATCAGCTTCTACAAGCTCCAAGTGTCATGCAAGCCTACATTCTCTAGAATTATCATTAAGCATTATGGCCTCTAACGTGGCCTCAAAGGAATCACTCAAATATTCTAAAAAAAAAAGACAAGAGAGTTATCACACTCATAACATGGACCTCAAAACATGAAATAGCTCACAACAAAATACTCCAACAATAATCATGAAGCACTCCAAGAGCCTCAGGCTCTCAAGTCTTCAAAGAGTCTCCTCTCAATGGATTTCTCCCTCAAATGGATTATCTCTCACAATGGAGTTTTCACTCCACAATACAAATGACAAAGGGATCAAATAGTTGAATCTACCCTTTAGGGGCATAATTCACATGGCTCACATCTATCCCATTAGTTGGCTTGTACAACAACCCATTTGTTGGCTTTCATAACCATAAGTCAAAATGACATTTACAACTTGTTTCCATATTAAACATGGCTTAGTGGTTTCACATTTCCATACTCCCACTAGCTCATTACATTAGTTGTTGGGCCAGGAAAAGGGCATAAAGAAATAAAGTGTAGATGAATATTTTCACAAGGAAAAAGAAGAATTGCAAGCACAAGAGGAAAGGAAAGTGTGTAACAGAGAAGGAATGCTTGAGGAAAAGAAGCGTAGAAGGAAGGAAGCTACGATGAGGACCAGTTCACGGAAGGAAAAGAGAATCTTCAGGCGTGTAGGAAAGCAACAAGGCTGGAAAGAGACATATCAAGAAGATCATGGCTACTAAATTCGGTGCAAGATGGAGAACAACGTACGTATGAAGGAATATTTTTCAAGTCAGGCCGATAGACCCTTGAGTCAGTTTGTGTTAGTCTATCAGCTTGTAATCATTTTTGAATGACTGATAATGACCTATAACAAACACACTGTATGGAGTCAACCCTACGTGGTTCTTTGAAGGTTTTAAATATGAGGAACCCATTTTGTATAAGGGTTGTTCATTCATTGATTAGTAGTTGATAATAGAGTTGTAGAAGGATGTTGAGCCGCAGAACCAATTTTGTTGAGGGTTGTTGAAAGTAGATTTGGTAGAAGTATTCTGTAGCTAAGTGTGCAGATAGTAAAATATTCGATCCAGGATGTGTGCAGATTAATAGGAGAGTAGAGTAGAAGAAGAGAAAATAAAAATAGAGAGCATGAGAGAAAGAAGAGTCTGATCTGAAAAGACATATCTCAAAACGGTCTGCAGTCAAGTCACAGGCCGCAAGGTACCATATATTTCTCATGCCAGATGAAGCGCACCTTGGTGGTTTTTTCGATTGGGTTTCCACATTACATCCTGTGTTGAATGAATGTGAATGTTGAATTCTTGTGAATTATTTTATGTTGTTTACATTTCTTATTTAAGTGAATGTCACAATATTGAGGAAAGCAGTGAAATGAATGAAAGACTAAAGCATCGTTGAAGCCCTGTATATTATTTCATGTTCTATTTACTGTTAAGATGGAATACAATCGCACTGGTGTCATTTATTGTTAAGTAATTGACACTATCACTGATAATATTTTATATCGGTTTAAGCTTAGTTGCTACTTAATTTCCAAGTGGGAAAGTGTGTCACATGGTCAAGTGTTTCTTACTAGTTAAGTTCACTAGCACCGCTGTTGAGGTAGTTGGAACTCTCTGTACTATTCCAAGTTGGTTGCTGGTTAGTTTTTTTTAGTTGTTATTATTCCAAGGGGAAATCTATGTCACTGGCTAGTTGTGTCACAGTGTTAATCCATTGGGATGTTAAGTTGTTAAGGTGGCTGTGCCGCACCGTTGTGCCGCTGCTGGGTAGTAAAAGACCCCATCCTTCTGACTATGTCGAGCACTTTGGCCGTGCGCGAAGGGACTGTAATCCCTTGCCAAATGCAGAAACATGGTTCTAGTAGTTACACATTAAGATATCTTGGGTGAGACAGTGCCTACATCGCAGGTGTCGCTAGCTGAGCTTGCTTCGTCGGCCTGATGTCTTTGGGTGTTTTGTTGGTATTATGTTTTTTGTAGGACCTAGGTCTCGAGAGTTAGAAAAAGAGGCCAACAAATGGTTCCAATGTTGAGATCCTTAATCATTTGAATAGGGGGAAATGTTGTGGCATCCAACGAAGAAGGAAATCGAGGATTGGCTAGAGTCTGAGACCCTTAGAATTTGCATGAAGGGAAAGCAAAGGTTCACATGCACACTTGAGCCTAGAAGTATGGTTAGACTGATACCTATACACAAAAATTCAAGATATATTATTTGCAGAGTTTTTTATTGTGTTGCATGAGTGGTTGTCGAGATTGGCAACACGCCAGACAAACTTTTAGAGAATGGGAGCGGTCAAGTGGAGTCCTCAGCTGGTATGTGAGGTATCAAGTGTAAGTAACTCCATCTCTAGAGCTGTTGATTTTTAGGTCGACAATATTTTGCAAGGGTATATTACTGAGTTTGTAGTTGAGACAATAACCTCGTATAGCGAGGCTAAAAGAATTTTTTTCCAAGGACCCCATAGGAGGTACTTGTTAGCTATAAATACGTGGATAAAAATGCTCGTCTATGAGAAGGGAATTTTTCGGCTGAACAGTTGATTCGCATATCCAAAAGAGAGGGTATGTCATAGGAGACCTATACATAAAATGGGAAATGGTAAGCTGAGATGTTCCCAGGAAGTAAAAAACCTGAACTAGAAGTTGGATTCCTGAGGAGTGGGAGGAGATTCCCAACATGAAAATGAAGAAAGACAGTAGGAGAAAGATGGAGTCCTAATATGTTTAGAGAAAGGGAGTATGAGGTTGAGTCATGACTAGAAGAAGGGTCTTGCGATGAGGAGGAAGACTACAACCTGATTTCTGAAGGAGTAGAAGAGTCAGAATAATCAGTAGAGACACCAAGATCATCACATAATTAGACCACTCCTGCAACATCACTAGAGGTAAGATCTAGAGCCTCATCTCCTAAAAGAACTCTGAATACTGGTAGTTCTAGTACACTGACTAGCCCACAAGGAAGTCCACCTTCATTAAAAATTTTGGTAAACCTCGACGCCCACTCAATGCTTGGGGGAGATATTATATTACCCACCTTCAATGGGAATGGAGCGAAAGATCCATAGCAACATTGGCTCCTTTGCGAAGCTATTTGGATGGTTCTCCACATTCACAATGTGGATATAAAGAAGGCACAAATGATCACAACTTTGTGGGGTTGTGCACTGGATTGGTTTATGAATTTTTTCATAGTGCCGCCAAGAGACCTGTAGAAGACTATTGATGAGATCTGACTCACGATGATTTGTGAGTTCAGAAAACCCAAATCTGAGTTGCGGTGTATAACTGAGATTAAGGAGATAAAACAATCACTAACGGAGTTGGTATGGGATTTTAACCAGTGGTTTAAAACCATGATGGCCAAAGTCAGTTTTCAAATGTCGGATGTGTAGCACAAGGAGTGGTTCATTGCAACACTATTACCACATATCCAAGGACCTTTGATGCAACAGAAGGTTGTGTCGCAAACGGAAGCACACAAGATATATATGAAGCTAGAAGCCTCGCCGATTGGAGACGGTGGCATAGGGATGATGTAGATCTAGTTGCAGTTGTTTGACCTGACTGTTTAGCTTTATGATATCAAGAAGGGAAAACAAGCTCAGGAGGATTTATGGAGTACAAGATGTAGAAAAAATGGACACACAAAGGAAAATTTTCCGTCGTACATGAACTATGTCTCATTGGGTGCACCTAGTTTATTGAGTACCCACGTGCTACCATGGTGTCGAATATGCCAGGGTAGAGGGCATCATGATGAGGAATTCATATACTTACAGAAGATTGTAAGTACCGCAGCCAACCTATTTTGTAAATTTTGTAAGTTGCTAAGGCATGATGAGAAGGATTGCAGAGCATATCAACTCTTAAAGGAGAAATGGTAGACACCTATCTGATGAATACCGAAGAACAAATTAAGGTTGAGAAGGCATAAGAGCACTACCAACCTACACCTCAAATACAGTATCAGCCCCAGTACCCACAAAATAAATACCCACTACAACATCAACACCCTTCTCCTAGGGGGATGGAAATTTCAGGGGAAGAGGACAATACCCAGGAGGATTTGGTAGAGGGAGAGGCCAAGTCATGTGCTATAACTATGTACAACTGAGCCATTATGATAGAGACTTTTAGGAGCCTCCAAAGACATGTTCGTATTACAAAGGCCGGGATCATAATGTGGAACAATTTCCACAGTTGATTGCAAAGTGGCAAGCTCGCACCAGGGGAGTGCCTAACCCCCCACTGAACTCGAATGTTCAAATGATTACTGAGAATCCTAGAGAACCAAACGTCGTTGTCATAACATGGGGAGGTGTTGCGATTGGACCAGATCAGGAGAAACTTCCACAAGTGTAACCCGCAGTGCATAAGAAAGTACCATTTGATATGCATAAAAAGAAGCAAGTATTTATGGAGGTGCGACTGAAGTTTGTAGAGGAAGAACAACCGTCAACCTCATTTGCAATGAGATACATGCCAGAATGATTTCAATAGATATTCTGAAAGAATGCACCAAGCAAGGTTAGTAAGCTCAAAATATTATTTTTAGGATGCTTAGCGCTAATCCATGATAAAAAATATATTGCAGAATTAAAAGCATTGATAGAAGAAACTCCAAAAGAGTTGTCACCAGAAGGAAAATTCAACCATGTCATAATGAAGGAGTACAAAACTGGCTACAAGCTAAGAATGATCACACAGATAGGCAACTATAACATGGATTATATCATCTTGGACCTGGGGTCGGATGTCAATAATTTGACACACCAGACGTGGTATTTGATGTACCAAACGTTGAAAAGCATGTGTAAGCCGCAGTTGGACTAGTCCACAGTACATTTGAGGCTTGAAAATCAGACAAAAGTCCTACAGATTGGTAGGCTAAGTCAAGTTCTAGTTGACATAGAAGGGATGCAAACATTTTCATATTTTCAAGTCATAGATATTGTTGATGACACCGACCCGTATCATGGGATTCTGGGGATATATTGGGACATTGATAATCAGATGATCATCAACTTCAAAAAAAGAATCCTCTCATTCGAGAATGAAGAAATGAGGGTAGTTGTGCCTATTGACCTACTGGAGGGGAAAATATATGTTGAAGCGGTCAATAGTGAAGGAAAAAGTAATTATCTAGACCAGATCTATAATGTCATGTCATTACAAGAGGATTACATAAATATTACCATGGATGGGAACCTAAGCTGAAGGAGTGCTAGTTCATGCACATCAGACTCAAGATAAGCATTAGAGAATTGGTAGAACCAACTGCATGAGGTCTCTATGAGGAGATGCGCCATGGTTTCTAGGTTTGTGCAACAGGTGGGGACTCAGGAAAAAGAGTTACCTACATATGAGGGCCTACCGAATATAGCAACTTTCCTAAGTAAATTTGAAGGACTGGTAATAGAGCCACAACGTTTTTCTATACTAGGCTATGTGCTGAATACTACGCCCACTAGATGGTAGGTGTTAACCCAAAAAATCCCACAATGAGCTCTACATGACATACACCACCTAAAGACATCTACGTATGACCCTTATTTGATCCCATTTGACCCCCACACCCTTGAGAAGGCTTAAAAATATGGAAAAGATCTTAAAAACTCCTAAAAAGAGCCAAAATAGCTCTCATAGGGACTAAAGCCTCCAAAAAGGGGCTAAAACCCCTCAAAGGATCTTAAGACCCCCAAAAGAGCTAAAGATTGAGCGAAAGGGGCTAAAATCCCAAAAAAGCAGCTAAAGCCCTAATGAGGGGCTTAAAACCCTAAAAGTCTTAACAAAAAGTATAAATAGATGGGTGGGGTCCACTCTCAAATCATTCCTTCTTTGAATATTATTATGCTTCCCAAGTGAGTGCTTTGAGACCATTTTCCCCTCAATCCATTCACCCTCCCTCTCATACATCCTCCCATTGAGCCATAGCTCCCCATTCCTAAGAGAGGTGCTCCCCCAAGCTAGGGCACATTTCCACCTAAATAAGGTATAATTTATGTTTTATGTTGTTTATCTTAATGTTTTCTAACATATTCACTTACAGGTTTTCATTGTTTGCTTACAGGTCTTTGGGTTTTTCTAACAAGTTATATGCACGGTCTTGGAGCTTAACCCATAACCTTGTGTGCAGAGGGTTTCTTTATTTCTATTCTATTTCATTTTTCTTGCACCACCACCAGGAACCCTACCCTTCCGTCCTATAGACGGAAGGTAGCCATTCCTGCTCTATAGCAATGGAGAAATCCCTACTACAGAATTGCCAACCATACTGGGGATCAAACCCAAAATCTCTGGTTTTTCAGACCAAATATTTGGAAACCATACCAGGTCAATCCCACAGGATCCCTAGGTTTTATTTTTGTAGTTAATTTTCATTTTCCCTAGTTTAAATTTCTGTGAAATCTAGCTTAGATCTCTATTTTTCTGCATTTTTAGTTACTGTCGAGCCTCCTCAAGGCCAATTCGAGCCCATTTGGCCATAGTAAAGGTTAGTGTAGGTCGGATCTAGCTCAGGATCAAAAAAATTTCACCTTTCAGAGTAGGTAGCTCTTATCGGGCTGAAAGGTGCGACCAGGTCGCTCATTCAGGCCCGAAATGTGCGACCAGGTCGCTCATTTTTCCCTGAAAGGTGTGACCCCCTCCCAGAATCCAGATCGTTTCTGTCTGTAGGTTCTGAGAAACCCACTCACCACATTTTCCCCGAAAAGAGCGACATGTCTCTCAGATTCTAATTTTAAAAAATTAAGGACTGTAGTGCAGCTCAGTCACCTCTGTCCATCAAATATGTTTCTATTTCTTTTCAGTATTTCTTCATCTTATTACATCATGTGTAAATAAATGGTAAATGAAATGGTTAATGGATTAATAAGTCTAATCAAAGCTTGATTAAAAATTACTGTAATTAAAATCAAAATCTTGCCTAGCCCTTCCTCCTCTACCCAGTCATCACCCTTAAGGGTATTCTGCGATAAGATGAAGGGTGAAGCTCATATAGTAATAGGCACTTTACTTGGAATTTTTCAAAACCACTTAAAATGGGTGACTTGGAAGGTAGAGTGGGTAGTAGGCCCAGGGGGCCTCACAGCACTTAGCGTCCTCCCTGTTGACCTACCTTGCATCCAAAGGGTGACTTGTGGATATACGGATGGGCTTACTACATTTATGTTGAGATCCTAGCACCCTTTCCTGGTTCAAGAGAAATATAGGTATAAGGTAGTCACCTAGTAAGGCTATCATAGTCCAGATTCACAAATGGTACATGTGTAAATTTCTGATTATCATTTACTGCTTTCATTGACAATGTTCTGAACTCTGTGGAATATTCATAAACCATTTAAGCAGCCACTAAGAATAACATAAAGACAAAATACATACACACAAACCATACCATATAAAACAACCAAACTCAGTTCATGACGCTAAGTGAGCCATTAAAAGTTATAATTTACACTAAGTCAAACATCTACAGTCTTTGAGGACATAAGTCCCTAACTGCCTTAACCGTGGGAAGTACTTGGGCTTATCCTAGAAACTCATTGTGAGGAGTACCACGGGAACCCCAAAGTAGCTGGCCGTTGAAAGGAATTGCCAAGTGAAACAGGCAATGAACCCCATCGATTGAATAGCACTCCCATGAGGAAAAATCCAAGCATTGTCTTCTAGCAGTCTTGGTGGCCGAGTGACCACCTGAAGCCAATAGGAATCCATTAAAACCAGGGTCCAAAAATCATTACCATATTTCACCATTTTGACATACAAATCAAACACGATTGATCCCCCACGTTCTTCCTCGCACCTGAGAGGCGACTCACCATAGTTTGGGTCCTTACACCAACACTGTCGAGACCATTCTCGACGACCCTCTACATCATCAAAAGGCCATACAGCCTCTGATTCAAACTCAGAATCATACCAATCTAAGCTAGACCTGCATACTGCACCATCTAGCCCCATGGCTAGTGCAAGCCCGGATCCATTTTTTGGCTTAGG
Organism: Pseudotsuga menziesii; assembly: GCA_001517045.1. NCBI lineage: Eukaryota > Viridiplantae > Streptophyta > Pinopsida > Pinales > Pinaceae > Pseudotsuga > Pseudotsuga menziesii. The sequence continues at coordinate 766,027 of LPNX010417949.1, read as the reverse complement.
GATTGGTAGTGGACACATGTCCACACCATACACCACCACCAACACCTCTATTAGTGGCCCCAACAAAGTCATGTAAACCGTCATAATCCATCTACCACCACCCACATTGACCAGTCAAGTTGTCCCACCTGTAACACATGGAGGCAGTATGCCTTCCACCCACACTATCCCACTTGGGATACATGGGGGAAGTTCCCCTTCCACCTACACTACCCCTCCTGTCACACATGGGGGAAGTGGCCCTTCCACTCACATGGTTCCTTTTACCACACTTGGGGGCAGTGGTGCATCCACAACAGTGCCACAAGTACCCCCAGCTATGCAGGTGCATCATGTCCCTGCAAACCCCACCACCATTGTTGCCCCATCTCACATTAACCTTGGTTCAAACCTTCCTTTCATGGCACATCTCAAGTTGCCTAACTTGGCTTGGTTAACAAATGACCCTATCCGCCATCAAAAATTTTGGCCTCCCATGCCAACCAAACTTCCCTCAGACATTCCCAAGTTTGAAGGGAAGGCAGGGGAGTGGCCCCAAAACCACATCATGACGTTTCACCTATGGTGCTCATCAAATAGCATTGTAGATGATTCGATCAGACTCCAGCTATTCCAACACACCCTCACAGGTGTTGTATCCAAGTGGTACATCGAGCTACCACATTCCAAGTACCCAGATTTCAACTCCTTGGATTTCATGTTCCTACAATATTTCTAACTCCCTATTAGATACAATGAAGGGGTGGAGATCTTGTTATCTTGCTGCCAGAATACTGCAACCCACATAACCGACGACATCCATGAGTGGCAGCGATGCCATAGTTTATGCAAGATTCAACTTGATGACAGGATCTTCCTGGATTGGTTCCTAAAAAATTTGCTACCACCTATAGCAAAGGACGTCACATTTGAATGTCTCCAATCCGAAGAGGAGGCCATATTGAAAGCCCAGCAGTTTGATCTAATTTATGTATAGTTTGGATACCTTTACACTGTCATTCCAGATGCTCCCTGTGTGGGAACCTCCTACCGAGATGCACCAAGGGCATCCCATGCCACAGATGGCATCATAGGTTCTGTCTCTCACCAACCACAACACCTTCCAACATCACCCACAAAACCACCACAATCAAGCAACACCCCTAGTGTTGCATACCAAAACCAAACTTCGGACTATGCAAGAATGATGTCCCAGTCCAAAGCCACAACTTCTTATGCACAACTTGTGACATTGCAACAGGACCAGGAATTAGCTTGGATGACACAACAATACATGGGACAAATGCCCACATTTGTGGCACTAGCACCCACCCAAGTCTACTATGCACCACTAGTACAAACTATTTAAGCCTCCACCCCCATTCGACTTGCTCCATTTGGACATATGTTTGCATAGCAAAACCAACCAGCCAGCCCCCAACAACCAACAAGGATAATCCAGGAATAACCGACCTCAGAACCAAGGAAACAATCAATCACAGGGAGGCAGTCAATAGCCAAATCCTCCCAACAATGTTGCGGTGAACCGACCAGTCCAAAATCCTCAATGACCAAATGCACCAAGACGCAACACTCCATTGCATACAAACCAATTGTGTACACTATGCGAGGTCTATGGGAACTACACATATGAGTGTCCCTTCATGGGTTGCGCTAAGCAGGTCATTAGGAATGAGGTTCAACATGCTACCAATACAGCAGCCCAAGCTCAACCCAACCCGGCACCACCAGGATCCCCACCCATGGTCCTCCAAAACCCATTATCAGCACAAGGACTAGTAGCAATTGCACCTGCTACCCATCCCAATCCTAATGCACTAGGGGCACCATCGATAGTAGAAATAGATGTTCACCACCTGCTAGCTATGACAACTGAAGAGGTCAATTTACAGACTAGATGAAATCAGTATGGAACCAAAACTAAACCCACTGCCACATTAGCCAATGCACCTCTTTAGCTACCCCCTTTCCCTCTGCACCCCCCCATATGATGGGTTTCCAACAATGCCATGGATAGAACTGTTGTAAGCTACAACATTGTGGATGATTTGGCCCAAACACCTACTGCCATGTCCACTCTTGAGGTACTCAAAACTTGCCCAATGTAGCGGAAAGCCTTACTATCTGCCCTTGGTGCTATAGACCCCTCTAACTCTAAGCTGATCACATTCGACACAGAGAATGGAGAACCACAGATTCCATCAACCATTGCCTTCCAAATCCCAATGTCTATCTGGAATTTGGTCGTGCACCGATGCATAGTGGATGAGGGGGCATCCACATGTGTTATGTCTACCCTAGTATGGTAGAAGCTTGGATCCCCAATTCTGCAACCATCATCTACTACTCTGTGGGCTTATGATGGCCATCCCACTAAAGCCCAAGGAATCCTCCCCCACATCCCCATCACATTAGCTGAGAAAATAGTACTGATTGACATAGAGGTTGTCAATGCTCAGTTAGACTATAACCTTCTCCTCGGAAGAAGTTATATGTATGCCATGAGAGACGTAGCATCAACTATTTTCTATCTCATGATGTTCCCCCATGAAGGGAAAATCATGATGGTTGACCAACTGAGTTATCACGATCCATAAGGGCTAACGACACTTGCCAACATTATCCCTATGATCAACACCATTGATCCACAAGGGCTGACCAATCCCGCCAATGTTATCCCTATGGTCAACACCATGGTTGACAACATACTAGCCTCCCCATTGTTGAATGTGGGCCCTGTTTTGTTTTCCAATAGCACCATGATGACTTATTTCCCCTTAGTGTCACCACCACTGACACTAAATGAGACTGTGGATTTGTGCATGCTCTCATCTAGCACTGTTGCACCCAAACATCAACCGCAGCCATAGCCCCAACCGCAACCACAACACCATCCACAGTCGCAACACCATTAGCATCCGCAACACCATCTGTAGCCGCAACCACAACCTCATCCCCACATACAACCATCAGGGAGTTATCTGGGCTCCTCTCCAGTCCACATAATTCCCTTCCTCTTTCCCCCGCCTAGTGACATGAGCAAGCCAGTACTGGCCACCTTAAACTTACCCAACTTTACATTGGGAATTCTCATGTGGTATCTTGATCCACCGACTCAACCACCAATGCCTGAGGTAGTCTTAACCCCCGTTCAACCCATTGCGGTTGAATCTCACCCTCCACCCAGCCCTCAAAAACCAACCTTCGCACCTGCACCCACACTGCCCCACCCAAAAAGTGCTAGGGGCAAAAACATGAAAGCTACCGCTGAACCTCGATAGATCCTACCTTGCGCCATCTACGAAGAACAGGGCCATCCAACTCAAGAATTCCCTGAGATTCCCATAATCCGCATGCATTTGGATGCCATGGATACAACAAAAAATATCCCCGTGGTTGAACTCCCAAGCGGGCCAATAGTGAGAAACAAGTCATTGAGAATAAACCATGCTTGTGTCCTTTACTGATTGTATGGACACTATTCTCACCATTGCCAAGAATTGTCCGAGTTCCAAATGAATCTAGCCAAACTTCGACAACATTCCCTTGAATCTAAGATCTCTCTGATCGAATAATTTCACCCCTCACCTCCTTCTTTGGACACCATGTCCATTTACAGGATGTCGAGTTCTAGAGACCCCCTTATCTCCACCATTACCGACGGTCCATCAAACCTATCTCTTCATTGCTTTCGCAATGATGAGGAGATACTTGAATCCTCAATTGCCCTGGAATACCCATGGGACAACATACATCATCCATAGCCACAACCTCAACCTCAGTTACCAAGGAAATAGTGGGGTTCATTCCCACTCAACACAATCCTTTTCCTTTTCCTACCATCTGGGATCGTGAGTAAGTCTATCTTGGAAACCCGCAATTTATAGGATTTCACACTGGGAGTTCCTGTGTGGTATTTTGAACCACCTATGCTACCTCTGAGGCCCCAAGATATGTTGACTCCTGTCCAACCAATTGAGATGATGTTGCACCTACCTCTGGGTCCATCAAAGACTCCTCCTATCTCCAGGCCTTCCCCTCTTCCTTCAACAGAGACTGGGGGCAAGGCCACCAAAACCACAACCAAAACCATTTACATGATATCTATCACTAGTTTCCCTTCTGTCTCGTCGGCCATGGAAGATCCACCTGATCTATCCTGGCACCACTTAAGCGATGGTGGAGAGATCTGTAAGACTGCCTTCGGTTTTACACCATTTCCTTTAAACCATAGTATGGAATCAACTCTTCCCAGAAAAGACCAGATTCCGTCACTCTACCTTGCCAAAGACCTTCATCTTAGCAAGGGGGCATACCTCTTTGCTGACTTAGATGGTCACCTCTTGAAGAAGCCGCGTAATGGGATCTACCTCAAGAGATTTTGTGTCTGATACCACCACTATGATTCCCTTATAGCGTAGTTTTTTCCTTTTTTTTTTTCAACATTTTTTACCACAATTCAGGGGCAGCACCATTAGCTGCTAATCCAAAGTCACCTAGAACCTATTCCAGACACCTCTCACACCTTTGGGCTCAAATGTCACCCTCTATATCCTTATGAGACCATCATCTCATGTTTAAGAATTAATTTTTGGGACCGCTTCCCAGAAGTTACTTCGATTTATGATCCACACCATAATGATACAAGTGTCTTCGAACCTATACTTGCATCACACTTTCCTTCCACCACTCATGCCAGTCCTCAGGCCACCGCCCATAAGGTGCATCATTTTATTTTAGCATATAGCTGTCTAAACCACCCACCACACCTTATGCGGGTCCCCAGGCCATCATCCCGAGGACAGACCATTTCCTTTGAATGCATTCAACATATGACTGCCTCCGGACTTGCACTCAGACCATATGTAGTCAAGTCTGTCCACCACAACTCACACACAGCTCTCCTGACCTCTGTTCGAGAGCCACCTCAGTTTGCATGCCTATTCTGCACTAACTCGCATGCCTCTGTCACGATCTATTCCATGCATGTATTGGTATGTCAAGAGCCACCTACTCCATCCATACTACACGGATGGCCTTTGGACCACTGTCCACTATCCCAACATGGGGCACATCCTGTGCCACCGCAATCGATTGACCATACTAGAGTTTATTTTAATCTCTTTTTTTACTCCTACAAGAATGAAAATATCGACGAGTGCATGTACTTCCTTCCCCGCTCGTTAAAGTATAGGAAAGGGCATCTACATTGTCTTGTTTATCTCCTTTTGCGGACTATGTAGACCATCAAATGAAAAGGACCATCTTGGCATATTCAAGAGAATATCGTTCCCCTCTGCATCCTTTTATGCTTTCTCAGGCAGAGGGGACAAACTTTATGAAAAATATTACCATGGGTTGTCATTAAGCTCTTTTCCAGCCTTCTCAGCAAGAGAATATTTCCGAGCAAACTTGGTTTCATTCATGCTCGTAAAATTATCTGAATGACCATCTAGTCAGTATAGGTTTAACCTTTTCCAGCCTGATTGGAATACCAACGGTAAATAAGTCTCTCATCCCCTACAAGATGGGCGATCTCTCCTATGTATACTTTTATCCTTTTTCGGGTAGAGGAGACTACCAATGAAAAAGATCCCCCACTGGATTCTTCTTCATGCTTTCAGACTCTCTAAAATTGAAAGCACCATCAAGCATTTACTTTCTCGGGCTTGCCAAAAATACACAAGATCGTACCACAACAATGTCTCTAGAAACCACCCCACAGATAATAGTTTGGCAGCATTCCCACTTTGGGTTGCCTTTGTTCAGAGTATTCTGCAATGTGCCTTCCTTGGATCCTACCAAAATCAAAAGTGTCTACCTCCCCCAAGTATTTCCCATCTGCAATTACATTCTCGGTATTACAGCTATGATCCCTTTCCCATGAGTCAGTTTCATTTGTTGCCTAGTCCGCCCTGCCGTCATACTCTGAACAAAGGAAGTTTGATTCCACCACACTGCCTCTACCCCTGTTCAACTCCTTCCCCCCCCCATCCAGTGGGTCAGTCCTTAGATTTTCTCACATTTTTTGGTTAGCTCCTTCGTGCTTCTGGTCAAGGAAACATCATTGCCTTAACCAGGGGTAGGTCTCCCTCTATCGATGACAACACACATATTCCAGAGGATAGACACAGAGGTCCCTGTATCTTGGTTTCATTAACCTCATTGATGAGTTCCTTGGACCACTTGAGAGGAGTCCTTAATGCCTCTCAGGATGGTTGTTTCTCACGTGCTTGACTCCAACTACATCATCGCACCATTGAGATTCGTACAGGGTATTGGTTCGTGCAGTATTTGTTTGAAGACCCCGGATGTGGCCTGACTCTAGCACATTGATGAGTCTATTCGAGGGACCTAAACAGGTTTATGTCCCTTATGATTTTTGGGTTGCATTTGAGACAATGTTCAGAAGCCCCAGGAATGCTTCTATATAGATTTATGATTGATGCAGCATATTTGTACCACAAATACTCTGACTCTCCATCACTGAGTCCATACAGCTGTGTACCATTCCATATCCAGCTAGCCATCAATCATGAAGATGTATAATTCCATGAGAATTCTATGGGTCCAATGTAGCAGTTATACAGATCAGTATTGTATTCAGCCTCTTAGTGAGGCAACCACTATGTATCATCAGTTGTATATGATCGGCTCTTGTATTATAGAGCATAGATCACATTATTCTTTTGAAATTATTATGAGCACGGGGATTCCCGCCTCATCCATATACATATCACAAATTATTTGTATCTCACCCATTGATGGGAACCATATTAATACAAAAACCAAAATACACCATGCCCCAGCCGAAGAAGCACCACATCTCCCTAGAAAATCCTATGATGTCCGTCGGCCATACGATGAGCTCCTGCCCTCACACATCATGGGGCAATATGTTTACCCAAAAAAATCCCACAATGAGCTCTACATGATCTACACCACCTAAATACATCTACATACAACCCTCATTTGACACCATTTGACCCCCACACCCTCAAGAAGGCTTAAAAATATGAAAAAGAGCTTAAAAACCCCTAAAAAGAGCCAAAATAGCTCTCATAGGGACTAAAGCCTCCAATAAGAGGCTAAAACCCCTCAAAGGAGCTTAAGACCCCCAAAAGAGCTAAATATTGAGCAAAAGGGGCTAAAAGCCCAAAAAAGGGGCTAAAGCCCCAACCAGGGGCTTAAAACCCTAAAAGTCTTGAGAAAAAAATATAAATAGAGGGGTGGGGGTCACTCTCAAATCATTTCTTCTTTACATATTGTTATGTTTCCCAAGTGAGTGCCTTGAGACCATTTGCCTCTCAAGCCATTCACCCTCCCTCTCATCCATCCTCCCATTGAGCCATAGCTCCCCATTCCTAAGAGAGGTTCCCCCCCAATCTAGGGCATGGTGGCCCATTTCCACCTAAAGAAGGTATAATTTATGTTTTATGTTGTTTATCTTATTGTTTTCTAACATATTCACTTGTAGGTTTTCATTATTTGCTTGCAGGTCTTTGGGTATTTCTAACAAGTTGTATGCAGGGTCTTGGAGCTTAATCCATAACCTTATGTGCAAAGGGATTTCTTTATTTATGTTCTATTTCATTTTTCTTGCACCACCACTAGGAACCCTACCCTTCTGTCCTATAGATGGAAGGTAGCCATTCCTGCTCTGTAGCAAGGGAGAAATCCCTATTACAGTGGGGTACGCATAAGAAATCCATATCAGAATGGCCACAATGCAGAAGATTGTTAGAGGTCATATTCTGTGAAGCAGCCGTAGTCACAGGACAGAAGTATACAGGGGAATCGAACCCTATCCAACACGGAGAGAAATTCCTATGGCTTGGGGTACCACAACAGACAGCTTTGACTCCAAAAATCAATCTTTCCCATAATGCAATAGAAATAAAACGTCTAACACTAAAGGATCAGACCTCGTACCTTATTCCGGACGGTTGAAGTAGATCCCTATTGAGCTTTCCAATATTCAGCTTGAATTGATATAATACTTCCTCAACAAAAAGTAAACAATACAAGCATACTATATATCATGGTGTTAGATCTATTCTAGCATATATAATCAATAATGTAAAAGCATTTGATATATTCCAATGGATACAATATTCAATCAAATACACATCATTGGATAGGAAAAGATAGTTCTTATTAATATAAATCAGAGACTACAAGATAGATACAACCTCTGACGGCATGTCTGCGAACCGGAGAAACTGAATCCCCCACTTGGGCCTCCACCAGCTCAATCCTCCATCTCACGATAGCAAGCTCACTAGCAAAAGGAAAGCTTGGGAAGAACACAACAGTGCTCCAAAGGGACAAAGGGATGCAGACTCAAGCATAAATTCCGGCAACAATGGACTATAGTTTCGTTGCTTTCAATCTCTCTATATGCCTTCAATGTACCAAGGGGTTCCTTATATAGCTTCACAAGGGATAATGAAGGGTCGAATCCAAGCGATCTCAAGGCATATGGAAGGTCAGGAGTCGAATGAGTCGGATCCATGTCAAGGAAAACTCCAAAAGGATTTGGACTATGCACACATCCCGATGTACGCGGTTATAGGGGTCAAACCCGCGTATGTACACAGTTATCGGGTAAAAAGCCACGTATATCATTTTTTATATAGTTTTAGGGATGATCAAGGAAACATCAAAGGATAAAATATGGTCCATGGGGTCTAAAGAGTCTACAGGACGACAGGGGAAGGCCATACAAAGTGTGATTCACCTAGAGTGGTGAAATCCGCTATAACAGATGCCCCCTAATGTGTGAGTTCAGAGGGGTCATACGATGGCCAAAATACATTATAAGTCCATCCCAGAATTGGAGTGATGAAGGATCCCAAATGGAAGACCAGCCACCCAATCAACATAGTACAATGATACAACTCTGCATATAACTGCAAGTACATATAGAAGTCCCAGATACATAAGAGTACAATGTCCATGAATAGGCATAATACATGATATCACATATGTGGTCATCGCCACGTACAATATACATAGATCAGAATCTCCATGATGAAGATATACAAAGGACCATGATCTCCAAAATGGCTGAAGATATACAATAGATCAAGATCTCCATAGTGGCTGGAAATGTATGACATACACTGGAATCAAGTCACGAGAGTTGAAATCTCATGAACACTGGCATGATCAAGGAGGTAGCATATAAGATATGCCACCAGTCTGGAAGGTCTTCTACACAAACCGCTACAAGTACATTTCCTACTATGCGAATAGAGGTGGCGAGGTCGAACATAGTAGTCCATTGTCTGATTACCGGTCATTGATGTATACCTTTAATAGACACGATATTACCCACCGATAATGATAATGGGAATCAAGGTACTAGAGTGCAAACTAACAAGTGTGAATAGATGTTTTTAGGTCGAACACTTGAGAGAATCCATTGATCAGGGGACATTGATGTATTCCCAAGAAACTGTCGATGGCGAGAGAACCTGCCACTGATGACTGCAAGTCTCAAGGCACTCAAAAGGAATCTAGATTCCAATCCCATAATAAATGATCTGAAGTCGATGGGATGAAATCCACTGGAAGGAGGGAATTAAGGCATCCCCCATCATCCAACACAAGGTACTCAGCAAAGCTGTATAATGTGGAAGGACTCGATCATAAAGTGCACGAACCAGTAACTGTACCGGGAATGGCCGACATGCAAAGTCAAGATAACTAAGGAATGGCTGACACAGGTTTCAACTTCCTTCGAACAAGAGCATAACTGTGTATGGTGACTGAATGAAGGAAGCATAGACTTGATATACAAACTGGGACATCTCTGTGACACAGGAGGCATCAACAGAGGCTCCATAGGGACTGGAAGCTTAACCAGTCGGTGGAGATAAACTCAGATAAATGAGTACAGCTCCTAAGTCAAACTATAACCCAACCAATGGATGTGATATACAGTGCTCTGTTCGAAGGCGACACGACTCGACAGCTGCCAAAGATAACATCTTTCCTTGTCCGGCTTTTTGTTTTTTTTATTTTTTTGGACTTTTTCAGTTATTTGAAAAGCTTGAAAAAAGAATAAACTAGATTTATAGTTACAAACTAGGAGGAGATGGGTGTCATAAGGGTAAACAAACTAGTTCCAAGCAGTGGAACATACCTGTGCTCAATGCAAGGATACATGTGTAGGATATCGACACTCGGGGGAAAATCCCCTCCCAGTAAAAAGGGAATCAAGCTGCGAAGGATATAAAAAATGGCTCTGCATGGCTAGACATGAGACAAGCTTGGGCTATATGGCTGAAACGCAATGTCAGGGGAGCCGGCATAAAGCTCAATAAGGCAGGAAAAGCTCATGATAATGCATTCACAACTTGACATAAGGGGAGTCCGGAGGGAAAAAGGCCAGCATAATATCAAGAGGAGTATGAGGCTCTTGCGAAATGTCATGGCAGTACTATACAACGGACTCCCACACCCTAAAGGAGAAAATGTCGGCATGGGCACCAAATGAAAATAAGGCGCTAACTAGGGCACCCATGTATAGGAAATCTCTACCATTCACATAATACCACTTCTAACAACAACATGAAGGTTCCATGATACCATGGAATGGGTTCGTACCTAAGGTTAAGATGGAATGTTCATAAGGCAATGCATAAGTGCAAGCGGATGTGAAATCCTAACCTATATTCCAGTTCAAACATAATACCTGTGACAGGCACGAACGGGTCGAAACCTCGGAGAGAGTGTACAAAACTTGGACCCTACATGACAACCATCTTAGACCAAAACAACCCAAAATAGTCAATAAAGAATCCACACTGTAGGATATAGGGAGGAATTATCAGGACAACAACACCCAAAGGAAACAATGCGGTGAAAAGGAAAGTAAGGTGTAGACCCAACATTCACGCATCCACTACCACCCCTGTGAAGGTGACCATCGGTGTAAAGACCGAGCGAAGGGAATAAAAATCCTCCATAAATGGAGTAGAGGATGGAATATGACCATTCCCAAATATATGAGCAGAGCAAGGGGTTATGATGCCCCCAAGTCTGATACCAGAGTTCGTACTATGACCAAGGACGGGTGATAAGATACCAAGCATGCCAAAAATAAAAGGACCTAAACTCAAGAGAGCATAAATATACTCAAGTAACCACGATCCCAAAGGCCAACTAGCGCACAAAGAGCACACTCCTAAGAAAATCTACAGCCAAAATACAAGCAAACCAAGGGGAGGATATGTGAGCTCCCAAATGCAGCAGGTATGTCTCGCTTAGGAGAGGCTCGAAACTCCCATACACTACAAACGGAGGTACGTAACCAATTATAGTGGCCCTCGGCTTCAACGCATAAAGCAACTGTGTTGTCCGACCCCTACCTGGCCGGGACACCTGCAGAATAACCTCTACAAGTACCCCCTCGATAACCTAGGTAAGGAAACTAAGGTCACCTCAATATAATCAATGCTTAGGTGGACAGTCGCAGGTGGGATTGACCATATGGGTAGGGTAGCAAAGCCCGAAACTCTCGAAAGAGCCCCCAGATATGAATACAATCCTAGAAATATCTCTGGTGCTACTCAGTTATGACTAGGGGTCATCCCAATCAATAACTGCTCACACTACCTCGTGCTTAACTCCCATTTGAGAGGAGGATCCTGAGAACAATGGTTATATCAAGGATTTCACACACTCCCTAGACAGACACCTAGATGTTGTTGTTTAGTGATCTTGGAGGATTGACTTACAATGAACTATTCCAAGATCCTAAAACCTAAGCTTGTTGGTGCACCCTAGAAAAGAAAAGAGTGTAATTCATTTTATTTAGCGTTGATTTTAGTTGGCTGTAAATACTCAAAGGGAAATGGCCGTGCAACAAATGACATTATGACTCAGCAGTGAAATAAATATGCACACCATAACAAACAATGCTAAGTGCAATCTTTGTCAAATGAAAAATAGGGTATGCCACTACATGAGATGCATAAACATATATTCCTTTCCAAATTCCAATGCAATCCTTCCTATATGAAATCCTAAACACAACTCTCATCCAAGCAATCCAATGCAAGTACCTCCTCAAATCCATATCTAAGATGCAACTAAGAGTGCAACTACTTTGTATTTTTCAATATAAAAGAATGAAAAATGCAATAAAAGTCATCTAAAAATCTCAGTCTCTGCAGCAAGTATAAAAGACAAGACACCAAGACAAAAAGACAAAGACACCAAGACACCAAGACAAAAAGACAAAGACACCAAGACAGCAAGACACCAAGACAAAAAGAGTAATGCACTAATGGCAAAACAAAAAGGAAAAATGACTAAAACTACTTTCAAAGAAAAATCAATGAAAAAGCAGTCTCTGGTCACAAAAGAAGCATCCAACAGACAACATTAGACCCAAGGAAGACCCAACCACACTCACAACCCACCCAGAAACTTCCCACAACATCAAACTCACCAAAAGGGAGGATGTACACGACTGTATAAAGAACAGCTACGTATGTACGTGACTTTTAGCCAAAAATCCGCGTATGTATGCGACTTTCAACCAAAAATCCGCGTATACAGAGAAGGCAGTGGTAAAAAGCAGGTCAAGGCCAAACCAATAAAGGGGAGTGTCAATGGACAAACATACCATAAAATGCAACATAGAAACAGGGAGAAACAAAGAGCAAGTCAATAATATCAAGCCCAATGTGCCCGCGAACCCCAAATAAAAACAAGGAACATCCCCAGTGGAGTCGCCAATTCTATTACAGAGAGAAATTCCTATGGCTTGCGGTACCACAACAGACAGCTTTGACTCCAAAAATCAATCTTTCCCAATATGCAATAGAAATAAAATGTCTAACACTAAAGGATCAGACCTCGTACCTTATTCCAGATGGTTGAAGTAGATCCCTGTTGAGCTTTCTAATCTCCAACTTGAATTGATATAATACTTCCTCAACAACAAGTAAACAATACAAGCATACTATATATCATGGTTTTAGATCTATTCTAGCATATATAATCAATAATGTAAAAGCATTTGACATATTCCAATGGATACAATATTCAATCAAAGACACATCATTGGACAGGAAAAGATAGTTCTTATTAATATAAATCAGAGATTACAAGATAGATACAACCTCTGACGGCACGTCTACGAACCGGAGAAACTAAATCCCCCACTTGGGCCTCCACCACCTCAATCCTCCATCTCACGATAGCAAGCTCACTAGCAAAAGGCAAGCTTGGGAAGAACACAACAGTGCTCCAAAGGGACAAAGGGATGCAGACTCAAGCATAAATTCCGGCAACAATGGACTATAGTTTCGTTGCTTTCAATCTCTCTATATGCCTTCAATGTACCAAGGGGTTCTTTATATAGCTTCACAAGGGATAATGAAGGGTCGAATCCGAGTGATCTCAAGGAATATGGAAGGCCAGGAGTCGAATGAGTCGGATCCATGTCAAGGAAAACTCCAAAAGGATTTGGACTATGCACACATCCCGATGTACGTGGTTATAGGGGTCAAACCCGCGTATGTACGCGGTTATCGGGTAAAAAGCCACATATATCATTTTTTATATAGTTTTAGGGATGATCAAGGAAACATCAAAGGATAAAATATGGTCCATGGGGTATAAATAGTCTGCAGCGGGATAGGGGAAGGCCATACAAAGTGTGATTCACCTAGAGTGGTGAAATCCGCTATAACACCTATGGAAGGAATGGGTGCATCATTTCATACATACATTGGAGATGACACCCCAAAGCTGGTATACGTCTATGGATTTGTGAAAAGCAACTCATGATTGGGAATAGCTAGTTAATAAATTCATGCACATGTTTGAATTCGCTAATGAACACCCTACAGTCGATATTGCACTTCAGACGATAAAGGATAAGATATTTTCCGAAATCCTTGTCCAAGTGACACATTCACACCAGTGCAATGCGACGGTCCAACACTGGATGGCATGTTACAATATGGATGGAGAACCAGATGATGATGATCCAACCAACATTAACATACTAGAGTTGGAGGGTTTGCGTGAGGTAGAAGGAAGTGTAATTTCTAGAGAATAGTTTCTCAAGCCACTAAAAATCAAGAAGGTTAACATCGGTTCACCAACATTGGGGAATATTGGGATGAGGAAGCAATAGCGAATATGATGGATCTGCTGCATGAATTTCGGGACCTGTTCCCTACCAACTTCTTGGAGATGAATGGAATAGAGAGGGATCTCGAAGATATGAAAATACCACTGAAACCAGATGCAAAACCAAGTAAAAAATGACAATACAGGATGAATCTGTGGTATAAAGAAAAAGTGAAAGATGAATTGGACTGCATGTTCGATGCAGGAATCATTGAACCCATCGAAGAGTCAGAATGGATCAGTCTTGTCCTGATCTAGATAAGAAGAACACAGGTGAATTCAGGATGTGTGTAAACCTCAGGAAGATGAATGATGCATGCATGCATGATCCATTCTAAACACCATTTACAGATGAAGTAATGGAAAATGTCGGAGGAGAGGAGATGAACTCATTTACTGATGGATTTTATGGCTATCACCAAGTTAGAATAGTGAAGGAGGATCGACACAAAATGACCTTCCTCATAGAATGGGGCTGCTATCGGTATATAGTAACGCCCTTTGGACTCAAGAATGCTCCTACTATTTTTTCTAGAATAGTAGTTTATGATTTTAAATATTTTACACATAAATTTCTTGAAGTCTACTTTGATGATTGGACTATGTTTGGTCTAGTAAGAGACCATATGGAAAGTTTGTGCATGATGTTGGAACGTTGTCACCAGTATCAGATCGCATTAAATTCAAAGAAGTGTATTTTTTGTGCACCATTTGGTATACTATTAGGACATGTTGTGTGTCGCGATGGAATTCTGGTCGATCTGGAAAAGGTTGCGATTATTCTAGACTTACCACCACCTACATCAGTGACACAATTCAGATCGTCGCTAGGACACACCGAATACTACAAAATTTTTATCAAAGGATATGCCGAGATAACTGCGCCTATGGAAAAACTGTTGAAGAAAGATGCAAAGTACATGTGGACAGAAAGTTTCCAGGAAAGTCTAGACAAGTTGAAAGGAAATATGGCTACTGCACCAATATTGGTGTTCCTGACTGGAAGAAAGAGTTTCATGTTCATGTCGATGAGCTGTTTGTCGCACTTAGCGTAGTTCTGACTCAACTAGGGGACGACGCAATCGATCACCCTATCACATTTTCCAGCAGGAAGATGTCTACAGCAAAAAATAATTACACCACGACAGAGAGAAGGGATCTCCATGGTATATGTGCTTCAAAAATTTAGACATAATCTGTTGGGTGGAAATTTTAAAATGTACACTAATCATTTGGCATTGAAATACCTGGTTAATAAGCCAGTGTTGGGGGGGATATCTATCGGAGGCTTCCCCTATTTTAAGAATTTGATTTTGAATTCATTGTTAAACCCGGTCGACTGAATGTAGAGCCTCGCCACCTGTCGAGGATATAAAGTCATGAAGAACCACACAACTTGGAGGATAAATTTCTTGATGCACAACTGTTTTTCGTCACCATGATTAATGATCAAAATAAGGAGTTTAACGCTATCATCCACTTCTTGAGTACAGGCTATGCGCCTGAGGGGTTCACCACTGTGCAAAAGAAACATTTGGTCATCAGTGCCACTGATTTTATGTTGATTGTGGGACACTTATACAAGATGGTCCTGGATGAAATATTGCGTCAATGTGTTTTTTACTATGAATGACAGTGGATAATGAGTGAAGCACATGATAGTGTCGCAGGAGGACACTACGTTGGAAAGGAAACAGTGCACAAAATATTGCAAGCCATATTATGGAGTCTAACCATACATATGGACACTAAGACCTTCTGTCGAAGATGCGATGTCTGTTAGAGAATAGAAAAACCCTCAAGGCACAAAAAAATGCCATTGGCACTGCAGATAAGCCTACAAGCATTCGACAAATGGGCCATTTATTTTTTTTCCCTATTAGTCCTTTAGGAAAATGAACTGGTGTGCACTACATTATCACTGCGACAAACTAATTAACCAAATGGGCTGAATCTGTGCATGTTAAAGATTTTACCACTGCGACTGTGACAAAGTTTCTATTTGAAAATGTGGTGACAAGATTTGGTTGTCCAAAAATTCTTGTAAGTGATCAAGGTATGCATTTTGTTAACAAGTTCACTAATGAGCTTACAACAGAGTTTTAGATTCAGCATAAGAAGATGACACCCATCCTTAGGTGAATGTAATGATACAAGCATTGAACAAGATCCTGGAAAATGCATTAACCAAAGTATGCAACGCACGCCAAGATGATTGGGATCAGAAAAGTGTCAGTCGTGCTATGGGCATATCACACAACCTGCAAAATACTAACGAGCCACACTCCATTTATACTGGTGTATGGACAAGAAGCTATTGTGCCAATGGAATATATTGTGTTGAGCTTAAGGATCACTGCGCTGAATGAAATGGATGATGTGGATGCTATCGAGCAAAGACTGTCGGAACTTGTTGAAATGGAGGAGGAATGTTTCGTTTCAGGGTTCCAACAAACCATAGAAAAACAAAGACAGAAGGTGTGGCATGATCGCCACATTAAGAAAAGCAATTCCGAGTTGGAGGACTTGTTTTGCTCTACGACAACAATTTTTTGAAGAATTAAGGTAAACTAAAGATGCATTGGCTAGGGCCATATGTGGTCGCACACATCACTGATGCAGGTGCTTGGGTAATTTTTAGGGGTGGAATTTCTCTAATTGGCTATTTTTTTGGTTTTTTTCAAAAAATAAATTTGCTTTTTGGTCATTTTTAGTGTCTAATATCGCCTATATTTACATAAAATATGTCTTTTTTATCATAATATTTGCCAAACTTTACACATTTCAGTGTTAATTTTATGTTTCATATTTAATATTCACTTACCTATCTATAAACATGTTTTTAACAACCCAAAACAATTGCCTAGAATGCTATACTTAAGTTTAGCATTAGAATCCTTAAAAAATACCCTGGTGGGCGCAGTGAAATTGCACAAGATGGATGACACATCGGTCACAAGAATGATAAATAGAATCCAATTGAATACTTACCATGACGACATGTCAGTGTAAGTTTTGTCGCGAAAAAAAAAGGAAAAACACAAGAGAGAAAAGTAGAAAGGAAACTGTTTTGTCACGCATCTGCAACAGGGATGTGCAAATCACAATAGGAGTAGGAATGACAGTTGAATGTCATTAAAGCACGGATTCATGAAAATATTTAGGTGGTTATGACAATGACATGTCATTAATTTGAAAACTCCGAGGAGAATGACGACGTGTTTTTTGGTCCCATCCATCATACTTGCCATAACTGTCCTGATAGGTACAACTCAGAACTCAATTACGTGAGTTAATTTGGAAATCAATTAAAGGAGAAGCCCATGTGATCGACAAGATGTCAAACTCCCATTGATTGATTGCGTATAAGATGAACATATCCCTATAAATAAGAACCTTCATCGAAAAGAATCCTTTTACATGCACAGAGCGAAGAACAGCTAACTAGAGACTATCATTTAGAGAGTCGAAGCTAATGGTCATTTCCATTTCCAACACCATTGAGCAGTATGATGTTACCGTCACCTCACCTTTCCCTATTGTGGAGGAAATTACATCGCCGAAAGTACACCAGCAAGAGGAAGAACCAGAGATTATGGTGTAGGTAAATCCACAAATAGTTACGACTACCACTTCGGCCTAGGCTTCGTCCCTTGGTTCGGCCTCTACGTCAGCTCCAGTTCAAAACCCACCAGTTGATATACCAATTTTAGGTACGCGACCATTTTTTTGGACATGGAAATCTCAAGAACGTCAGGGCCTCGAGTCAGGAAGCAAAAATTTAGAAAGAATCGCATGACCACTGAGGAGGCCACTGAGGAGATACCGACCGAGGACAAACCAGCTTCACCACTATGAAGAGACGCAGGAACCACCATCAAAGAGTGGAACCTGTTACTACCCTATGTTCATCCAAGGAGAGTAGATGTGCATGAATTAAATCTTCTGAGAAAAGCACGCTCCTCCTTGGTCGCACCCCAGATCCCTGATGAAGTGTTGTTATTAATGAATATCATCCTGAAGCTGGTGAAATTGCAGTTTTAAGACCATGATATGCAGAAGCAGGAGGACCTAGAGAGAAAAAGGTACATGGTCACACTCCCAGCCGTGCCTCCTGAGCCATAGTTCAACATGTCGATGCAATGGGATAGAGGTATCAAAAGTGCAGGTCTACTTCATCATGCCGCATTTTGGCTGGAGTACAAAGGAGAGCATATATGTGAGACAACTCTTAACCTGCTTCCATAGAATCTCTCTATGGCTCGATATGCCATATCCAGTTGTTGTCAAACTCATTTTGATGATAACAGGTCTCCCGCTCCAAGGAGCCAACCTTGCACCATATCTGCGTGCAAATAGGGATACGACGAAGATGAAGGAAAAATACGACCTTGTGTGCACCAATAGAGGATTCCTCATTTCCTCTATAAATGACAATATAGTGCGGTTCACCGCGAAGATACTATCACTAGTGAAAAATGAGATATTAGTGACCAGGAGACCAAAATTTTCGGTCACCATCATTTTTTTCAAGGGATAAATGACCAAAATTGATAAATTTAAGTGACCTAACTAAAAAAGACCAAGATAAATGACCACTTTTGGTCACAGGATAAAAACCAACTAAAATGACCAAGATGAATGACCAGATTTGGTCACGGGATATCTAGACTAAAAATGACCACATAAAAATTGATCATTTATTTGGTCATTTATAGTTGTCACTCCGACAATGAAAAAAATTACAAATTTGACAATGAATTTATACATTTTACTAAATTCTAACACTACAGATGGATTTAGAGTTGTACATTTTACTAAATTCTAACCTTGGGTCTCTAAATCCATCTACAGTGTTAGAATTTAGTAAATTCTAACATATATATAATATATATTTACACATCCCTATATAATTAACAAAATTGAATTAATGCAACTGAGCTATATGTTAATTATATCCTTTGTTATTCTCATCAAGATAGAGACCCTTGAGACCCCTTAAATAATATAGGTTGGGTCTCGGCTATGTCAACATGTTTCTAAAGTGTTGAAAAATGACATGAGAGGAGAACCTAGTGAAATTTTTTGTAAAATCATTTCGCCTACACAATCATGTTTAGGGAGATATGCTTATCACATGTCTGTCTCATTTCTCCATTTACACTTTTGTATAACCCCTTCAACAATTTTGCCAAGTTGTGTCTTTTACATCGTCATGATAGTCGAGTTAGTGTCATGTCTAGGATATTGGTCATTTCTCGTTAAAGGCATCATCTATTGATGTATTTGTAACTTCGGAATGTATTCATCTATGTATCTTGTCTTGTAACCCAATGTTTATTCTGGGATGTATCTATTATGTAATTGAGTCATTACGCCATGCCCCGATGTTCCGATCGGGAGGATATATAATGTAAACAAGTCATGTCAAGTCATTGTGGGTAACCATCCTATTGTCTAAGGGTTAATGTCCCCGCAGTTCCGTGACACTAGGGTTATTAGACTCACTTGGTGAAGTTGGCCCTAGTAGGGTTTTAGTCATGTCGGGAAGTGGTATAAATAGAGAAGTGACTTCTCTATTTAGCACACATCTCATACACACTCAAGTGTAGCGCATAGTTGAGGAAGGAGAAGACACTGGGGCTAGATAAGAAGAAGGTTATTGCTATCAGGAGATCACTTACTGTTTTGGGATTTTCTATTTTGGTGCTAATTCTATCTCTGAGGAAGTTGCGAGGTTTTCTCCATTTATGGTTTCCCCAAGGAAAAAAAATGTGTTCATTGTCTCTTGTGTTTGATTGATGTGCTTGTTATTCTCTCAGTTAAAGATCCTAATAATGCTAACTTAATGTTGAAAAACTAACATGGTATCAAAGCTAACCTAAGAAGAAGACACTGTGCAGCTGCGGGAACTAGGGCTTCCTAGTTTGTGGATCTCCCTCCATAGAATTTCAGAAAATGTAAGGTGGAATAACTCTCCTCCTTAGGGCGCATCTTTCTGTCAAAGCAGAATCCAATTCTGAGGTTTTTCAGTTTTGGACCTGACAGTGCTTCCGAAAATTAGGGATTTTCACAGAAGAGGAATTTTTCAGTGAGTTGATGTCTGGATTGATCTCCTCCCCAAAATTGAAGTTAGGGATCAATTTCAAAGAAATATTCTGGAAAAGCAAAACCCTAATTTGCTCCTAATCCAACACTATAGGATTTTCAGCTCCAAATCCAGATCCGACATCTTAACCTGGTAACATCTAAATATTTTGTATTTCCATTTGAGTTTCTCAGTTAAGATGTCTCATCATACCAAGCTTGATCAAAATCTTGAGGGAGTTGATAACTTCTGAGCCTAGAAGTATAGGATCTCCCTGATCCTGGAAGAGAATGAGTTGGACTCCTACATCCATGAGGAGGTTCTAGTTCCAGAGGGAGATGAGGATAAGGCCTTGCATAAGGATAAGTTGGTTATGGAAAAGAAGATCATTGCTGATTCTATCAAGGATCACCTTATCCCATAGGTTTCCTCTCTCAAGACACCTAAAGCTATGTTTGATGCCCTAACCAAATTGTTTGAAGGGAAGAACATAAACCAGAAGATGACTTTGAGGAATCAACTGAAGAATGTGAAGATCCAAAATGCAGAGACCATCTAGTCTTACTTTGGAAGGGTTTCTCAGATCAAAGAACAATTAGAAGTAGTAGATGAAGAAGTGGAGAATGCAAAAATTGTGATGACCACCTTGAATGGTCTCCCTAGGACATGGGACTCCTTCATTCAAGGGATCTGTGCTAGAAAGAAGTTAGTCAAGTTCAGTATACTGTGGGAAGAATGTTCTCAAGAAGAAGCTCGGATAGAAGCTCGAGAAGATAATATGGGAAGTGAAGATAAATCTCTCACAGTACAATCCAAGAAACCCAGATCTAGCCGTCAGAGAAGTAAGTACTCTCATCATAGGAATAACTCTAGAAATGCTAGAGATAGGTCTAAGTACATTTGCTACATGTGATGAAAGAGGACACTTTGCTAGAGATTTTCCTAAGAACAATAGTAGCTCTCACAAGAACAAGGGAAACAAAATAAGACATCATTCTCATGCTACAGAGGATGATGAACCTTCATCAAAGAGAACCAGATATGAAAGTGAATATTCTTCAAGCGAGGATGAATATGTTTTGATCTCTACTCTCACGGGAAACGTTACTCATGGAAGTGATGATTGGCTTATAGATAGTGGGGCTTCCAAACATATGACTGGATTCAAGGAACCCTTTGTGAAACTTTCAGAACATGAATCACCTCACAAGGTGAAGCTAGGAGATGACTACCAATATCTAATAAAAGGTAGTGGGGAATCTTCCTATAAGCTAGACTCTGGAAATTCTATAACAATGAAGGAAGTTTTGTTTGTGCCAGGACTGAAGAAGAACCTTCTCTCCATATCAGCATTAGATGCAAAAGGAATGAGGGTTGCATTCAGAGATGGTCAAGTTATTATGTGGCCAAAAGGAAAGACTATTGATGATGCAATAGTGATTGGTGAACAAGAAAGAGGTTTGTACAAATTGAAGGGACATCCAAAACAAGCCTTGGTCCATGACACAATAGAGCCAAATGAACTATGGCATAGAAAACTTGCACATGTGCATTACAGAGCACTACCTCTTACAAGCAAAGTTGTTGAAGGTCTTCCAGAAATACAAGCAAAAGAGGATGGGGTCTGCAAAGGATGTGCGAAAGGAAAAAACACAAAGAAGACATTTCCAAGTAGCGAAAGCAAAGAAAAAGGAATCTTGGAAATCATCCACTCCGATGTATGCGGTCCTATGTCATCAAGATCACTAAGCAGGTATGCATATTATGTTTCTTTTATTGATGATTTTTCTAAGAAGACATGGGTTTACTTCATGAAGAACAAAGATGAAGTATTCAGCAAGTTCAAGGAATTCAAAGCCTTGATCGAGAATCACACTGAAAAGAAGATCAAGACTTTTTTATCAGACAATGGTGGAGAATTCACTTCGAATGAATTCAAAGAGCTATGTAAATAATCAGGGATTAAGAGGGATTTTTCCACTCCTTATAATCCACAACAGAATGGGATTGCAGAATGGAAGAACAGAACTATCATGGAAGCTGCAAGAGCTATGCTTCATGATCAAGATCTTCCTATGCATATTTGGGCGGAAGCTGCTAGAACAACGGTGTATGTACAGAACCGTACTCCACATAGAGTACTCGAGAACAAGACCCCTGAAGAAGTCTTCTCCGGTAAGAAACTAGAAGTCAACCATCTCAGAATATTCGGTTGTCCTGTGTACATACACATTCCAAAAGAGAAGAGAAAAAAATTAGATCCTTCAAAAAAGAAGGGTATATTTGTGGGATACTCTGAAAGCGCGAAGCCTTACAGAGTATATTTCCTAGGATACAAGAATATTAACATCAGTAGGGATGTGGCATTTGATGAAGACACAGCTTACAACAAATCCAGAAAGAGACCTGTTGAAGAACCTAAAGAAGCAGAAGCACCCAGAATTCATGATACAACCATGAATGAAGAAACTTAAGAAGAAGATCGAGAATTTGAAGAACCACAAAGACATGTAGATCCACCTCTGGAGAAGAATCCGCATAAGAGGAAACTTGCTTGGGTACGTGAAATTATCCAAGGTGCAGAAATATATGGTGCTCCAAAAGAGAATCACAGAGAAAGAAAGAGGACCAGATCCTGTTCTGGGTATGTAGATTTACTATGTGATTTCATTGATAAAGAACCTTTCAGTTATGAAGAAGCGGCAGAATGAAAAGAATGGAAGGATGCTATGATCGAAGAATACCAATCGATCATGAAGAATGGTGTTTGGGATGTTGTCCCAAGACCAAAATGGAAGTCAGTTGTAACTTCTAAATGGATCAACAAGATCAAGCATGCTGCAGACGGTAGCACTGAAAAATATAAAGCAAGATTTGTGGCTTGGGGTTTCTCTCAGAAAGAAGGAATAGATTATGAAGAAACCTTTGCACATGTAGCCAGATACACTTCCATCAAATCAGTACTAGCTTTGGCTGCAGTGATGAAATCGAAGATACACCAGATGGATGTCAAGACTGCTTTCTTGAATGGTGTAGTGGAAGAGGAAGTGTATGTAGAACAACCACTCAGTTTTGAGACACATGACAGAGAGTCTCATGTATGTAGATTGTATTAATATTGTCTATTGATATAGGAAAAAAGAATCAATCTCATTAAGAATTAATCAACAAATAACTCATGAAATAGTGTAACCGGTCTACAGGAATAGTAGCTGCTCTGTATTCACATAAAGAATGAATGATTACAAATAACAATGTCAAGCAATTGCTTGAATCAATGAGGAATTCGAATACCTAAGGAGGTCATTTGAATTCAATGAGTGAGTCTAGCTTAACTGACTGTAAGCCATTGGTTCACACTTAGTTAACCACTTGACCAAAACCCGAATTGACTCACCAAACCCTAACTGAAGTCGGAGTGCAATAAAAGATTGAATCTCAACTGAAAGAGATCAAACACATGTCATAGCAAGCCAACCATCAAGTGCTAGTGCTTAAATGACTTCAATGAACCCCGATGAGGTTAACTGAAGCTGAACTGATCATCAGAAGTTGGTGGAGGTGCCCCTGTTGACTCCATATCATTAAATAATAATAAATAATCATTAAATAATATATTTAATGAGAGGATGAACCTTAACTGACCGTTTGAACTGATTGTAACCACCAGTTAGCAATTAGGTGCATTAATATCACTCAAATCACGCCCGGAGTGCTCCAGTTAGCCTCCTTGACTATAGGAGAAGGCTAAGTTAGCCTCCTTGACTGTAGGTAGGCATGGGTGTGACTAGATGATGTCAATTAATGCTCCACTGATGTTAATTATACTTAGGATACTGGTTTAACTAGGCCAATTTGACCAAAAAGAGTGTGTATGGTGGTAAATGTCTCCAACACCCCCCCTTAAGCTATACTCGGGAGGAGTTAGAAAACAAAAAGCATAAAAATGTTAGGGCCCCGCCAACTAAGGCCATAGGTTACCCTATACAATGATGAAACTGAAACAATGCTCAAAACAAACTAAGTGAGGAAAAGAGGGAAAAACCCCCCCTCAAGTTGAACACTGAAAGTAGTATGAATCACTCTGATGAACTCACCCCCAACAGTGAACAGAGGTAAGTGAACTTCTTTTCTGAAAAGCTCTTGGTGAATATTTCTGCAATCTGCTCATCAGTCGGGCAGTATTGCAGAATGATGGTCCTGTCATGCACTAGCTCCCTCATGTAGTGCATGTGAATATCTACATGCTTGGTCCTCTGCCTGGTAATTGGATCCATGGATATCTTAATAGCACTCTGTTTGTCACAAAAAAGGACAGTGGACAAAGTACTACCAAGATCAAACTCTGAAAGAATGCCTTGCAACCAAATTGCTTGGATGCAAGCATTCACCGCTCCTCGATACTCGGCCTTTGTTGAAGATAGTGATATGACAGCCTGTTTTTTGCTTGACCAAAAAATAGGGCCACCACCAAACATGAATACATATCCGGAAGTGGACTTCTGATCAATAGAATCACCTTCCCAATCGGAATCTATGTATCCAACCAGCTCTAGCTCGAAGTCTACAGCATAGTGAATGCCATAGGTCCTGGTTCCCTAAATATACTAGAGGATGCTCTTGGCTTCCTTCCAATGAAGATCATGAGGCTGCTGCATGTATCTTGATACAGCATTCATGGCATAACAAATATCATGCCTAGAATTTTTCAAGTACAACAAGCTACCAATCAGCTGTCGATAGATAGTGCAGTCCATGGGTGGTGTGTGTTTTCCTTCTTCAAGTCGGATCCCTGAAAGGAAAGGGAATGGTGTAGGCCTACATTCATCCATGTTAAATTTTAATAACAGGTATGAAATGCATTTGGACTTATTGACCATAATCCCATCATAATTTTTCTCGATTTTGAGCCCCAAAAATTGTTTTAGAAGCCCCAAATCACTCATTTCAAAGGCATTGTGGAGAGCAGTTTTGATGGCTGAAATGGAAGAAACTGTGCTACCTGTGATTAGTAAGTCATCAAAATATAAAAAAATTATGATTATATGACATCATCCTTCTATAAATACACATTTGGATCTGATCTACATCTCTGAAAGTTTTGCGAGAGAAGAAAGGCATCCATCTTGGAATACCACTCTCTTGGGGCCTGTTTTAACCCGTATAGTGACTTCTTTAGCTTGCAAACCAAAGATGGATCAGTGATGTATCCCTCAGGATGCTTCATGTATATCTCCTCATGAAGATATCCATGTATAAATGCTGACTTAACATCCATGTGATGCACCTCCCAGTGCTTGGATGCTGAAATTGCCAAAACAAGGCAGATGGAGTCCATTTTTGCAACCGGTGCAATGGTCTCATAGTAGTCCACTCCTTGGACCTGAGAGAAACCTTTTGATACCAGACCTGACTTATATTTTCAGGTGCTTCATTCAGCAGAAACATTTGTCTGAAACACCCACTTTCATTGAACCAATTTCCTTCTCGAAGGAAGAGAAACTAGCTCCCAAGTAGTGTTTTTCTGAAGAGAATTCATCTCTTCATCCATGGAAACTTGCCATCTCGAATCATTCTGAGCATGGTAGTAGGATTTTGGATCTGAAATAATCATCAAATAGAAATTTTTGGATAGCAAATTATCAGAACAACAGAGCGCTTTACCTGCTCTTTGGAAATCAGACCGGGTTCTCCTTGGATCATCCAGATTTCCAATGTTGTATCCTGCAGAGGAGAGTGTCTGTTGAGCCCATGTAGGAAGATGATTTTGCACTTAAGGTTATTATTCAGAATATAATTATTTCTTCACACTGATATCATAAATCATAGGATCCAAATCAAGGTTTTCACCCCCAATTTCATGATCCAAATATTCAGTAGAATAGGAAGGAAATTCAATAGTTTTCTCCTTCACTAGTTCCATCTCCTGAAGAGGCTCATCGAACTTGACACTTCTCTCAATAATGATGTGTTTGGTATTGATATCTAGTAGCTTGAATCCTTTATATTAATCAATATACCCACTAAACAGACATTCTATGCTTTGCGGTTGCAAAGCCCTTCTTTTATCAAGCGGAATCCGGGCCCATGCAGTGGACCCAAACACCCGTAGGTTCGACACATCCGGCTTGTGTCCGAAGTATGCTTCAAAAGGAGTCTTTATTTTCATGGATTAGTGTGGTACCCTATTGATAATGTATTCTATAGCATGCATGGATTCAGCCTACAAATTTTCAGCAAGCTTCTTTGACTCCAACATACAGGTGGTCATCTCCTTGAGAGACGGGTTCTTCCTTTCCGCTACTCCGTTCTGCTGGGGAGTGTAGGGAATCGAATGGTGGAACTGAATACCAATTTGGGAGAATATGTAAATAAAATCATTACTAACATAATCCCCTTCATTATCAGATCTCAATATCTTGATCATAATCCCAGAGGCATTTTCGATTAAGGCCTTCAATTCAAAAACTTTTTCACATAATTATGATTTCTTTTTTAGAAAGAAAACCCATGTATACCTTGAAAAATAATAAATAAAAGTAAGGAGGTACCTTGATCCATTCATGGATGTGATAGGAATTGGACCATTGATATCAGAATGTATCATCCCCAATATGCTTGTAGCTCGGTTTTCCTTCCCCCGATTGAACTTGTGCTTAGGGTGTTTTCCAATAACACAGCCCTTGCAAATTCCCGTGGTTGCCTTGATGACCGAGAGGCATTCAACCATGGATTTTTTCTGTAATTGCTGCAAATATTTGAAATTAAGATGGCCAAACCTCTCATTCCACAACCTACCAACCTCATTTCCATGAGTTAGCAGAGCAGTGGGCTTTGCATCCGCAACAAAGTGAGAGAACTCATAGGCTTTTGCATGATGATCTGCAAGGCCTTTTGTAATGAGTTTCCTGGATGCAATTTCTGTTATCTCAACATCATTTGGGTTGAAAGAGACTCTCTTAGGCATTCCTGTGTGTGTCATTTTATAGACACTAAGGATATTTGCTGCTAGATATGGTACATACAAAACATTAGAGAAAAAACCATTTTCAAGATCTACAGTACCTTGTCCTTCAGAAATGATGGTGGAGTCATCTCCCATGTGGATGGGGATGGATTTGCTGGTCTCCAAGGATGAAAAGGAGTCTTTTTCATCCATCATGTGATTCGAAGCTCCAAGTTCAATCAGCAGTGCTTTGGACTTTGAAGTGCTTGCCATGAGGGCATGACCTTTCTCATGTTGTGGTTCCTGATCTTGGTGATCTATCCTCCGAAAGCTCTCCGAAAGATTGATGTGATTTCTCTCAAGGAGAGAGGTTGCTTCATCAATATTTTTCTTCATGCAGGCATGTTCAGCTTCCCATAGTAAGAACACTTGACTTTTTCTTTCCCATTGTGCCCTTTTCCTTTTTTCTTCCTTGAGCCGGAAGATTCATCATGCTGCTAGTTTTCAACTCTAGGCTTGGGAGCATCAAATTTAGTTTTTTGATTTTTTTGCTGCTTTTCTTTACCCTTCAGATCTTTGGGCCCCGAGACATGGAGGGCTTGATCATGGGAATATAGGATGATCCCCATATGGACAAGCTTGTCATGTTCATTTGTTAGGGACTCAATGAAGGCATTGAGTGTAGGCATCTTCCATCCAGGGGTTGTGAGCTTCCCCGCACGGAATGTAGAAAAAAAAATTGAATAATCAGCCCCGAGTTTGGAGAGTATGGAAAGGATAAGCTAATCATCCTGCTTCTCCATGTTGCATTGCTTCAAGAGTAAAATAGTATGCTTGAACTTTGTAAAGAAATCATTTAGAGTCTCGAAATTGGAAGGTTGGAGAGACATGAGTTCATTTTCAAGCTGGTAAACCCTCAAGTCATCATGCTTTCCATATAGAGATTCCAATTTGTCCCATATTTCTTTTGGTGTCTTCAAATCCGTAAGATGGAAGAGAAGGTCTCCGGAAATAGAGAGGCACAAAAAACCGAAGGCTTCATCCTTCTTGTTCAAGAATCTTGATTTTTCTATGGAGGATCCAGGCTCAACTTCAGTGTCAATGGTGACTCTAAAAAGTCCTTTGGAGCGCAGTTGAATCTCCATATCACGTTTCCATGAGTGGAAATTGTATGGAGTCAAGAGATCTACTGAGGAGGCCATCTGGATGTGCTGGAGTGAATGCTTCACCTGTAGAAACCTAAAAATCAAAACAGAAAGGGAAAAATATGGCCGGACAGCTTGCACATTCTAGGATTTCGTCACACCCAACATAGTCAATCAAGCAATCTTGATCAACAAGTTCTTTACTTGCGGTATTGAGTAGTAAGCCTTGGCTTCTGGTGCAGTGCTGGATTTTTGAGCTATTGCTCACTTTTCATGGAGAAATATGTCAAAAAGCTTGTTTTTGAGAGATAGATCTTTGTCCCGCTGTATGCTCTGATACCATATTAATCTTGTCTATTGATCTAGGAACAAAGAATCAATCTCATCAAGAATTAATCAACAAATAACTTATGAAATGGTGTAATCGATCTACAGGAATAGTAGCCTCTCTGTATTCACATAAAGAATGAATGATTACAAATAAAAATGTCAAGCAATTGCTTGAATCAATGAGGAATTCGAATACCTAAGGAGGTCATTCGAATTCAATGAGTGAGTCTAGCTTAACTGACTGTAAGCCATTGGTTCACACCCAGTTAACCACTTGACCAAAACCCTAATTGACTCACCAAACCCTAAATGAAGTTGGAGTGTAATAAATGATTGAATCTCAACTGAAAGAGATCAAACACATGTCATAGCAAGCCAACAATCAAGTGCTAGTGCTTCAATGACTTCAATGAACCCCGATGAGGTTAATTGAAGCTGAACTGATCATCAGAAGCTGGTGGAGGCACCCTTGTTGACTCCAGATCATTAAATAATCATTAAATAATATATTTAATGAGAGGAGGCACCTTAACTGACTGGTTGAACTGATTGTAACCACCAGTTAGGAATTAGGTGCATTAATATCACTCAGATCGCCCCCAGAGTGCTCCAGTTAGCCTCCTTGACTGTAGGAGAAGGCTAAGTTAGCCTCCTTGACTGTAGGTAGGCATGGGTGTGACTGGATGATGTCAATTAATACTCCACTGATGTCAATTAATGTCAATTATACTTAGGATAGTGGTTTAACTAGGCCAATTTGACCAAAAAGAGTGTGTATGGTGGTAAATGTCTCCAACAGATTGATGAAAGCCCTGTACAGTTTGAAACATGCACCCAGGACTTGGTACAGAAGAATTGATAGCTTTCTATCCAGTTTGAGCTTTACCAAGAGTAAAGCAGATTCCAACCTGTACTACAAGGTTGAAGATGGCAACCTAGTGATGCTTCTACTATATGTAGATGATCTGTTTGTGACAGGTATGGATGGGTTTATTGTCGACACGAAGAGAAAGCTTGTTGCCGAGTTAGAAATTAAAGACTTGGGTATGATGCATTATTTCCTAGGCATGGAGGTGTGGCAGAGTGCAGATGGAATCTTCCTTGGACAAGGGACCTATGAAATAGAGATCACGAAGAGGTTTGGGATGATGGACTGCAAAGCCATGGCCACACCTATGGCATCGAACCTGAAGCTATTGAGCAATGCTTCATCAGATTTAGTTGATGCTATGATGTATCATCAGATGATTGGGTCCTTGATGTACCTGACAAACACGATACCCGACATTTTCTTTGCTGTGAACACCTTGAGCCAGTTCTTAACAGATCCGAGAAATGTTCACTTGATTGCTGCAAAGCATATTTTGAGGTACCTGAGGGGTATAGTTGATTATGGTCTCAAGTATGAGTCGAATCAGAAGATTAACCTAGAGGATTATCTTGATTCATATTGGGTAGGCAGTTCCATCGATAGGAAGAGCACTTCAGGATGCTGCTTCAGTATGGGATCAGGTGTGATCTCTTGGTTTAGAAGAAAGCAATTCTGTGTGGCACTGAGTACAGCTGAAGCAGAGTATGTCGCAGCTTATTCAGCTAGTTGTGAGGTAGTATGGCTGCGGAAGCTACTTTCTGATTTATTTGATCTCTAGATGGATGCTACTTGTATATTTTGTGACAACCAGAGTTGCGTGAAGTTGTCAGAGAATCCAGTGTTCCATGACAAGTCGAAGCATATCGAGATCAAGTATCACTATATCAGGGATATGGTGCAGAGGGGAGTAGTGAAGTTTCAGTATGTTGCGATGAATGATTAGATAGCTGATGTATTGACGAAGCCATTGTCTAGGGTGAAGTTTGAGTACTTCAAGGAGAAGCTTGGTGTTCTCCAGATCGATGTACCCTCCAAAGGGAAGTGATGAGTTCGTGAGCCATTCTGACATGGGAGAGGATTAACTTTCTTTCATGGTTAGATGTAAGGGTTGGTCCATTCTGTCATGGTCATAGGATTTAGGTTCCTTCCATGTCAGATATGAGTGCTATTTCCATTCTGGGAATGGAGGTGCTTGGTCGGTTACCAGGAAAACTCAGTCTAGGACTGAGAATCCATTCTGATGTGAGAGAGGGATGTGTTCCCACTTGATCAGATGTAAGGGCTGAACCATTCTGTCATGGTTAAAGGATTAAGTTCCTTTCATGTCAGATGTGAGTGCTAGCCATTCTGATGAGTAGGTCAGATGTAAGGGCAACTACCATTTTGGGAATGGAGGCACCTGGTCAGTTACCAGATAGCTCAGTCTGGGACTTGTGTCCATTATAATGCGATGGTAGGATTGGTTCCTCCATGATCATATGTGAGTGAATTCCCTTCTGATGCGATGCTTTCGAGCATGGTTGGATATAAGTGTAGAGCCCTTTCAATGCGGTGCTTTCGAGCATGGTCAATTGTAAGTGCTGAGCCCTTTCAATGCAGTGCTTTCGAGCATGGTCGACTGTAAGTGCTGTGCCTTTCTGACAGGATGAGGTTGGATGTAAGTGCAGAGCCTTTTCAATGTGATGTGCTTGCACATGGTCAGATATAAGTGCTGAGCCATTCTGGCGCGATGTGTTTACACATGGTCATATGTGAGTGGTGGGCCTTTCTGACAAGATGAGGTCAGATGTGAGTGTTGGGCATGCCTTTCTGACAAGATGAGGTCAGATGTAAGAGCTGGGTGGGCCATTCTGACATAATTGTCAGATATAAGCGCTGATGAATACCTACATGAAGGGTAGGCCTACAGGATTGACTCTATAGAACTTCATGTGATGAGAAGAATCAAGATAGCACCATTATAGCACGAGAAAAACTTCTACTTCAAATTAGTGATCATGGATGTGGAGTGAAATGATTGAAGGAAATCATCCACATATAGCACAATAATAAGATTTTGGGAAACTTGATGCCGAGTGTAGATATTAGGCCCAACCTTAGAGTGAGTGAAGCCACAGATACTAACGAAATTGTGGATCTTCTCATATTGAGATTAAGGTGCTTGTTTAAGGCCATATATTGACAAGGTGTGCATTTTTAAGGCCATATAGTGGTTTCTTGAGCTTAAAAAGAAAGGGAACATGACCATTCTATACAAATCCTGTTGGTTTCCATGGTGCATGTTTAAGGCCATATAGTGATTTCTTGAGCTTAGAAACGAAGGGAACATGATGATACAGCCAAAGATGTTTCCAAAGCATTTCATAACTATTTCCTCATTTCTATGATTGGTACACCACGATTATAAGCATTTCCTGTAACTCAGCAGGAAGGTTTCAGTGTTGGAAGAGACAGAATGGCTTTGTGCTTCAGCACAACTAGATAAAGGATGGGCATCACAAATAATGCACCTTTGAGGAAAACTTTTGTGCCAGCATACACACAGGCCCAAGTTGTTCCTCCCCAAGGATATCACTCAACTAAGTATATTTAGGGCTCCTATATGGGTCATCTTTTACTTTCTAAATTTACATTCATGTTTATCATGGATATCTATTTGCAGACCTAGAAACGAATGCTACCTACTGATGTAGCTCTTCCACCCTATAGATCCCTAATCTGGTCAATGTTTTTAATAAAATCTATCTATCAATTATATGCAAGATATAGGAACATTTGTTACCTGGCTCAGAACAACCAATTGATTTCATGCTTGCTTACAGGCCATAGACTATAATGCACTCATTTAAAATTGTTGCAATACTGCTAATTCTAATTATTTCTCCTACACATATTATTTTTTCTAGCAACAATGATAGTTAAAAAAGTTGTTCTACAATAATATCTTTGGCATCTATTCTGCCATGTTAGTAGAAAAATCTTAAACAAATGAAAAAAACCTGTAAGATCCTATGTGCCTGATATCTCTCTCTCTCTCTCTCTCTCTCTCTCTCTCTCTCTCTCTCTCTCTCTCTCTCTCTCTCTGTGTGTGTGTGTGTGTGTGTGTGTGTGTGTGTGTGATCATTTACATGCTTATATACTAGCTCATATATCCAAAGGCCATTTTTAATATTAGGATTGAAGTCATATAAATACCACACATTATTAATTTGCCAATTATTTTAAAAAAAATATGCTGAATTTATTAGATAACCACTCTTTCCAAAACTTGGGGCAAATGATCTGACATTTTTTGCTCTGATTGGTTCAAGCTAGGGTATTAATAGCGGTAAATAAATGACATCTCTTTGGCTATTGTAGCAATTTGAAGCAGCCAAGGAAGGAAGATCTGTATACCTACAGTATCAGGCCCAAAGGTCAAAAACCATTTTTGTAGATAAATGTTGCATCCTAGGAGGTTGTTGTAGTTGCTTTAATATTATTGAAGATCTCAATGGGGATAAAAACCATTTTTGTAGATTAATGTTGCATTCTCAGAGGTTGTTTTAGTTGTTCTAATATTATTACAGACTTAGTGTGGAGTCAAAACACTCACTGAATCAAGCTTACTGCTGAAATGAGATAACCATACTCAGTAAACAGTGGGGAGGGTTTCCAAGATTTGACAATTATTCAGTTGGTATAAACGAAGATGGCAATTCCATACCAGAAACTTGATGATTCCATACTAGAAACTTCCAGATTCCATACAAAACATTTCCTATTTTGGTTAAAAATGTAGTATTTTTTTAGCTTTTTCTATTTGTATCAGTTTCATTTTAGAATTTTTACTAGTTTTCTTGAATCCAAATGATATTCCTGATCTTGAAATTTGTTGGGTTGATCCTATTTTCAGGTGACTTTTATTTTTGTTAGATGTAAAAAGAATGGTCGGTGAGGCATAGGGTTGACACACCTAAAATATCAGGGGAAATTAACACCAAAATAGATTGTAACAGCCATGTCTCAGAATGCTCCCTAGAAAACTCTTGTTTGGCATCATATTCATATGGTGATACATGTTGTAGGAATGAAAGGGTGGTTTAGTCTATGTGACACTGTCATTGGTGCTAATACTTTTAGAATTTTCATGTCAGGATCACTCAAGCAGGTGTGCCAGGATTGGAAGCTGGTATTTAAAGAACTTCATTGTGATTTTGATGGCCATACTCAGTAAACAGTGGGGAGGGTTTCCAAGATTTGACAATTATTTAGTTAGTATAAACAAAGATGGAAATTCCATACCAGAAACTTGATGAGTCCAAACTAGAAACTTCCAGAGTCCACACAAAAAATTTCCTGTTTTGGTAAAAAATTTAGCACTTTTTTAGCTTTTCTATTTGTATCAGTTTCATTTTAGATTTTTTGCTAGTTTTCTTGAATCCAAATGATATTCCTGATCTTCAAATTTGTTGGGTTGATCCTATGTTCATGTGACTTTGATTTTGTTACATGTAAAAAGAATGGTCAGTGAGGCATAGGGTTGACATACCTAAAAGATGAGGGGAAATTATCATCAAAATAGATTGTAACAACCATGTCCAAGAATGCTCCCTAGAAAACTCTTGTTTGGAATCATATTCATATAGTGATGCATGTTTCAGGCATGAAAGGGTGGTTTCGTCTATGTGACATTGTCATTGGTGCTAAGACTTTTAGAATTCCCATGTCAGGATCACTCAAGCGGGTGTGCCAGGCTTGGAAGCTAGTATTTAAAGAACTTCATTGTGATTCTAATGGACATACTCAGTAAACAGTGGGGAGGTTTTCCAGGATTTGAGAATTATTCAGTTAGTATAAACGAATATGGCAATTCCATACCAGAAACTTGATGAGTCCATACTAGAAACTTTCAGAGTCCATACAAAAAATTTCCTGTTTTGGTAAAAAATTTAGCATTTTTTTATCTTTTTCTATTTGTATTAGTTTCATTTAGAATGTTGGCTAGTTTTCTTGAATCCAAATAATATTCCTGATTTTCAAATTTCTTAGGTTGATCCTGTGTTCATGTGACTTTGATTTTTGTTACATGTAAAAAGAATGGTCGGTGAGGCATAGAGTTGACAGATCTAAAAGCTAAGGGGAAATTAGCATCAAAATAGATTGTAACATCCATGTCTCAGAATAATCCCTGGCAAACTCTTGTTTGGCATCATATTCATATGGTGATGCATGTTGCAGGCATGAAAGGGTGGTTTTGTCTATGTGACACTGTCATTGGTGCTAAGACTTTTAGAATTTCCATGTCAGGATCACTCAAGCAGGTGTACCAGGCTTGGAAGCTAGTATTTAAAGAACTTCATTGTGATTTTGATGGCCCTCGTAGTGTCAAGGACTTAGTAGATAGGCCCTTGGAGACAGAATCTTTGAAGACAAGACAAATATGTATAGCTCCTTTTTTCTCACATGTTTGGCCAAAATAATCTTTCATACATGTCGATAGTTGAGTGCTGAGACTTTAGGAAACTGGATTCCATGGAGAGTGATTAGCCATGGCCAAAGGCACATAATACATGAAATAGACAAATAAGATCTTTGTAGAATCATGCCTCAAACCATGCAATGAAAAAAAAGCTTGGATGTGCAAGGTCTCAGTTTGAAGGATTGGAAATGGTTCAATGTAGGACCTTTGACTACAGGACAAAAGATATTTACATTAGGACCCACATGAGTTTCTCTTAAACAAAGTATTAATGAAATATGGGTGGCATAAGATCATGAACTAAGGTAGGTTTGGAAATTTCAGGGCATTTGTAAAGCAAGTACATACTTTAAAGCTAGAGTTCTGAGATGGTCGGTCCCTGATAGCCATTCTTCATTCTACAGGTTATAATGATATCCTATGCTCTATGACAAGACAAGCAATCCAGCATCTTCTATGGGGCTGCAAGAATTCCAAACAATCTGAGATTGGTTGTGGTAGGATACCATACACTGGGATTATCCCCTTAATGCTTAAACTAGAAAGTTGTTCATCTGTGGGTACAAGTGAATGATTAAACAAGGAGGAGGATATGGTATGCATAATTTTTACTTCAATTGTTAGGAAAGTATTAATTTAACATTTTCAGATTTTATACTTGACCTGTTAAATTCTTGGACAAGGACTTCCATATTATTAATAAATTCAAAAGTTTGACCTTGTATCCTCCCTTGACCTTCTCCATTCCCATAAATGGTCCGAGGAACATACCGTGGAATGATCAAAAATTGATTTGAGTACATAGTCCATTATTTTATATTTATGTATTCAAGTCCTTGAGAACAACTATCAAGTCAACATTAGAGAAGTGTTGCAAAAGACTACAAAAACAAAACATGGCCCTGTGTACGTATATATTGATGTACATTTATATGTACTAATATTGTCATATGTCAGATAATTGACAACATTAAGCGCTATATGTAATAGTAATTTGTGCAGCCTTGGTTGATCTTTGTGCCTAATAGGCCTAAAGGGATCATGTCATGTAGGCACTTTAGGCTCCAATATCACAATGAGGTTGGAGTTCAAAATCCAAATTGGTGTGGGATCAGATTCAAAGTTTTTGGTGTTTAAACCCAACCCAATTTCAAGTCAAATTTAATGAAATAATACCTAAACCAGTTAAATGAGTACTGTAATTTTCACATAAAAATTTCATACTTTGAAACACAATAAGAACATCATTTTTACAGGAAAAAAATTAAAGAGACTTGCAAACCATGAAATTTCAGACACAAGTCTTTTTCAGCAAATTGTCGAGGAAAAACCCAGAATGGGAAAACCTGTTAGAGAGAGAGAGAGAGAGTATTTATTTCTATAAAATTTGAATTTAGTACAGCAATGGAATACTCAGAGAACCACTTATCTCAACCCGTCGAAGACTGACACCAGGTGAAGTAATTGACTTTAAATTGTAAAGAGGATTGGATAGAAAATGGTGTTATAAAAGCCATGTGAGTCATGAAACATTGGTCTCCCAGAAACTCTTTCAATATAAAATATATGCCAGTAAAATTATATTTATATAGTTCCATTATGGAATGGAAAGTTTACATACTTGATGAGTTGATATAGGTCCAACACCAGGGTGGCCAGCAAATTTTTTTTTTCATCCCGAAGATCTACAAGACCAAGCATTAAATTGTATGAGAAGTCAACACAAAATGGAAGACGTGGATGTTGATGGACTTCACTCTAACCTTATTAGATCACATGTAAATTGGGTAGTTAGTTTCTAATTAAATCTAGGTTTTTACACAAATAAATAGTACATTCCAAGAAAAGAACATCTATAAGATGTTTAATGCACAAACTCATCCAATCAGAAATTAAACAAACTCCAAAGTTCAAAGGGTTTTTAATGATATGTGTTCTGCCATCTAAAAATAATTAAAACATCCTTCTAGGTAGAAAATGGGTCAGTATTAATAATCACCACTTGGAAGATCAAATATTTTTTTCTTTAATTAATTCTAAGAGATATTCCTATAGTTCTACAACTACTCCTCTCTTATAAATAGGGGTAACAGAGGCACTATATGAGAATGGATGCCAAAACGTTATTGGAAATCCTACAAAGAGTACTTTTGGAGACAAGAATTGCTAGTGGAAGAGGGATTGTTTCCACTTTGGGTAGGTCCTCGAAGCCAGAAAATTAGGTACAAACCAAAGGAAGATGAATGGTTTCGAAGCCCTATATGCTATGGCTAAGATAGTTCATTCAACATGTCCAGGGTACTCCTTCTGATAAAGCTGCAATACCATTTTCCTTAACATGCATGTGCAGGTGTAGTATGCCATTTCAATAGCTCTCCTAGTTTTCTTTTAGCTTAGATTGGGCTCATTGAAGTGACTTTGATCCTAATGTTATGCATGTTATTCTCCATATCAAAACTGTAGGAGCTATGTTGAAATTGAAAGCTTTGGAGACTGGAAAACCTCAAACTGAAGATGTAGCGATTCAACTGGCAAACAAAGAACATATGATTTGGCAAGTTAATGCTAGTCCCCATTTCAATGAACATGGTGTTTCTATTGGGGTTTCCATGGTTTCTGTCAATATTACTGAACATGTAATGTTTATAATTGTAGTTTTAATAGATAAGCTACCTAAAACTACAAAACACTTTTGTAAATGTTTTTGGTTTAAAATTTAATGTTAATATCATTGGAGTTGTTATTTTCAGGTTTATGCATTTTATAGATAGCCTATGGCAATTGAGCTAAGGATATTTGTGAAGTAATCAAAACAATAGATTTTTGAACAGATAAATCATAATACTAAATTTGAAATGGGACATCAAGTAATTAGGGTCATGTATTTTGCTGAAAACGAAAAAATGTTCATGTACTTCTTGAACTTAGTAAATTAATCGGCAATCTTGTGTCACTGTTGAATAATTTGGAAACTTATGGTATTAGATCTAATACTGACTTTGGTAATAATAGAAATATTTAACTTAATACTGACTATGGACTTCTCCTTCCATAGGAGGCTTATGCACGTAATAGGATTTGAAGCATTTGTAGATATTTGAATATTCAAATGTTGACAAACACTAATATCAAGGCTGATGATAATGTATGAAATTTCCAAATGATTAGGGTGTAGGAAGGAAATTTCATGGACAAAGACTAGGAACCATCTCTACTTAGATACCATCCTTCGGGAAAATCCTATAGTATAAATATAATCATCCTCTACAGAACCAACCTGGTATTGCCTAAGAATTGTAACGTTGGTCCTCTGTTGTCATTGTGTGCAGGGCCATAAAGGACGATTCTTCTTTTCAGTTCACCTTCTCTTGTTCCAACAAGGCCATCTTGTCAAGCGGCTTCCCCTAAGGTTTCACTTCCCTCTTTTCTTTTGATTTATGTTTATTGCATATTTGGGAAAGCAGGTTTATATAGCTTTTCTCACATGCACAATTCATACATTTTACTTTTTTGTTGCACCAGCATTTCCAACTTGTATTTGAGTGTATTTGTTACACTTTTTCACCAAATCATACATATCAGAATGGTGACTCCATAGGTAAAGAAATCTATTATTTATTCTTTTGGGTGTTGGATTTGAGACTTTATTAAATCATTCATTAGTTTCCATAGTTGTCATGTCATTCACTAACCACATGACATATAGGGGTGAACTCATTCACATATTGCATTATGTATGCAGGTTTATACCTGTGTAGTTGAGCATAATTGTTTTGTGGATTCGTTGATTATCTTTCTTGTTGAAATCCATTTCCTGGTTTAGAGCCGAGTTTTACTTTTCTTAGGTACTAATAGTGCAGATTTAGCCATTCAAGTTTAATTTTAACCAATTCTTAAATTGAATATATTAGATTAGATTTTCCTATTTTGCACATGATCTTGGTTATTGTTGTTAGCTGTTGAACATAATAAATAATTTGCTTCATTATTTTTCTACTTTACAAGTGATTTTTTATTGGATTTTGTAGGAGAGAGCTCAACTTATAAGTGGGGCATTGAGTATGAAAAGAGTCTACTGCTGAGGATTTTCCATCCAGTACGAAGAGCCTACTGTTGAGGCTTTCAAGCTACTAAGTATGGTTTTGAAGCTACAGTATGGGATCTAAGTATGGTTTATTGCTGAGTATGGCTTGAAGCTATTGACGTGGGATGTAAGTATGGTTTTGCATCCAAGTGCAAGTAGGATGGTTTAGCCATTGTAATATTTTGAAAAGTGATGATTTTCCTGTAAAGTTACATGGAAATTAATGATTTTTTGAGAAAACTCATATTTATTGTAATACTTTTGACATTTCATATAATATAATTTATGTGGTTTAAAACTTATGTATATGGTTGTACTTTATATTATGTACTAGTGTTGTAATTATTAATTAATTAATGTGACATTGCATGATTTACATGTGTATTAGATATTATTTACAAATGCTGTAATTAATTACAATGTGATTGCATAATTCACATGCGTATTAGATGAAGATAAATAATGTATGATTTTTTTTTAATTTAAACATAATATCATATTAAAAATTTATATTGAATAATAATGGACACTATTAAAACTACTAAACTATAATGACCACACATAAAATGACTAAAAATGACTAAATTAGTGACCAATAAATGAGATTAATGACCAAAACTCGCATATAAAATGACCAAAAATTGAGAGATATGTGACCAAACAATGAGATATAAATAACCAAAAAATGACCAAAATTCGCATATCAATGACCAAAAAACAGTTTTGGTGGCTAATTTACGATCTTTTATTATGCGACCAAATTTGGTCATATTCTAGTTTGTCATGTGGTCATTAATTTGGTCATAAATGTGGCCATATATTTGGTCATTGATTCAAATATATGACCAAATTAATGACCAACTAACAAGCTATAAATGACCAAAATAAAAATGACCAGTTTTGGTCGCGTAATAAAAGATCGTAAATTAGCCACCAGTGATTGCCAAACCAAAATTGGTCATTGATATGTGGATTTTGGTCATAGTTGTGGTCACTAATCTCTCATTTTCCACTATTGTATCTTGCAAGTTTCTGTGCAAGATGCAGTCTACTGAGTGCACTCCCAACACAGTGGAGCTAGCAGAACAGTGCACCGTAGGAATGTTGTTCAATTGCTCGTAGTACTTGCTGAATGAGATGATGGAGGATGTGGAGCAAGTGCAAGAATACCCTCAGGAAAAATCTCAATACTCCTAGCTCCTAATTTTATTTATTTTTTTTGTTTGGTCAGACCCACCGGATTACTAGTAGCAGGATATCCTGGTGTTGTGCCACAAAGCAAAGTATCAAAACCTCTGGGAGGACAGAGGACAAGATCCGACATAAGGACAATAACATAGATTTCTTTCTACATGGAGAGGCACTAAGAGATGTCATGTGGCTCCAGCACAGACTAAAAGTTGCGACAGTCAAAAGGTTCACGCATTTCATAAACTTCGAGGATGGTGTTGACCATATTATCTTAGAGCCAAGCCAGGATCCGAGGAAGCAAGCATACCCAACCCTGTTTATTATTTCTTACCAAGATGTTTAGGTGGTCATGCAGGACTAGCCTGAGGAATGGCGTGCCCCATTTGATGAAAAGATGGACCAAGGTGAAGACTAGGGAGATAACCAAGGTGGAGATGATGTTGAAGAAAATGACCAAGGAAATGAGGGGGGTGAGGCACAAAACAAATCACTGAATAACATGTCAGACAGGGGAAAATCTGATAATGATAACAATGAGGATGAATCTGATAAGGATAATTCAGAGGACACACCCACTGAAGAAGAGGTGCAGAAGAAAAGAAAAGAACAACACAGTCAGAGCATGAGTTGCCACGCAAGAAGTGAAAAGATAACAAAACAGCCAATACAGTCATCTTAAGTGAGGAATACATTGGCTTTCTTGTAGATGTTGTCGCAACAGTAGCAAAGACCAACCTTAATGGTCTAAGTGGACAGCAAAAGAAAGCAAGAAACTAAATCGCCACACATGTCAATAAGCTCACTAAGGCTATCAATGAAGTAAAGAGCACAGTCAAAGCTGAGACATATGACGTTGATCCCAGGGATACATTAGCTGCGTCACTGATGTTACCGCCCCTCAAGCTTTAATTAAAAGTGCAAGCACTAGATTCTAGAACCCTGGAGTATGAAAAAGTTATCCAGGAAATGGGGACATTGTCGCTATACTTCCCGAAGCTAGCATTGGCCAAAGTATATTCTATTCAACATGCGGCCGCGACAGAACTCCGCATCAAAGAAAATGCTCTTGCTTACCAGGCCTCAAAGAAGACAAGGAAGGAGAAAGAGCGCAAGGTCCTCCTAAGGGAAAAGGATCAAGAGATTGAGGCGTGGGAACAAAGCAAGCTTACACTAGCTGAAACCATAAAAAGCACAGTCACAGAATTCATCGTGGGAGAAGGCCATGAAAACGAAGATATAGTCGCAAAGTTTGGTCGGCTATCAAGGATTGCAATAGATCTCAGAAGACATGTAGAAGAGCTTCAATCACAGCGATAACCAATAACACCTCCTGAGGTGTTAGAAGAGCGTAGGAAAACAACATCTAACGTTGTTGATCGGATTAAGGAGGGAGAAAAGCTATGCACAGAAGTAATCGATGTCATCTCTTTGATGTGGGAATTTATCCTGGAAGATGAGATAGAAGAAAATTTTGCAGAGAATGCACGCTAGTCCAACTTGAAAATCACGACGGTTAAGGAAAAAATGAAAAAGCTTCCCATAAAAGAAAAAATTGACAAGGTAACTGAGTTGAAGTAATTGCAGCAGGAAGTCCAAACTGTCCACAACCAAGAGCAGAAAATAAATGAATAACTTACAGCAAAGTAGACAGAAGTTTAACGGGTTACAGGGCTCCTTCATCCTGTACAACAGAAGCTCTAGTAGACGACTCATCCACATGTGAGTGTTGGGGTCTTGTTGGGCTAGGAAAAGAGCATAAGGAAATAAAGTGCAGATGAAGATATGCACAAGGAAAAAGGAGAAGCACAAGTGCAAGAGGAAAGGAAAGCACGCGATGGAGAAGGAACGCTTAAGGAAAAGAAGCGCAGAAGGAAGGAAGCTGCAACAAGGACTAGTGTGACGAAGGAAAAGAGAATCTGCAGGTGTACAGGAAAGAAATAGGGCTGGAAAGCGACATATCAAGAATATTGTGGATGCTAAAGTTGGTGCAAGCTGGCAAACAATGCATGTGTGAAGGAATATTTTGTAATTCAGGTTGATAGCGCCTTGAGT
The DNA here is from genome assembly GCA_001517045.1 of Pseudotsuga menziesii. Classification (NCBI taxonomy): domain Eukaryota; kingdom Viridiplantae; phylum Streptophyta; class Pinopsida; order Pinales; family Pinaceae; genus Pseudotsuga; species Pseudotsuga menziesii. The sequence continues at coordinate 723,702 of LPNX010417949.1, read as the reverse complement.
TAGTATGTTAGCTTGTAACCATTTTTGAATGGCTGATAACGACCTGTAACAAACACATTGTATGGAGTCGACCCTGCATGGTCCTATAAAGGTTATAGATATGAGGAACCCATTTTCTATAAGGGGTTGTTCGTTCATTGATTAGTAGTTGATAGTAGAGTTTGAGAAGGTTGTTGAGCCGCAAAACCCATTTTATAGAGGGTTGTCGATAGTATATTTCGTAGAAGTATTCTATAGCTGAGTGCATAGATAGTAGAAGAGTCTATCCAGGATGTGTGTGGATTAGTAGGAGAGTAGAGTAGAAGAAGAGAAAATAAAAGTAGAGAGCATAAGAGAAAGAAGAGTATGAGCTGAAAAGACATATCTCAAAATGGTCTGCAGTCAAGTCGCAGGAAGCATGGTGCCATATATTTCTCATGCCAGATGAAGCGCATCTTTGTGGTTTTTCCTGGTTGGGTTTCCACGTTACATCCTGTGTTGAATGAATGTGAATGTTGAATTCTTGTGAATTATTTTATGTTGTTTAGATTTCTTGTTTAAGTGAATGTCGTAATATTGAGGAAAGTAGTGAACTGAATGAATGACTAAAGCATCATTGAAGCCCTATATATTATTTCATGCTCAATTTATTGTTAAGCTGGAATACAGTCGCATTGGTGTCATTTATTGTTAAGGAATGCACACTATCATTGACAGTATTTTATATTAGTTTAAGTTCAGTTGCTACTTAATTTCCAAGTGGGAAAGTGTGTCACATGGTCAAGTGTTCCTTACTGGTTAAGTTCACTTGCATCACTGTCGAGGTAATTGGAACTCTCTGTACTATTCCAAGTTGGTTGCTGGTTAGTTGTTGTTAGTTGTTATTATTCCAAGGGGAAATCTGTGTCGCAGGCTGGTTGTGTTGTAGTGTTAAGCCTTTGGGATGTTATGTTGTTAAGGTAGTTGTGTCGCATCGTTGTGCTGCTACCGAGTAGTAAAATACTCCATCCTTCTAACTCTGTCGAGCACCTTTTTCACACGCGAAGGGACTGCAATCCCTCATCGACTACAGAAACATGGTTATGGAAGTTACAAATTAAGATATCTCGGGTGAGACTGCACTTTCCTCGTAGGTGTTTCCGACTGAGCTTGCTCCGTTGGGACGATGTCTTTGGGTGTTTTGTCCATATTGTGTTGTTTGTAGGACCTGGGTCCTGAGAGTTAGGAAAAGAGGCCAACATTGCTTGTCATTACATACCATTAAAAACATTGTTATAACCACTCCTATTTTTTCATGCCAATATACTTCATTTGGTTTCCACCATACTATACATGGCGTTTAACTTGAACCCACGTGACAATAATTTTTTGGCATATAATATACCACATGACACTTAATAACCAACCACCACCTTGGGAATTTGTTTTCGCATATCATATTTAGGTCAGTTGGCATGTTGGAGTCATCATGGCATGCCCCCTTTTGGCATAAAGTTAAAATACAAGTTATAACCACCAAATCATAATACAATTCATATAATATAAATCCTTGGCATATATTTTTAACCTCCCAAAACTTATGAAAATGGGGTGTATTCGTGGCAACATTTGACATACCACCTAATTATATGTTTTGTGGGGAGTGTTTGTATATGTTATATGGTTGCATGCTGAGCAGAGACCCGAGGTCAAGCTCGGGAGTCCATCTACCCCCTTTTGTTTGAAGTCCACCAACCAACAAAATACAATATTTTCCATTATTGTTACAATGGCCAGCTGGTGGTATAATAGTAAGACATGGGGGTTGTTTCCAATAGGTCATGGGATCGATCTTTCCAACATGTAATTCAACATTTGGGCCTATTTTGACCATCTTTTGGGTGACACGTGTCATGTCTGGGTTGGTCCACATCCGCACCTTGTCAAATTCCAACTCAACCTGCCAAGGCATGTGTTGTATCCCCATTGGATCACCTCAATGCCAAGTCACCTATCAACTCAGTGGACCCTTCAACTTGTCACTCTGTCATAGGTCTAGGTTAGCATACAGAGTGCCACTTGGAGATTCCATGTCACCAATGTGCCATGTGGCACAATTTTATTCATCCACTTAGCCACCAAAAAGTCAAAAACATGTGACATGTGGCACATCCTGGATCTGCCATGTAATCATTATACGTGCCATGTGTCACCCTTTCATTGGTTCCACATGGAATATTTTTTTTCCATTATGCACAATGTCGGAGTTGTTTTACAAATATTTTAGAAAAATGTATCTTCTTCAACTAGATCCCGTTTGAGGCAAAAGAAATGTCACCGAAAATATCTTGTCGAGCTCTACATGATGGTTCTATAATTTATGGAATTTGAACATTTTCATTATGGAGAATCTTCATATCCTCATATATTTCCCCCACATCCTCCCCAAGTGTTGGGATCCAAACACGACTGAAACACAACCTCTTTATCAAGAAGATCATGCTCCACAACCAACTGTTTCTTTGTTCCCCTAATGGAGTTTATTTGGGCCTTGGTGGACTCAAATTTTTCTAGATTGGATTTCTTTCCAAAGTTCATACCAATTGAAGATATCTGGATGAATCATCCATTTCTCCTTAGAATTCCATTGACACCAAACCATAGATTTGGCATTAATAGTTAAATATTGGAATACATGGAGTTTATCGGTGGTGAGAAGGTGCTCTATAAGTAGTTCATTGTTATGCAATTAAGATATTTTTTCCTCTATTGCTGTGCCTCTTCCCAAAATAATGTTTAGCAACCATCCTTAATTTCCCAAAAGATATGGTCTCTGATTCATTTTCTATTTTCCAGAATGTGTTCCAAAAGAGCGAGCCCCTACCAAATTCTTCCAATTTGATCAACTCTTGATTTTCCACGTGGTTTGCATATTTTATTTTCAAAATACTACTTTAGAGAGTTGTGTTGTTTTGAATCCACCCCCACCGAGTTTTCACACACAATGATTTACATTCAATTCTTGAATCTCAAATTCCAAGACCACCACATATTTTGAGTTGATAGACCGTATACCAAGCTATCAGTACCCACTTGTGAGCATTTTTATTCCCCACCCCCATAAGAAAGAGTATTGAAGGTTTACAACCACTCTTATTATGTTCTTCTAGGAAATCATGACTGAGAAGAGATAGATGGGCATACTATGCAAAATAGATTTGATAAGGACAAGTCTTCTTGGTATATTTAGGATATAGAAGTCAAACTAAATATATTTATGTCATTTTTGTATAGTAATGTTTTCCATAATTGAGTTCTATATGAATTAGCGATTGAAGGTGCCCCCAATATGTATGGAGGGAAGGGAGCTCCATTTAAATTTCAAAATATGAGATATTTGAAATTGCAAAATTAAGGGAGTGTTGGAGAAAACAATTTTTTATTTACCATGGTTGATGGAAGTGCCAAAAGACCCCATGAAGTCTTTCAAATGTTTTGCATATTCTTCGCATCCCCGACAAATAGGTTTCCCATAAGTATTTTATAGTCTACAAACTATTGGTGTTAAGAAATAAATTTGTGTCCATGGTATTTTATTCCTTTGATTTTACCCACTTCTATAGTTTCTTTGATTACCCATCCTAATATTTCCACCATCGAGATTAAGAGAAAGGGCGAGAGATGATATCCCCTCTTGATACCTATTTAAGGGGATAAATTTTTTATAGGGAGAGCCATTGACTAGGTTTGAGAGAAAGGAAGATGAGATAAGAGCCACGAGCTATTTTTTCCATTGTTTGGAGAATTTGAATTCCTTTAGAAACTCATAAATATATTTCTAGCTAATTTTTTCAAAGTCCTTAGACATGTCAACCTTAATAATCATACCTTACCACTTATTGAATTTTAATGTGTGTATGGTCTATGGCTAAGATTATTCCATCAATAATTTGATGAACCTCCACATATCCCAATTCTTCTTCAAATATAAGGGTAGGAAGGAGAGGATTCAACCAATTGGAAATGACTATTGTAATGATTTCTTAAATTACATTGCATAGAGAATTGGGGTGAAATTTAAGTCTAGGAACATTTTATTTGACTTTTTTGCGAATGAGGGTAAGAAAAATATAACTTAAGGCAAATAAAACATCCAATATATTTCATGATTCCTCCACCACCTCCCACACCCCATGCTAATGATGCGCTAGTAGGAGTGATAGAATTCTATGGTAAAACCACCTGATCTTGGAGACTTACTCGAGGGAATTTCCATGACCACTTTCTCCTCCTCCTCTGGGGTAATGTGTCAAAGAATAATTTCATTCATTTTTTCCATCACTAGACATGGAATGTTTGTTGTGATCTTGTTGATGGCTTCCTCCCTTCTCGCTGGTGGATCCTTCAACATGTTACAGTAGAAGGAAATCAATTCTTTTTCTATATCATCATGCTTGGTCCATATTCTCACTTATTCAGTATGTAGGGAGATGATAAAATTATGGTTCCTATGTTGCATCATTGAGTTGTGAAAGAATTTGGAGTTTTAATCCCCATCCTTGATCCATTTAATGCATGATTTTTGTCTCCATAAGGTTTCTTCCTACCTATTTCTTTGATCCAATTAAGATTGCAAATATTTCTCTTTCTTTATGGTGGACTCACTATGTACTTAAAGAATGATCTTCTACTGCAACTACCCTTGTTATTTCTCTTAATATTGTTTGTCCAGAAATATGTTCCCAAACACTTATTTATTCCATGTTTTTATTTTGAGTTTGAGGACTTTAAGTCGTTGCTAGAAATATTACATCTTGGATCCATGAATGGTTTCTACCTATGCCCACCATTAAACTATATTGTCCTAAAAGTAAGGGTTCTCTAGTCAAAACTTTTCAAACTAAATGGCTCTTCTTCTCAGACTATCATCCAACATTATTTCAACGTAGATGAGCTAATGATCCACTTGGTAAAATTCATAATTGAAAGTAAAACCGAGCATAAAATGAAATAATAAATACTTATTTATACCTGGAACTTTTATGCTTATTTGTATGAGAAAGATAAGAATTCAGCTGCAAAATGGGGACAAAAATAGGGAGAAAGGATGAAACATAGTAGGGAAAAAAGGGGTAAATTCAGGACCCAACATCTCCCCCCAACTATCCATTTGCATGTCCTCGTGCAACAATCTGAACTAGTTTGAGTCCGAATCAGACTCAAGACTCCTCCTATGAGAATTTGTGAGGTTAAATGAAGGTTCTGGTATCTCCTCTAGTTGCAAAAACCCATTTCTCATGATCAAAGGACCCCAATAGTCTCTTTCATCTTTCTTTGTCATCTTGTAGGTGCCCTTGTAGTCTTTGTCTGGCCACCAAATAAGAGGGAATCTAAACCTTTAACCCAACTAGTTTAGGCCACATGAGTCCATACATTTAACATAGCCAAGTATCCTTAATAAGGCATATTTAAATTTTCAAAACAAAATGGGTCTTTTTCCTTTAGGGCTACATGGGAAAATTCCCATCTCTAACTGCTTCCTTATAGAGAAATGTCATGCTGTCGAGATATCATATCAACACAAGTAGATATGACCTTCTGTTGAAATAAAACCAACTGATTGACTTTATTTGGAAATGTAAGGTTTCTCTTGTGCCTAGCAATTAGAAAGAGAGGGGCTCTAGGTTCTCCATGAATCCATAGAGTAGAGATGTCCTCATTTCTACAAGAAGTTTGTGAGGCCCTCAACCAACACACATGGTTAGTGATAAAATAGGTAAATGATATTAAATGAATATCCCCAATATGGGGAACTTGATTAGCTTGAGTGTCCATTAAGCATGCACTACCATGCAGATATAACTCACATAGCAAATTTTGCTCAAATAATTCACTCTGGGTGAAAGTTTCCAAAAACTGAGAAGGTGTTACAACCTGCCAGGGTCTTCCTTCCTTTAAATCCTTAATCTGGAACATAATCATTTGTTCAAATAAGAATACAGGGTAGGATTGGGAGGGGGCTCTGCAGCTCAATAAATCATGAGTTAAATTGAGCATTTGTTCTTTATTCTTCTCCATAGACTCATATTTCTTTAACTCTTTTAACTTCTCCTGCATCTCTTCCCATCAATTTTTCTAAAAGAAGATCTCCTCAACCCATTTTTCCCTTAATTATTGAATGATATTTTTCTGCTAAGTAAGGGAAATCATACCTTCATCAAATTGCACTGCATGACGCTTCCATCCACTTACTTAAATATTTAAAAGTGATACATCTTCTATCTCCTGAAGTTCTGCAGCCTCCACTTGTGTTGCTTCTTCTTGTGTTTGAACATATAGAATATGGTCTGTTGCTTCCCCCTCCTTAGTATGATCTTCTACTTGCTGTGTTTCAGCAGTTTCAACCTGAGTCTGAACTGCTACTTCCTATGTTTCAGTAGTTTCAGTTTGGAATTCTTTTTCAACAAATGTTTTCAGAAACACCAGTTCTTGTGTGACAGTGTCTGATTCTTTCAATTCCATCATAGCAGTTTCAACAACCAAATTTTAAGACACTGGTTCTTATGTAGTAGTGTCATGTTCTATCTCCATATATTTAGGATACTGGACTCCTTCCTGCACAATTTCTATGTCCCTCGACTGCTGTTCCTGCACAATCTACCCTTGCACAATCTCTGTGTCACCCAACTATTGCTCTTGGTCTCGAAGTGACTTGAATTCCCCAGACCTGCTTCCAGAAGGAAGCAATTCAGTATTTCCTAAGTATTGAGGCTGTAGTGCCTCATCTACATGTAATTCTTGTTCAATAATCTCATCCATATTCAACCCTATTTCTTCGGTTGGTTCCTCATTAAGTGTCTCATCTCCTCCTTGGCTTGAATGTCCCAATATCCAGGCTACTATTTCCATTTTATCGACCTTATATCCTGCTAATTTAAATAAAACTCCACATTCAGGACATATAAGCTCTTCTTTTTCTTGGTTGGGAAGTGGATCTTCAAACTGACTAGCAGCTTCTAGTAAGGTGTCTAAGCCTCATGTTGCTTGCTTTTTTCTTACCTCCTTCAACCTTTCCAATTCTTCCCTAAGTGCTCGTGCATATTCCTTCAACAGTTCATTTTCATATTGCAACATTTATAACTGGTGCTGCACATGTTCTTGGGTAATGTCGACCTCCATAGGTTAATTTCCCACTTGTTCTTGTGTTTCAATGGGTTCCCTAGGTGTTAAAGTGGGAATTTCAATCCTTTCCCCTTTTGTTGCCCAAGAAGCCCTGGTTCTTCTTCTTCTAGTTCCAACAAGTTCTTGTGTAATAGTGGCATCCATTGTTAAATGAACCAATGGTTCTTGTGTTTTAGTGGGTAACATGGAAATTTTAGTACTTACCACTTCTGTTATCTGGGAATCCCTAAGTCTTCTTCTTCTAGATGTTTCTCCGTATGTTTCAGTTGGTTCTTGTGTGACAGTGGCAACCATCAGTAAATACCCACTGGTTCTTGTGTTTCAGTGGGAAAAATGAGAATTTCAACACTTACCACTTCTATTGTCTAGGAAGCCCTAGTTCTTCTTCTCTTCGATGATTCTCCCCCAACACTTGGTATTTTCCTCTTCTTGTTTGGTGTGAGAAGGGTATAGACTTCTCCAATTCCTACTAAAGGTTCCTCCTGCTCAATTATAGTTCCTTTTTTTTCCGAGGAGGTTTCGTCTCAACCACCTGAGCCCTTATTTCTTCAGTTTCTGGAACCACTCCTTCTCCTGCCACATCCACAGCTCCATCTTCCATTTTTTCTATTTCTATAGCTATTCCTCTTTCTATTTCTTCTAGTTCTGCTCCTTCATTTCCTTATATTGCTCCAACCATTCCCTCCATAGGACTATCTGTTGATGCAAATCCCCTTGAATTTTCTCTTGTTCATCTTCTCCTTGTTACAATTGTTCATCCCTCCCCCCACCTGAATCTGAGGAGCTCTGTTCGACTTATCTATCCCCAATGTGTGCTACTATAGGTGCCTGATGCACCGTAGCTCCAACAAAGTATTCCCATGTAAGTTATTTTGTGCCAAACATCTTTGCAAAAATAATTTAATCAGCCCATAATATGTGAGAGAATAAAATGGGTGTCTAGAGTTTTTAGCATAATGCGAAATGTTTTGCAGGGTTTGTGAAAGATAAAATGACATATTTATAAGTGTGTGATGGCATAAGTGAGACAATAGGAAAAAATCTTAAATGCAAACAACCTTATATATTCCCTCACAGGTAATGTACATTTTCAGGAAGGTTGCAACTTGGTCCCACGGTTTGGGAAATGTATCCAGTGCCACTCCTCTAGTTCTTCTCTACACTCACTCCCCTAGTGCTAGACATTATTCTGTTTCTCTCAAATTGCGCCTCTTCCAAAAAAACCAATGTTCTCTAGTCCGAGGAAATCCTGTGAGCTCTACTACAACCTCTTCTGATGCATCTATCCTCAACCTCCTAATATCTGAGTATTCTCCAGTTAAATTCATAGCAAACTGGAGTGTTGTTTCCTCATGGAAACCATTCAATCTCTGGAAATAATCAATCCATTCAGCTTCACAAAAAATGTCAAAGACTTCTCTATTTGTAGACAAAGCGTCTAGATCGCTAGGTTCATACTTGATTGGAGGATCCATAATGCGTTTTCTTTACTGACTGTGATAGGAGGGTATAGTAACTGACAGAATCAATCATTCAAGTTGTAGAAATTGAACAAAATCACCGGATAATAGGGGTTCATATGGGTGTTTTGAAGTTCTTGGCGAAATTAGAAACAAGATGTGTTATAGATTATTGGAGATAGGGTGACAATTGTTTGAAAGTACATTCATGATTATTTTGAAAGGAATATTAACTAATTATGGAGCAGTCTTAGTAGTCAAATAGGTATAATCATTATTATTACATCATTTAATACTTTATTATACTTACAATTAGAATCCATACCCGATCATTGTTACTCTATCCGTCAATTCCCCGGTATGATTTGAACTTTTGATGCTAATTAATCACGAAGGAGAGGATTTCACAAGCACAATTGAGGACAAATCTGTTGTTAATCATTAATCAGGTGGAGCATGTTCATATGAACATTGATGTCCCAAATGCGCGTAAAGAGTGTAAAATATTTCATCTTGAAACAATAAGATTCAATTGGAAATCCGCCCCAAACGCGATGGATTTTCCGTAATATTTTCAGCAATGATACTGGCGGAGTTAAGGAAAAAGTTGGCGGAAAAATGACACAGTTTCAGTGCAAAATAACCGACTTTGATGGAAAATTGGTGGAGTTGCAGTGGACAATGGTCAAATTTAGCACGAAAAATAACAGATTTGCAACGAAAATTGGAAAAAAATAGCGGAATCATTAGCAGAGTTGTAGCAGGATTCGGCCAAAAATAGCGGAACTATTAGCAGAGTTGTAGTGGAGTTCATCCAAAAAAAGAAAAAAAGTTAGGAGAGTTGCAGCAGAGTTCGACACAAAATAGGGGAAAAATTAGCGAAGTTGCAGTGGAGTTTGGCCAAAAATAGCGAAGTTGCAGCGGAATTTGGCCAAAAATAATGGAGTTGTAGCGAGATGAAAATTAAGCACTTAACTAAATTTCTGCTAAAAAAAACATTGACAGAGCTTGGTAAAAATATGAGAAATGATAAATTTCCCATCAAAGATCTGCAATCTTATCCATACATTCTTTCAAGGAGTCGTATCAAATGAAAAAGGATCATCCATGACTCTACAATTGCTTGGCCCATCGTAACTTCTTCTTCTTCCTGAACCTTCTTACAAATACCTGTTCACAATTAAAAAAAACCACACCCAATCATAGCTAAAAAAATAAAAGTACATAGCGAAAATTAAACAATTTTATTCATATATAGATTTTGTGGAATTTGCAGCATAATTAAAAAGTTTTAGAAACAGGGGAACAACCCTGCTCTTGTACTAGTTAACAGTCTAGATCAATTTCTACCCATGAGATAAATTCATCCTTCGAGATAGGTTTATGATAAAGCCGTAAACGATGACAATTTGCAAATAGAGGTGTCTGATTTTCGTCAATAGTGGTGAACTGAATGGTTCCATTGTCAAATACCCGATCTATTTTGTAACTTCCTAGCCATCTCATGCATAGCTTTCCTTTAAAATCCCTTTCCAACTATGAATCATACAATAAAGTCCAATCTCCTTCACAAAATATCTTCTTCTTTAGAAATCTATCGTGCCATTTGGAGTGCTATTGTTGAATTAAGGTCGTGTGATGTACAACAACGGTGCAATTTTCATCTAGTTCATTTAGTTGATTCAACCGGTTCTTCTGAACCTCCGTTAAATCCAATTTTTCCTCCATGGCTGTTCTCAGATTTTTAATTTCAAATTCAATAAGAAAAACAACACTCTTACTGTACACCAGTTCGTATCGGGAGAATCCTGTAGTGTTGCGCTATGTTGTATGGTAGTCCCGTAATGCTTTTGGAATCCTATCATCCCAATCCTTGCAATGACTCTTCACTATTTTTTTGAGGATTGAATCGATCACCTTGTTCATGCTTTCCACCTACCCATTGCCCCATGGATGATATGGAGAGGTTAATCGATGTTGAATGCGATACTTCTGAAGCGGTGCTTCCATCTTTCGGGACACAAACTGTGGTCCTCCGTCTGTCGCAATTTCCTTGGGTACTCCAAAGCAGGTGAATATCTCTGCATATAAAAAGTATATTATAACCTGATCATTGGCCTTTACCAAGGCCACAACTTCTACCCACTTGGTCATTGAGTCGTCTATCACAATTTCCTCTTTTTTTGGATTTTCATTGAGTCATTGTTTAACATTCACCAGAAGAATTACTTGATGTTTAGGTATAGATTTATGGTCCCCTTGATTGTAGGAGTCTAAGAAGCCATGTAAGTCTATATCTCCCAAATCGATATCATCCCCCTCTTCAAATTACATTAGTTAATCCTCATCTATAAAGTCCTCCCTAGATGTGGTGGTGGGATTTTTCTAAGACGAGCCCTCTATTCTCCTTCATTTGGTATACTCAAGTTTATTTTAATCAAATTCAAGGGATGGTTGTGTCAACTATTTTGGATTGTCCATTGGCTTCCCATATTCGAGAGAGGTCTCCATTGCTCCCTCACTGAGAAGCTTGAAGTGCTTGGAAATATGGTTGACGGGTCTAGATATTGTCCATCCTGATTTTCAATTAACCCTTCTCCTGCCTACTATCATGATGAAACCCTTCTAGTTTGTTGGTGTGTTCTCTTTCATTGGCTTCAAAGGTTGCTTAAGCAAACAATCCTGAGATACATTCCCATGTTCATGACATCGCCTACATCTGAAGGGAATCTGCTTGTAATCAATAGTTTGATCCCATTCATAATGTTGGAAACTTAAACATATTGATTTAGGAAGGGCTCAAGATATGTTCATATATACATAGATTTTGGCAAAGGAAGTATACTTTCCATGCCTAGTGGATTTTGACATTTTAACAAAGGTACCCACAGTGTTGTCAATTCTAGCCAATATTCCTATGGGAGAGAGTATAGCTCGATCCATAACATAGCATTACATAATTCTTCCTTTTCTAGGATTAAATTATCAATCTAGAATCTTCAGTAGAGTCCCGCCAAATTGAAGAAATAGGGTCCATTTACACTGACCCTTTCCTTGCCTTCCAAGATTGAGAAGATCACTATAAAGAAACCCTTTGATCCCAACTTTATATCGATCTTCCACTTTGGCCTCCATTTATTAGTTATTCACCCTTTTAGCTCTTTCTTTGTGGGACAAAAACCCTTTAATTTGTTGATTATCGCATGATCTTACATATATTGCAGGAAAGCATTGATCTTGAATGGGGTAACCTCATATCATGGAAGTTGATCATTTTTTGGAATCAATTGTTGGTTAAAATAATTACTGAGCATATGCCTTCCCCCTTTGTCACAATGCTTCCTTATTATTAGATTTAGAGTTATTTTATACCCCTCCTACTCACTTTTGATTTACCTTATTTCCTTCTACTTCTTTTCCTTTTTTGAGATTGAGATTATTGTAGTTTATGTGAAATGAGAGGGTGCCCTTGTAGGAGGGAGACCAACTCCCTCCCTTTGTCTACACCTTCATCATCGTCAATGTAGTTCTACTAAAACCCTAGTCGCACAAGTTTGTGTAGATCCTCATATTCATTGATTGGTATTGAGCACATATCTTTGTCATTCTAAGCTTTACCTATGGTTATTTTGACTTTTATGATTTGTTTAAATTGCTTGAATGCCCTTTAAACACCCAAAACATTGTTAGCTTCTACATGAGTGGGAGAATGGACTTTGACTCTTTAAAACTCATAAGTATGGTCTATTGCAAATCTTTGATGTTATAAAATCACCACCCACTTAGACAATTTACGAATATTTGTTCACATTTAATATCTTTTGTATCTTCCATTAAAGTGGTTCTATGTCACATGGTTTTGGAGAAATACATCTAATAGATTAAAAATCTATATACTAGTCAAAAGATCTACATACTAAGCTCTAAATATGATTAATATTATTCTCTATTTTAATATTTACATTTATAAAATTGATGATAGTGTGATTCCATAACCTAACTATTTTATACTAACATGGTTTCCTCAAAATCTAACAAAATAGTTTAATGATACCAACTTGAATATTAGAGACATTATTGAGGTGAGTCAAATAAGGGTTAAACCCTTTGATTAGAAGTCATATTAAGACCTAAAATTCAAATTAAGTTTAAAACCTTTGGTTGTCATATTAAGACCTAAAACACTTTGGGAATGATTTCACATTGTTCCTTGTAAAGGGAACATCTTAGAAACAATGTGCTAAATTGGACTTTGGTGTCGACATTTTTGGTTGTGAGTGCATTAGGAACTTAGTGTTTTCTTTGATATTCTTAATATTAAAATAGAAAAACCATGGCTGCACATGAAGCACGTATAATTTTTATTATAAATTTTATTTATTAATTATAAATATATTATTTTATATCAACAAATTAGTCGACAAAAAGATACAAAACAACATAAAATATTTATGTTACAAAAGAAAAGACATACATCGCAAAATTGATAGAGAGTTGTTCTTAAAATCCTTTTTAAGAATCATAATATACGTACTATAAAGTAAGAATAACTTCAAAATGAATATGAGTTCTAAGTTACACTATAAACCAAATATGTTTTAATATTGATTGAATATTAACTATATTTAACAATATTAATTTAGGGTGTTTGGGTGAATAAGTCTGATAAATAATAAACAATATTTTTTTTGCTTTGTTGGGAGCCTTTTTAGACATGTTTCCAAATCTTTCAATTTAATGGTTGATAGCCATTTTAACAAGGCTATTAATTTCGAGGTGGGTTTTCTATTGTATCAAAAATATTTGGAGGGGCTTTTGCTTAATGAATGAGAGGTTGATTTGATAGATATGGCCTAATTTTGATAAAAGGTTTTCGAAAAAAAACTTTTATGCAATTTTTTGGTTTTGTTGAAAGATTTTGATAGTTTGTTTAGTGTCATAAGTTAAAGGAATAGCAACATTCTATAGGAAGTATTCTCCATAAAAATGAAGCAAGAAAACATAATCTTGATATGTAAAAACTTTTTCTTTGATTTAATAAATAACAAGAAAAATGTCTTTTCTCTTTTGAAAAAAAAATATGATAAACAATATAAATCTTTCATTAATATTATATTATATACATTGTTAAATTTAAAATGCTTCAAATCTAACTCTATATATTTTAATCTCTACATTATTTATAATATGTATTTTTATTTTTAAATTACTTTTTACATATTTTGATAATATATATTTTAATTTTTAAATTACTTTGTTATATGGTATACGTTATTTGTTTTTTTTTGTTGGCAAAGTGGTGGAACCCCCGTGACTAGCAGGGGTACCATTGGCTAAGAAACCACGAACCAGGAGCATCTAAGTCGTCAAAATCACTTGAGGATCGCATCCAGCCTGGACCGCACCAACCCTTAACATGGTTGGATTTTTTGGTATCTGACGGGATTAGAACCGACGACCTTTCAACTTAGGGGAGCGTCTTAACCATACCCTGCCACCAACTGTTCTACATCTCGCGAATATGGTATATGTTATTTATTAAATAAACATAAATATTTTAATTATTTTTTAAATTTAAAAAACTAAAACTAAAAATACTAAAACATGTATTTTGAAGTTGTATTATATTAATACGTCAATATAAAAAAAACAACGTAATAGTATTTTATTTCCCATTAAAGCTAAGACGAGACTTCGCTTAAAATATTTGGAAATGTTAATAAAAATAAACCACACGTATATTATAGTTCTCATTCATACAATTTTTTACTTTAAAGTCAAGCCATTTTGAGTGGATGGTATCTTAAAAAAATTGCGCCTCGACAATGTAAATACCTTTAACTTATATGTAATAGAGTGTTATATTAATATTAATTTATAATGTTTCAATAGACAAGGAAGTGTTTGTGGTAATGAATGAACATGTTCAATGGTGCATTTACTACGTATTTCAATGATGAAGGTTGTATGTAAAATATTATTTACATGTGAAGGTGTGAGTGTTGATAGTTAAGGTTGCATGTTTTATTATTATTTTACATGTGAAGGTGTGGGTGTTGATATTAAGATTACATGTTTTATTATTAGTTTACACGTGCAGGTGTGAGTATTGATACTTAAAGAATTTAATTATTTTTTCACATGTGAAGGTTGAGAGTTATGATTTACATAGCGTTGACTTTGAGTGCGTTGCATGTGAAGAATTTAAATTTGGGGTTTGTATATTTAGTTTATAGCATGGTTTCACCCACAAATCCTTAGCTAGAATGTATTATTTGGAGGAAAGAATTTAGAAAGCTTTTGTGGGGTCCTCCTTTGCTCATGTACTTCATAAATTGCGGGCAGGGAATTGGTATACTATGAGAGGGATGCGATAAAGTGTAAGGTAAGGGGTATATAATATTGGTTACACTTTATATATTAAAGAAAGCATTTAGAAAGTTCTTTCACCTAATTATACTTGTCAATAAGTAGTTTATGCTGTGATGAGTTCGAACTTGATCGAGTATTAGTTCATTTGATTGGTTATTTGTTTGCATATTTAATCAAAGTTGTATTAATTCATGTTTTCATTTTATTAAATAAATGTATCCATGATTTTGTTTCACCTCTTATTTTGGCAGTGGCTACGAGATGTCGATTTCTATGTTGTGCATTGAATAAACATATAACTCCTTTGTCAAAACCATGTAGTATAATCCTTGGAGTTGTCATTTTCATTGCTAACCACTTTTGCTTTGTCCTTCAACTACTTACTCTCAATCTTGTAAAAAATAATAAACTTAGTAAAGATATAGAAATCAAAGTCGATCTACTTTTTCATCATTATTGAACCCTCGTGGGAAGAAAGGGTGAATAAAATGGTCAAAATCTTGCTACATTATTGTAAATTTGGACAAGTATCATTGAACTCATTTTAGTGGGGTCATTGATAAGAATGAGAAAGGCTAAATGCAATATCGATGCTAGTTTCCTCTTCATAATAAGGCCACGATTTTATTCCTTTGCATAACCAGAAGTATTTAGCATTTTTCTTTCATACAATACAATGAAACACTTTATATTATAATATAATGTTTTTTTGTGGAACTAGATTATTCTATGAATTGAAACTATATTTTCATAAAGTAATCAGATCTTAGAATAAAAGTCAAGGTCAAGTTACCAATGTTGGCTCTCAATATTATGGTGAAAATGGGCTCCCTTCAATACTCATTTTGTTTGCAAGTGAGTTGACCATCCTCTTTGTGATAGATCTCAACACCCTTTGCATACCACACTTCAATGACTCCTCACTCAACAACTAGCTCACATTTAATCATGACCTCTTCATACAAACCTGTTGTGCACTTACGGGTCCATTGATCTCACTCTATTTCTGGTGTCTATACACATCATGCCTTAATTGTTCCCTTTTGTTACATATTGACAAACCACAACCTTTTTCAACTGCTTGAATGAAAAATACGCCTTACAACTACTTTTTTCATGACCTGTATATGCATCTTTTGATCCTTGTGGACCCTCCATACCAATTTGTCAGTCCTTCCCTCTATAGAATATATCTTAAAGCTGACATGATTTTTGAACCAAGGTTCATAAAAATCTACCAATAATAAAACCCATGAGCATCAACATTTTCAAGGTTTAGAAGAAAAAGCTCTCACCCAAGACACCCATAAGAAATTACAAGAACATAACTAATTAGCTATTTCATGAATTTAGGCTAACCCTTTATAGTGTAAAAACACATCAAGAAAATCACATCGTCATTCATAGAAATTTAGAGGGAGAACCATCCCAACAAATTATCTCATTCAATTCATAAAACAATCATATATCTTGCAATTAAACACAACTGTCCATTTTCTCTTACAATTATTTTCTTGAATGATTCACCATCCAGGTGTTGTCATCCCTCTAATGATCTCTCTCTCCAAAGCCTAATGATTTTCCTTACATATATGCGGATAACAACTTCTTAACAATTATAGACTTTTACCATTTACATTTACTTTTACTTTCTTTCCCAAAACATTGTCACACGGTATTGTCTTGCAGTTGGGGCATGCTACAAAATGGTTGGCATGGTCTATAAGATACTGCATCTGGAGAAAAAATATTGCATGCAGTGTAACTTCCTAACATAGTCTTCAAATTTGGTAAAACTATGGTGCTGCAAGCCCTTAACACTATGTTTGGCTAACCTTGGAGCCACTCGAAATCCCTTCTTCAAGATGGTGGTGATCGATAGAAATTGCTACTGCAACTGCTCAACAAAAGTATAGAACCTTGAACATAGTGTTGAAAATGAATTCAAAAACTCTTCTAAATTCTAGGAAAATTGAGTGACACCTTCAATGGTAGTTTTCTATCTATCACATTGAAAAATGTCACCCAATTCAATAACTCTAAGATATTGGGCTTATACGTTTCTGAAAGAAGAATATATTATCTTAGTCTATTCTTTAATTTGCATGAGCAGAGTCGTCAACTTCTATTGCTCATACCTGGATGACATGATCTAGCATGTAAGTGTAGTCATTTGGGCCATTACTTCCTTGCAAGAAGACAACATAAGATCTGCAAGAGACCTATTCTTGAGGGTGATCTGGGCCTCCCATGCCTGAATCTACTCATCCTAGGAAATAATCTTTGGCACATTTTGTAAATAGGTTTAGAGGATAAATCTAAAATCGATAGGTCCTGAAATCCCTATTGTACAAAGTTTCACCTTTTGAAACAATTATTTCGCTACTTTAAGTATATTCTCCAATTTAATTTGTTCAGGAGTTTGCGTGGTCTTCAAATTCTCATGGATCTTAGTATTTTGCACATGTAACTCCTGAATGGTTTACTTGATTTTCAGAATCTTTATATATGAAATAAGCTCTTATGAGGTTCCCTTGCTATAGACAACAACAAATGCGAAAGCATAACCAACCACACTAACTAATGATGTTTTTTTAATGATCTTCTGAGAATGACACTTTTGTAGCTCTGTATGTGTCCTTCCTAAATCTTAGTGCCTTGTGTTAAGCTCATTCATTATAGTCACAAGACAAACGTGCAAGTATGGTACTAGTGACTGTGAGACTGCGAGCTCTACACTTAAACATGGTTGAAATTTTGCACCCTATGTAGGAGTTCCATGACTTGTCAAAGCTACTATATTGTTCCAAACAAATAGTTTCTCTGTGAGGGTACTATGGGAAGCTGATGATGGACCTAGCTCCTAACCGATGATATCCTCCATAGGATACCTACTCCAAAGTGTCACATAGTATTAAATGGAGTAGGCACTAAGATACCTAAATCTTAGTGCCTACTGGAATAGGGAATTTGCATTGTTCTCCTGACCAGGGATCTCCCTCATAGGATACCTACTCTGAAGTTCCTACTTCATGTGTCCTTCCTAAATATTTGTAGCTATGCATTGTTCTCCAACCTACTCCAAAGTGTCACATTGTATTCACTGCTAAATATATAAGATGGATTGAATACCACTGTTTTAATAGTTTTGGGTGGGATTCATGTCTTTGAGATATTGGTCATATGCTTAGTTGTCCATAGTACTAAATTAGATGAACCAAGTGAACGGGTTCCTTTTCCCTCAAAAGATCTAGATGATGAAATTTTTGTTTTCCTTGGCCTCTTTGATTTCTTTGTTATGGTCCATGTTGCTAATTCTTCCTTGCACTCGTGCTTAGATATTGCATCCTGTTGAAAAATTGTAACTTCAAAGAATATTCTAAATGTATTTAACTGATGTACCCCAAGGGAGATGTCTCATTCCTCTGTCAAGATGTTACTATTGTATTTGGTCATCAGAGTCATGAGGTATAATCTCCATTGTAAGTCAGGTCAATAGTACCCTAATGAATATAATATAATACTATTATGAGTCTTCCTAGCTGAAGTGGGCCCAATCATTTTAGTGGGGCTGACTTGTTAGGTTAAAAGTGAAGCGATAGAAAGAGTATACATAGAGGAGAAGTGTTCCTCATTTGAACACACACACTCACTTGTGTTTAGCATATAGCAGAGAGAGACAGACATACTAGCAAGGTGGAGGATCACCTGTTTTGGGGTTTTATCTTATACATCTATATAGAGGAAATTTTGTTGGATTTTCTTCCCCTTGAGGGTTTCCTAGGATAAATATGTCTATATTGTGATTGTGTTTCTTTAAGTGATTCTGCATATGCTATTATTGTGAATTTGGATTAAACACTAATGGTATCTAGCTAAGCATATGGAATCTTAATATGGTATCAGAGCTATCTTGAATAGAACAACTTTCAAAAGGTGAAACTCTCTCTCTTCTCCCTCTGGAAAGAAATTAGGATTTCTGCAAAATTTGGTATTTTGAATATCTTCTTGCATATAAATTTGGGCTTCCCTAGAGAACATCTATTGAGCCCTAGATCAAATTTTTTGAGTGGTTGAATCTCCTTGAAAGCCAAACCCTAGTTTGGCCCTAAACTAGAAAACTATAGAAAACCAGAACCAGAGATCTGCAGAAACTGAAATATTGCAAGCAAGTTTTGAAAGGGTGAAGATTTGAAATCTCTAGAAACCAAGTGTACTAACCAATTTGCCTCAGTCAAGCACATATCCTGGTAAGGTCATCTTTTTATTTTGAGAAATTTCAACTTTTAGTGACCTCCTGGATAAGATGGCCACAAGCACCACGCTTGAGGACAAGCTGGAAGGCATAGAAACTTTCGAGCATGGAAGTATAGGATTGGTCTGATTTTTAGAGAGAATGATCTTTAAAAATATATCAAAGATAAAGTTGCTGAACTAGAAGAAGATGAAGTTAAGGAGAAGCACCAGAAATACCTAATTAAGGAAATAAGGATCATTGCTGATTTTATCAAAGATCACTTGATCCCTCAAGTGTCATCTAAAGAGACACCAAAGAAATTGTATGATTCCCTTTCCAGAATGTATGAGGGAAGGAAAATCAACAGAAAAATAAATTTGAGAGCTCAACTGAAGGGTACAAAGACGAGTAAAGGAGAATCCATTCAAGATTACTTCACAAGGGTCTCCCAGTTCAAGGAATAACTAGATTCCATTGGAGAATCCCTTGATGAAGATGAACTAGTTATGCCTGCTCTCAATGGTCTCACTAGACCTTCGGAGTCATTCATACAGACTATGTGTGCCAGAAAAGAAAGTATGAAGTTTCACACTGTATGGGAAGATTGCATCCAAGAAGAAGCTAGAGTAGCTAACCGAGAAGCTCTATTTAAAGTAGATGATAAATCTCTAGACACCCATACTAGAAGAAGAAGACAATTAAAACTCAAGAAGTATAATCAGAAGGAGTATATACCTCCAAAGAAGTTTCAAAGGAAAAGAGAAAATATTCAGAAGAAAGACTACTCCAAATATCAATGTTATAACTGTCATATAATAGGACACCTTGCTAGAGAGTCTCCATTGAAGAATAACAACAAAAAAATACATCATGCTCATCTAGTTGAAGATGAGGGTGAAGAAGAAGAAGAAAGACCTCAAAAGAGACAAGAAAAAGAAGAAGATGTACTATTCTCTGCACTCTTTGGGTCTATAATACCTAGAGAAGATACTTGGATTATTGATAGTGGTGCTTCAAATAACATGATAGGGAAGACACAAACTCTTTCAAGAAATGAAGAGAAGAAATCTCCTCAGAAAGTATCACTAGGAGATGACTATCAATATCCCATCAAAGGCATTGGTTACTCAAGCTACAAGCTTGACTCTGGAACCACCATGAAGATGAAGGAAGTACTATATCTACCATGTTTGAAAAAGAAATTTACTTTCCATCTCAACATTAGATAAGAAAGGATATATATTTGATCTTATAGATGGAAAATAACTCATGTGGACCAAAGGAAAGAAAATTGAAGATGTTGCAGAGGAACCTAGGGTTTTTTACTAGTCCTATAGCTAGTCTAAAATAGGTGTTCTTGGAAAAAAATTCATATTTGAGGAATAAAAGATCCAAATGGAGTGAGAATAGTTGCATCTGAAAGAATATAGACTAGGGTATATATGGTAGAATTTTTAGATACAGAAACAAAACAATGGACACGTGGCATACAATATAAGTGCTCTCTTCGGGATAGGACAAAAATAAGAAGCTTTGGTATATTTACAATAACGTTTTTTGTCTCATCCAAATTAGGTCATACCTGTGGCATTGGAAAGAGGAAAAGTCAAGGTACCACAGGATGAATTTTTAGACTCAGAGGAGTCACAATTGAAATTTTACCCCAGTTACAAGTCAGCCCTAAAATAGTCTTCCAATCAGGGTTTGAAAAAGGTACGTCATTTTGCATTTGAATAGATTTTAGTAGAAGGATATATTTGTGGTAAACCCTAGGATGTGATATTGTTAAAAATTCCACCAAAATGAAGTGGAAAGAATCACACTTCACTCAAACCCCCAGAGGATTCATCCTCGACATACAAATAAATGGAAGACATCTCTTTTAGAGTGTCCAAGTTGGAAGATATGATTAATGGAAATCTGAAAATTGATGACTTTGCTAAATTGGAAAAGAAGATGGCTACTAAGGAGGATCTCAAAAGGATGGCTAGTAAAGAAGATCTTCAAGACTTGAAGGATTTTATCAAGGGTATCAAACATAACTTTATTCCTCAATTATCTACTCAAGAAGAGGATAAGGAGGAAAAAAGATGACTTATTCCAGTCACGTCTTGAGAAAATTGAAAAACAATTGGAGAGTAGGAAGTTGGAGTCCTCAAAAGTTGATGATACACTACAACATCATGGATTCAATTCAGGTCCAAGAAAATGCTTTATCCCCAAGATTGACATGAGAAAGTTTGGTGGCAAGGATCCAATCATGTGGAATTTTCAAATGGAGCAAGTCTTTGATCTACACCAGGTGCCCACCATGCAAAAGTTAACTATTGCATCCTTGTATTTAGAACCTGATCAGTTTGTATGGCACCAATGGATTTGTGATCGTAAAAAAGAATCTATTATCTCTTGGTTTATATTCACAGAAGAATTGATTGCACATTATGGGGATATAAATAGAAACACCGTCTTCAGTCAGTTGGTAAATCTCAAGCAAAAAGGTTCAGTTAGAGATCAAATCAAGCAATTTCAGAAGCTAAGTCTCAGAGTGAAGAATATTTCAGAATATAATTTGTTATATCTCTTTAGTGGAACCTTGAAAGATAACATTCAACATGAGGTGTGTCTCTATCACTAGAGAAGGCTTTAATGATGGAAAAGAAGATTGAAAATAAAAATATGGCAATGACTACTAGAAAGGCCTTCTCCAAAATATATAGGGAAAATAATGTTCCTTCTTCTAAACCACCACAAAGTTTTACAACCAAACAACTAAATGAAAGAATAGAAAAAGGATTATGCTTTAATTGTGATAGCAAGTATAGTAAGGGACATATGTGCAATTAGAATAAATTATTCTACATATATTGTGAAGAGGAAGAACCAAAAGAAGAGGAAGCATCTCAAGAAGAGGCGACTTCAGAAGAAATAGAAGAGACTACTTCAAAAGAAATAGAAGAGACTACTTCAGAAGAAATTAATCCCACCATATCTTGTCATGCATTGGATGGAATTATCACTCCTCAAACTATCAAGATAGAAGGATACATCAAAAAGAAGAAGGTAACAGTGTTCATTGATTCTGGTAGTACTCATAATTTCATTCACTGTAAATCAGCCAAAGTTCTGAATTGCTTTGTTTATCCAGCACAAGAATTTCAAGTAATGATTGCAGATGGAGGAACTATAAATTGCTCAGGTAAATGCCATAATATCAATCTGGTTATGGGGGAATATGTATTGAATAGTCCAATGATTGCTATCCCAATGCATGGTGCTAATGTTGTCTTGGGTGTCCAATGGTTACAATCATTAGGAACAATGGCTTTTATTTTTCAAAAAAAATTCATGAAATTTTCATGGGAAGGTAAAGAATATGAGTTAAATGGTATGACAAGAAAAATTAGCAAGGTGATAAGCTCTAATAGTATGAAGAATTTGTTAAAAAAGGGACATAAATGTATGGTTGCACAATTATGATCATTAGATATTCAAACCTCAAAGTTCCTATCTCCTAAGATCTCCAAAGGGTCATTAATACACATTCCAAGGTATTTGAAGATATTCCCAAAGGTATTCCACCTATTAGTGACTTTTATCATGCTATCCACTTAATTCCGAGCAATGTTTCTCCTAACATCAGACATTACCGATATCCCTATAACCAAAAGAGTGAAATTGAGCATATGGTGGTTGAAATGTTAGAGGCTGGCATAATTAGGCCTAGCCAAAGTTCTTACTCTGCACTAGTGGTAATAGTACCCAGTCCAGATGGATCATGGCATATTTTTCCTGATTATAGAGATCTCAATAAGATCACCATTAAAGATAATTTTCCCATTCCCATCATTGATGGATTGTTAGATGAATTGCATGGATCAGTTGTCTTCACAAAGTTGGATCTTCGTTTTGGGTATCATCAGATTCAAATGAAGGATGAAGGCATCCCCAAAACAACATTCAGAACTCATGAAGGTGACTATGAATTTTTGTTCATGCCATTTGGTGTAACAAATGCACCTTCCACATTTCAAGGTTTGATCAATTCTATTTTCAAGCCTTTCCTTAGAAAATTTGTGTTGGTATTCTTTGATGATATACTAATCTATATCAAGTCTTGGGAAGAACATGTTGAACATGTTGACAGAGTACTACAACTACTAAAGGGGAAATAAATGTATGCAAAACCATCAAAATGTTTATTTGGGATAAAGGAGGTAGAGTATTTGGTTCATATTTTGTCTCATGAAGGTGTCAAGGTAGACCCTAAAAAAATTAAATCCATGATGGACTGGTCGATTCCCAAAACCCCGAAGAATCTTCGAGGATTCTTAGGTCTGACAGAGTACTACAACTACTAAAGGAGAAAGAAATGTATGAAAAAACATCAAAATGTTTATTTGGAATAAAGGAGGTAGAGTATTTGGTTCATATTGTATCTCATGAAGGTGTCAAGGTAGACCCTAAAAAAATTAAATCCATGATGGACTAGCCGATTCCCAAAACCCTAAAGAATCTTTGAGGATTCTTAGGTCTGACAGGGTAATACTACGAGCTTGTTTGGAATTATGGAAGAATAGAAGCTCCTCTAACATTGTTATTGAATAAAGATGCATTTTATTGGACTCCATAGGAAACTCAAGACTTTCAACATCTCAAAGAGGCCATGTGTAAAGATCCTATTTTGGTGACACCATAATTCACAAAAACCTTTATTGTGCAATGTGATGCTTCGGGAAATGGAATTGGATCTGTACTAATGCAAGAAGGACACCCTATTTCCCTCACAAGTCATGCAATCAAGGGAAAGAACTTTAAAAATCCCATTTATGAGAAGGAATTTCTAGCAATGCTACATGCCATGAAGAAATGGTGCCCCCACCTTATATGGAGACATTTCAAGGTTAAAAATGATCATGATAGCCTTAAATATTTCTTGGAACAAAGACTATCTTCATAAGAGAAACAAAAATGGGTAACAAAGATGTTTGGATATGACTTTGAAATCATCTACAAAAAGGGGAAGCAAAATGTTGTCATATATGCACTCTCCAAGAAAGATGAGGATGTTGAAGCATTACTCTATGTTATTTTGATCATCCAACCGGATTGGATAACTGAAGCAATGGACGAATGGAAAAATGACAAAACAATATGGACATTTATTCAAAAGCAGTGGCAGTATCCCCATGCCTCTAATACATTTAGGTGGGAATATGACTTGCTATGGTATAAGGATCACTTATATCTTGGTAAGAGTTCCCAGATCGAGAAAAAGGTACTTTATGAATTCCACTCTTCACTGATAGGAGGGCACTCAAGTTTCTTCAAAACCTACCACATGGTAATGAATATTTTTTTTGGGATGGTCTTAAAATTAACGTTAAAAAATTTGTGGCAGAATGTTTGGTTTTCCAACAAAATAAAGTGGAAACAATTAATACTCCTAGTCTCCTAGAACCACTTTCTATTCCAAGCCAAAGGTGGATATAGGTCTCGATGGATTTTATCACATGTTTACCAAAGTCTGAAGGAAAGAGTGTCATCATGGTGGTTGTTGATAGACTTACTAAATATGCACACTTATGTGCACTATGTCACCCCTTCAAAGAAAGCACGATTGCCAATTCTTTTATGGAGACAGTACAAAAGCTACATGGTACTCCAAATATTATAGTAAGTGACAGGGATCCCATTTTCATTGGAAATTTTTGGACCAAATTATTCTCTTGTTTGGGTACTCAACTGGCTCATAGCTCATCTTATCATCCTCAATATGATGGAAAAACAACGATAGTAAACAAATGTTTGGAACGGTATCTTCAATGTTTTGCAGCTGATAAACAAACATGATGGGTCGAGTGGTTACCCTTGGTAGAATGGTGGTATAATACTTCCCTCCATACATCACAAATAATGACCCCATTTACGGAACTGTATGGCTACCATCCATCATCCATCACATCTTCACTAAGATACTCTAAGGTTCAAGGAGTGGAAGACCACATGGAGCATCAACAACAAGTTCTTCAACTCTTAAAGGACAACCTGAATCTCGCACAAAATTGAATGAAACAACAATCATATCAACACCGTAGTAAACATAGATTTAATGTTGGGGATTGGGTGTTTTTAAGACTACAACCATACAAACAGATGTACTTGAAGAACGCAAAGAAGGATAATAAATTATCACCTAAATACTATGGTCCCTACAAGGTGTTACAAAATATTGGTAGTATGGCCTACAAATTGGAAGTACCTGCATCTTCACGAGTCCATCCAGTTTTCCATGTTTCTTGTTTAAAGAAGGTAATCGGTGAAAATCTACCAGTTCAAATGATGTTACCAGAAATTGATGAGTAAGTAAAAATCATATTGGATCCTGAAGAAATGAATGAAATACAAACTAGACAGTTTTGAAATTGAACAATTTAAGAGTATCTCACTAAATGGAAGAAATTACCCACAAAAGATTCAACATGGGAAGATGAGTCCGTTATACAACAACATCTAGAACTACTTCATCGTTGAGGACAAAATTTTTTGAATGGGAGGGGCATGTTAATACCTTAATGATGACACATTAAACCATATAGTGTGGTGCATTACTCCTTATCTATAAGACTGAAAAATGCCAACCAATTCAATAACTCTAAGAGATTGGGATTATATGTTTGTGAAAGAAGAATATATTTTCTTAGTCTATTCTTTAATTTGCATGAGCGTAGTCGTCAACTTCTATTGCTCATACATGGATGACATGATCTGGCATGTAAGTGTAGTCATTTGGGCAATTACTTCCTTGCAATAAGGCAACAAAAGCTCTGTAAGAGACCTATTCTTGAGGGTGATCTAGGCCTCCCATGCCTGATTCTACTCATCTAATGAAATCATCTTTGGCACATTTTGTAAATAGGTTTAGAGGATAAATCTAAAATTTATAGGTCCTGAAATCCCTATTGTACAAACTTTCACCTTTTCAAACAATTATTTCGTTGCTTTAAGCATCTTCTGCAATTTAATTTGTTCAGGAGTTTGTGTGGTCTTCAAATTCTCATGGATCTTAGTATTTTGCACATGTAACTCCTGAATGGTCTACTGGATTTTTGGAATATTCATCTATGCAATAAGCTCTTATGAGGTTCCCTTTCTATAGACAACAACAAATGCAAAAGCATAACCAACCACACTAACTAATGATGTTTTTTCAATGATCTTCTGAGAATGGAACTTTTGTAGATCTTCATGTGTCCTTCCTAAATATTAGTGCCTTGAGTTAAGCTCATTCATTATAGTCATAAGACAAACTTGCAAGTATGGTACTAGCGACTGTGAGACTGCAATCTCTACACTTAAACATGGTTACAACATTGCACCCTCTGTAGGAGTTCCATGAAGTTTCAAAGCGACTATATTGTTCCAAAGAAATCATTTCTCTGTGAGGGTACTATGGGAAGCTGATGATGGACCTAGCTCCTAACTAGGGATCTCCCTCATAGGATACCTACTCCAAAGTGTCACATAGTATTAATTGGAGTAGGAAGTAAGATACCTAAATCTTAGTGCCTACTGGAGTACAGAATCTACATTGTTCTCCTGACTAGGGATCTACCTCACATGATACCTTCTCTGAAGATCCTACTTCATGTGTCCTTCCTAAATATTTGTAGCTATGCATTGTTCTCCAACCTACTCCAAAGTGTCACATTGTAGTCACTGCTAAATACCTAACATGGATTGAATACCACTAGATATTGCTTTGAATATGAAAATTTACTACTGTAACTATGGTGACTATGTTTTAACAGTTTTGGGTGGGATTCATGTCTTTGAGATATCGGTCATATGCTTAGTTGTCCTCAGTACTAAATTAGATGAACGAAGTGAACTGGTTCCTTTTCCCTCATAAGATGTAGATGATGAAATTTTGGTATTCCTTGGCCTCTTTGATTTTTTTGTTATGGTCCATGTTGCTAATTCTTCCTCACATTCATTCTTAGATATTTCATCCTGTTGAAAAATTGTAAATTCAAAGAATATTCTAAATGTATTTTGCTGATGTAACCCAAGGGAGATGTCTTATTCCTCCTTCGAGATGTTACTATTGTATTTGGTCATCATAGAGTCATGAGGTATAACATCCATTGTAAGACAAGTCAATAGTACCCTAATGAATATAATATCATACTATTTTGAATCTTCCTAGGTGAAGTCGACCCAGTCATTTTAGTGGGCCCGACTTGTTAGGTTAAAAGTCAAGCAACAAAAACAATATAAATAGAGGAGCCATGTTCCTCATTTGAACACACACTCACTTGTGTATAGCGCATAGGAGAGAAAGAGAGAGACATACCTAGAAAGAGGAGGATCACCTATTTAGTGGTTTTATCTTATACATCTATATAGAGGAAATTTTGTTGGATTTTCTTCCACTTGAGGGTTTCCTAGGATAAATATGTGTCTATCTTGTGATTGTGTTTCTTTCAGTGATTCTGCATATGCTATTGTTGTGAATTTGGATAAAAAATTAATGATATATAGCTAATCATATGAAGTCTTAACATGGTATCAGAGCTATCTTGAATAGAACAACTTTCACAATGGTGAAATTCTCTCTCTTCTATCTCTCACAAGAAATGAGGGTTTCTGTAAAATTTGGTATTTTGAAGATATTATTGCATATAAAGTTGCACCTCCCTAGAGCACATATATTGAGCCCTAGATAGAAGTTTTTGAGTGGTTGAATCTTTGGGAAATCCAAGCCCTAGTTTGGACCTAAACCGAAAAATTACAGAAAACCAGAACCAGATATCTGCAGAAACTAAAATATTGCAAGCAAGTTTTGAAAGGGTGAAGATTTGGAATATCCAGAAACCAAGTTGAGCAACCAACTCTCCTCAGTCAAGTGCATATCTTGGTATGTTCATATTTTCATTTTGAGAAATTTCAATTTTTAGTGACCTCCTGGATAAGACTACCGTAAGCACTAAGCTTGGGGACAAGCTGGAAGGCACAGAAAAATTATGAGCATGGAAGTATAGGATTGGTATCATTCTTATAGAGAATGATCTTGACAAATACATCAAAGATGAAGTTGCTAAACTAGAAGAAGATGATGCTAAGGATAAGCACCCAAAATACCTAATCAAGGAAATGAGGATCATTGTTGATTCTATCAAATATCACTTGATCCCCCAAGTGTCATCTAAAGAGACACCAAAGAAAATGTATGATGAACTTTCCAGAATGTATGAGGGAAGGAACATCAATAGAAATATGAATTTGAGAGCTCAACTGAAGGGTTATAAGATGAGTAAAGGAGAATCCATTCAAGATCTTATTTTAATGCCAAAAGGAAATCACAAAGCTAATTTATTGATTCATTCACTAAGAAAAAAAATATATATATTAAAATCTAATTTACAAAAGCATGCATACATCAATCTATGTTCTAACTTATTTGAATCAATCAAGAAGAACTCCTATGTTTATAAACCAAAAATCCAAGTTCTTCTGAAGTGTTCTGGATAGTATGCAACCTATCTTGGAAAATGAAGAAACAACTTCTGATTCCAAAGGCTATTGTAATAGAAATGTTAATCACACTTCATCACTACTGCTTTCAAATTGAACATAAATGGGGTGTCTTTTTAACACAACTATTATGAAATGATAATTATTTCTAAAACAACTATTCTCAAATAAAACACTAAGTTATATAGCATCTCCAAATTTCAAATCTAAGAATAAATTACCAACTGATCTATGCTTTTACTAAGCTGATGAAATAAACTTAACACACACACTGTTATCGAATCCCAAAATGGTTACACTACATATATTCTGGCGAGAGGTGCATCCAACTAAATCTACAACATAATCTACAAAGGAAAAATAAACTCAAATCTAGAAATGCTTCTATTACTATCCAACTAAATCTACAACATAATTTTCTTGAACATCGAAAAGAACCTAAAAAGTGGAAATGCTCTTGGGAATTATTATGCTAAATTACAGAAATCAAAAGACTAGTGCTATAACATATGAGATCTATAGAAATGTTAAATATATTGTGAGAAGATCGATGCATATGAAACGAATCAGATAAAAATGTAAGCACACTACCCTATTCTGCAATCCTTATACAAGAAAGAAATCCATTTAAGCTATTATTCTACATTCATATAAAATTGCAAATTTAAAGCTAAAGCTAAATGTGTTTACAGGAAAGAGTATGATAAACAAACAATATGGAAAGGGTTTGAATAATAAGAAGATAAACAAACCACATTAACTAACCAAAATGCATGAATAAGCACAGTGGATGAAGGTGGTCCCCCCTTCAAACGCTGTCAAACCTGAGCTTAAAACTTAAAACAAACACAGAATTGGATTAATAGTCTGAATCCAAGTTTCACAACATTTTTAACGTATATATATTCCCTCCTCCTGAAGAGGCCCCTTTTTATACAACAAAATATATAGAATAATGGATTAGATCAATCCCCAAAATAATCAGAAATTCGTTCAACAACCCAGAAAACGACTAACACAAAATCTGGGAAAACCATTACTCTTCTAGAAAGGATTTCTCCAAACGCGTTTAGAAATTCTGAAATTTTCTTGCGATTAGGAGTAAATGGGGCCATTTATGAAGTGGGTTTTGAACAATTTCACCATATTTGTCATAGATTTCTTAGAAATGATTCCTAAAATTAGGTTACCGAATTAATGACATGAATGTCGGATCAGGTGCAGTATCAGGGGCAAGATCAGGTGAGTGATAAATCTGCATAATAACGAGATTATACACACTGGATAATTATTCATTAGATGTTAGATGCGATATTTGAAATTCTATTTGAAACTGAATGAAATAGGTGAAATGATAGTAAAAATACCTTATCAAAGGATTCATGAAATAGTTTTTAAAACGTATAAAAAGGAATCCTAAACGAACGATAAATATAAAGAAAACTTGGTTAAAACACTTGGTTCCTTATTCAAAATTGACGCAAGAGCATTATCTCTCAATATCAACTACTAAATTTCTTATTGGACCTTAAGCTATAGACATTTTCCCAAGGAGGGCTCAGTTGTAGAGACATTGTAAACTATCATGTAAAGTATTCTATTTTCCTAGCAAGTCTAGATAGGATAAAAGATCTAATCTGATAGGTGTTAGTAAAGGATGAGTCATGTAATTAATGTGATGCAGGAGAATCGTGGCATGCCAGAAATGTGATTAGTTGGTCACACGCTATGGCATATTTTTGGTTGTTTTGATGAGTCATAGTTTGTTAGCACTGATAGGAATGATGGTGGATCATGACTCCCTACAAGGAGATCAAGCCGCAAGTTGTTTTTGTGATAAGGACATTTCATCATGCTTTGTAGTTGTTTTGTTTTCTGTTGAAGGACCACTCGGTGGGGGAGGTAAAATTTTATCTTAAATAGGTAGGTTAGAGAAGTGTGAGGGGCTTTGTTCTCCAGGGTTAGAATTCCAATTCACAGAAGGGAAGATTAGACCTGCATCTGGTTTCCACTTGTAAATATTTTGAGAAGACTGAAGAAGGAGAGTCAAGTTGTGTGTTTGTTTTGTTGCTTAATAGAAGGATTACCTATATGTTTGCAGTGTTATTAGTCTATATACATTTACTGTTTGAATGATGTATCCATAAGGAGCCGACTTCAATGGTTTTTTGAGCATCTGTGTATTTCTATGAAGTTGTTGATTCATGCATGAAATCATTGCTTGAATAGTTGAAATAGGTTGTATGCATAGAAGTGTTAGGCTAATGAATCTTGAAGATTGTAGGATGGATTGATCGGTTCTCTGATCAATCAGCGCAACACGTAGATTTTCTACCCTTAACAAGCTTTGCAGAGAATGAACGGTAGGGATTGAGTCCGTAGACAAAGATCTAATGGTCTAGGAGAGATCCAAACCGAAAGTTGTGAGGGCGATAATGGATCTACAAAGATCTGTGAGATTTGCATCAAAGAGTAGATCGACGACCGTGGAGAAGGCTGCAAAGACTTGACGGCTGGAAAAATTGTGGAAGAAAATTTGTAGAAGACAAGTTGGGAGGGAGCAACGAAAGTTGTTCGGGTATCCCACATCCTGCAACGTGCATGTGGAAAATCTGTTACGGAAGCATAATTGCAAGGAGGTAATTTTAGAGAAGAATTTGGCCGAAGCCTAAATTTGGTAATCTTGCTAAGTGTAGGAGCCACCAGATCCTGGAGGTGCTGGTTGGGTTGGATGTGGTTGATCGCACCTGCACCAATTATGGTATCAGAGCTAGAAGAGAGTAAGTTTACTCTAGTGAAGAGAGAAAGAACACGAGAACAATAGAGTGTTTTGTGAAGGTGAGAATACAGACCAGCAACAGTCTGAAAAGAAGAAGAGTTTGCATGCAAGTGGAGAAGAGGCTTGTAGCATGAGCAGTAAGTTATATGCATAGATATCTAATTTGGGAGGAGTGTATGCATGCAATGGATAGTAGAAGGAGTGAAGAAATATTAGCAAAGAATTCATAGTATTTGAAGATAGTGATGAAGGAGACTAGTAAGGGTTTTTGAGAGAAAGTGAAGTGTGGCCAAGGACCTAGTATTTCAACTAAGGATTGAAGTACAAGAGGACAGTTATGTTCTCATGAAGATGAGTTGTGGGAGAAATCCTGGAAGGAGAAAAGAAGAGTGCTCAAGAGGTTCTAGATAGAGGACCAGCATTACTAAAAGACCAAGTACAGAGAAGGGGCTTGGTGAGGTAAGTTGTAGCAGTGTGAAAGAGAACTATTACTGTAGGGGCTAGTGCATCTCATAAAGAGTGAAAGAAAACTCAAGAACATGACTATTAAGTGTCATATAAGAGGTTCATGAGGCAGCCACAAAGGGAGGAAAGAAAATTCTAAGGAAAATGGAGTATGGAGGAAGTTGAGTGATGAAGAGTATGAGAGAGAGAAGGATGAGATAAAAGTCCATCTGGAAGTAATGATGGAGCTATTACAAAAGAAGGAGGAAGACCAGAGATGTGGTTTTCTAGTGAAAAGAAAGTTGAAGTGGGATAAGCTACAAAGGAGAGGAGAGCAACTGATGAATGCTCAGTATGAAGAAGAGATACTCAAGGAAAGAGAGTGTCTAAGGGAAGTCTTGAAGACTGAATCTTCAAGTGAGATCAAGAGGTCTCAATGTTTTGAAACTGATATTTTGTGTATGTCTATAGGTACATTGAATGAAGAAGGACAATTTGCTGATATTATCATCCAAAAGGAGGATGTCAAGCAGAATCTTAATTCTGTTTTGGAAGAAGATGAGACAACTGGGTCTCATGCAAATACATATGAATATTCAAGAGAAAGTGTTTCTTTTCAGCATGCAACAAAAGTTGAAAGTAGAAAAGATTTGGTTTATGATGATAGCTAAGAGCGGGATGAAGCAAGGGAGGAAATCAAGCATTTAGATGTTATGCTTGGGGAAACTGAAAAGAAGGTTATTGAATATTTTCTAAGTCTTGTAGTAGACTTGGGACAACAAGAATATTTGATGATTGAATCATCAAATAATACCATTGAGTCTTGTGGGTTTAAAGATGACAAATTGAATGTGTTTGCAAGTATTGTAGAAGACAATCCATCTTATGGAATTGTCTTAAGTGAAGCTGAAAGTTATGTGGTAAGGCATAATGAGGAATATATTAAGCATAAAGACACGGTGCTTGAAGAAGCTGACAAGGAGATGTTATTGCTGGAGAACCTATTAGAGAAATATCACTCTAATTGTGAATGGAAACCTCAGATAAACAAGATATGTTTTAATAGTTTTGATGAAGAGACGAAGTACCTTGAGGCGTGCATAAGCAAAGATGAAAGTGTGAAAGATTTAGTCAGTCTAGATGGACAAATGGAATTTTTGTCAAGCAATGAGAAAGGAAAATATGAGTTATTGCAGCAGAAGGAGTCTACAGAGTCCTTAATTAATGAAGGAAACAATATTATTGGGGAAGAGACAACCATGTCTTATGAGAGGGAATTTGTTCTTGCTAATTAAAAGACGATTTGGTTTACTTAGAGAGCCAAGGTAAGAATGATGGATAGACCTTTGGGACTTCCACAAGAACAAAGAATCATAATTCTATTCTAACAGAGAGGGATGAGATAGTGTCACAAAAAAATTTGGTTAG
This sequence comes from Pseudotsuga menziesii, assembly GCA_001517045.1. Taxonomy (NCBI): domain Eukaryota; kingdom Viridiplantae; phylum Streptophyta; class Pinopsida; order Pinales; family Pinaceae; genus Pseudotsuga; species Pseudotsuga menziesii. The sequence goes on along the minus strand of LPNX010417949.1, from coordinate 690,308 downwards.
TGACCAGAAAGAAGAAAGCCATAAGGATGAAAGTGAGGCTACCGTGTCTCAAATTGGAGATGAAACAGTCTTGGGACTGAGGAAGACTGAATTGACTAATAGGAATGGTCAAATATTTGAAGGGAAATTAGTGAAGATTGTCAAGACAAAGGTGCTTGAACGGAATCAAGTAATCAATGAACGTTTGGAATACTGGCTGAAAGTATTTAAGCAAGAGGAATAAATTGTAGTCAATGAGGAAGACATGTTTCTTGATATAAAAGAGACAAGAGAAGATACTAGTTCGCAGTTCTATGATGTGTTTACTAGTATACAAAGAGGCATGATTGAGTATATGACTGTAATCAGAAAACTAAGAGATAAATTACTTTTTGAAAGAGAATTTATAGGAAGAGAGCATGAGAAGGATATTGCAGAGGGAGATATCTTCAAAGGCATTCAGGAAATTTGGGTGGCAGCAATGTCCGGGAAAACATCTACAACAATCTCCAGAGTTGTAGCAGAAATTAAATCAAGGAAGGCTGAAGAAGGTAACCAACAGTTTGAAAATGAATGCACAGAAAGTAGTAAAGTGTAGTGGGAGAGTAATCAAAACAAGATTTGTTTTAAGTAGAAAACTAAATTGAAGGATTTCATAGATGAATTGTGGAAATTGATGAATATCCCTAAGAAAATCTACAGCAGAGTAAAGAAGGAATACCACTGTAAAGTTGAATGGAGATTGAAGAATGATGAAGATAAAGACATTGGAGTACTACAACATAAGGTTTGGAAGCCTAGAAGGTTACAACCAAAGAAAAATGAATATAGTGAAGCTTATGGACAACATCAAACAAAAGTTTGGGATCCAGGAAGATGTGGGTTAAAGATGCATAATAAGGAGATCATGTCCTCTTTCTACTTTGGGATTCTGATGTAGGAGCATTAGCTCTCAAGACCAACTACTAAATTTCTGATCAGACCTTAAGCTCTAGACATTTTCCCAAGGAGGGGCCAGTTGTAGAAACATTGTAAACTTTCATGTAAAGTATTTTATTTTCCTAGATAGTCTAGATAGGATAAAAGATCTAATCTGACAGGTGTCAGTAAAGGAGGAGTCATGTAACTAACGTGATGCAGGAGCATCGTGGCATGCCAACAATGTGATGAGTTGGTCACATGTTGTGGCATATTTTTGGTATTTTTGTTGAGTCATAGTTTGTTAGCATCGATAGGAATGATGGCGGATCATGACTCCCTATGAGGAGATCAAGCCACAAGTTGTTGTTGTGATATGGATGTTTCATCATGCTTTGTATTTGTTTTGTTTTTGTTTGTAGGACCACTCAGTGGGGGAGGTAACATATTAGCTTAAATAGGAAGGTTAGAGAAGTGTGAGATGTTCTATTCTTCAAGGTTAGAATTCCAATTCGTAGAAGGGAAGATTAGACCTGCGTCTGATTTCCACTTGTAAATATTTTGAGAAGACTGAAGAAGGAGAGCCAAGTTGTGTGTTTGTTATTTTGCTTAATAGAAGGATTAGCTGTGTGTTTGTAGTGTTATTAGTAAAGATGCATTTACTATTTGAATGATGTATCCATGAGGACCTGAATTTTGCGGTTTTCTGAACATCTGTGTATTTCTATGAAGTTGTTGATTCACGCATGAATTCGTTGCTTGAATAGGTGAAATAGGTCATAGATGCATGCATAGAAGTGTTAGGATAATGAATCTTGAATATTGCAGGATGGATTGATCGATTCTCTGATCAATCACCGTAGCACGCATATTTTATACCCTTAACATGTTTTGCAGAGAATGAATGGTTGGGATTAAGTGAAAAAACAAATATTTGATGGTCCAGGAGAGATCCACAATGAAATTTGTGAGGGAGATAATAGATCTACAAATATCAGTGAGATCCACATCAAAGAGTAGATCGATGATCGTGGAGAAGGCCACAAAGATATGACAACTAGAAAATTTGTGGAAGACAAGTTACGAGGGAGCAAATTTAGAAATTTGGTCAGGTATCCTGCATCCCACAACCCACATGTGGAAACTATGTTGTGGAAGCAGAAGTGTGGGGAGGTAATTTTAGAGCAAAATTTGGCTGAAGGCTAAATTTGGTAATCTTGCTAAGTGTAGGAGCCACCAGATCCTGGAGGTGATGGTTGGGTTGGTTTTGGTTGATCTCACCTGCACCAAAAATGTAGAAAGGATATGGAAAAAAACAGGGAGCCTTAATTTCCCCCAAACCAAAGATCTTACATGTCCCAATGCAAGGAAAAAAATTGATAGTGAAAATTGGTGATGTGATTTTAGATAGACCCTTGAGGCATTGACCAACACCTGCAATTAAGGATAGGAAGGAACTTGATTTGGTTGAGTGTTCATAATCTCTTCTAGCTGGTGTTATTTCTTCTTCAATTGTCTTCACAGGCTCCGATTAGATCCCTTCACATCATCAACCAATTTTTGTAAAGAACCAACTTTAGTCTTCAGAATCCCATTTTCTTTGTTGAGATGTTGAGTGAGAAGGGAATACTCCTGAACTTCTGAGTTGTGAGTTGAACATTCCTTAGATAGCTCAGAAGGAAAGGTTAAAGGATTCAGTACTAGAGTTGTACAAGTATGCGTATGTAAACCATCAAAAGAAGAATGTATAGGTAATGAAGATTCATTGGAAAAATGTAAAGGAGACAAAGGGCTGAAGAGACACGTTGAGATGCATTATTTTTTATTAATGATGGATTAATGGAGATGAAATCATACTTATGCAAATTGGACATAGAAAATAAGTGATTAAGGCTTAAGCCAAAGTACTAAATGAGTCGAACACAGAATGTATATGGAACAAAGGTAAATTGAGTTTATGGAATTAAGGTACAATGTACATTAATAAAATATTACCATAAACTCATAAGCCAACCTATAACAGATAAAATAATTCAATTTAGGTATTTGATATGTATGAATGAATTAATACCCAGACATAAAAAATGAACAGTGTTATAGTTAAAAGAAAAAGGTTTGACAAGGAATTCGAACTATGTAAAACTTTGGAATGTGTTGAAGTAAGTGAAAACCCTTGTTCTTAAAAATGTGTCACCCAATCCTTGAGGGAGCTTCCAACTAAGACTAATATGATAAGATACTTTAGATTGGAAGTTGATGCAACTAATTAAGTGCTAAGATGTTTTTTTTAATAACGACTTTATCATATATGAAAATTAAGTGAAAAATGAATTATTTATATATACTTGATGCTAATGCCATTAAATCAGCTTATGAAATTAAGTACTTGTTGATCAAACCTATAATTCCTATATTGCAATAATGAATTGAACAACAATTATGGATCATTGTCCAAATCAAAGATTTAGACATTGATCATTTCATAATAATATAAGAAGAATGAGTTAGGTAATCATATCTCTAGTCCTAATATATGAAAGTAGGTCTAATGGAGGAAACAATCCAACTAACATTAATTTGGAAACCAAGGAAGTAATTAATCCATACAAGTATAATATACAATTTGAAATAAATGGCTTAATATAATATGATTAAGGTTGATAAAGGTAAATTTGAAAATTGTTTCAATTAAACATATTTATATTGCAACAACCATTAACATATTAAAATTACCTGTCCAACATTCCATCCAACAATATGTCCAACACCCCTTCTGGTACTCCATCCAGTACTTCATCCTGTATGTATTCCATTACTTCTGCTGTTAAAATGCAAAAACATCCCCAGTTGTTTTTCAGAGGTGCATTGAATATTGTTGTTATTGCTATCAGGGAGATGGTGAGGCCAAGAATGTTCTGTAAAGAGTCTTCCTTTTCACTTCCAACTTCAAAAATTCTTCTCCTTCATCCAACAGACCCCTTTCATAATGATATTCAACTTGTACTTATTCCATTGGTCATAAATAGAAAAGTAATGGATCCAAAGATTACATACTAGCATGAAAATGAAAAAATGAATTAAAAAGGAACCTAACATTTATTAATCTCATCCTTCCATCTAGCTAAAATTTAGACTTGCAGATACATATTTTATCCCCTTTATTTATACATAAATTCATCATGAAATGGTATGTCCTTATTAAGCAAGAGTTTCACTAAATGAGATTCATAAAAGTAGCAGTTAAGTTAATCCATATTTAAACAAGAATCTTCAAGTAATAAAAATAAGTTTCACAACTAAGTCCTTTGAATTGTTAAACATAACTACACTTTGGAGGTGTAACCATCCTATAAAGTAAGGATCGAGGAGTAGAGAATTAAATTACCTTACGAGGATTATCTAATGGCTATTAAATAAGAGTCATCTAATTTTAATTTTAACTAGACATATCTTTTTAATTCTTGCAAGAGTACCTTGTTCATACAAACAAGTATGGATAAAGAATCATGATAGATATTGAAGTCAGAACCTATTTCTAGTGAGCCTCTTCAGGACTCCGTTCTGGTAACTATAATATCCGAGCAATCTCTTCCCCAGACAGTATTCCCCATTACCAACAATCTTGTTTAGTACCTTGATGAGTTTTCCTAGTTATACCAGGTCGATACCCACTTCCAGGAGACCTGTTCAACATCACTGTGGGTTAACCTCATACGCCCCTTTACTATCAGAGGCTCTTGTCCCAAATTCACCTTAAAGATAATATTTATAATTTGCTTCCATGGAGATGAATGGGGGAGCAACTCTGGAAACCTTTCTAGAAGTGGGATGGTATTTGGTTGGAAGATTTTCCTTGAACAATGCTGGTAAATGCTTGTTTGCATGAACAATTAACTATGGTAATCATACTAATTCAACAACATGGATAGGTTATAGTTATTTGTATTGAAGCCAATGGACAATAACCAAAATATTCTTTAGTCTTAACAAGTATTTTCCTATGATCTTATTGTGGTGTCTCCCAATGTAATAATTAAATGACCCCATCCATTACAATTTGTAAAAATTCTTGCTCAATCAACTATAAACCAAGTCAAAGTGTACTAGTATGCTATGGATTTCATGAGTTAAACTTCTTGAAACAAACCTAGCTGGTAGAAAATATGTATTAACAAAGAAGAATAAGTCTTATGTGACTAAAAACAACAGGTCTTCAATTAAAAAACATTTCCTTTCAACTTTTTCTCAAAATAGATAGTCAACAACCCATCAAAACTAGTAAAAATATTTTGAATATCTTTCAGAAATTTGATTAAATTAGGAAAGTTCCAGAAAAGTCCTTTATAGAAAAATCATCCTTTTCATGAAGCAGCAAAGGAAACAAAATAACTTCCCTATTTTTAAATATTCCAAGTTTTTCTTGTAAATAGAAAATACCAACTCCAAATTAGATTGGTGAGTCAAATCATGTATGGAATCCTTCTTGGAAATAGGTTTATAATATACCTTCAGTCGGTGTCCATTAACCACAAAGGTTACCTTTTCATCATCAATTTTTCTTATTTTTACAAAACCATTATTAAAAAACAATCACAATTTCACATTACCCCGTGATATTTTCCTTTTTATAAGCTGTGAGTTGTTGTTATAATAAAATTTTTGAAAGTATATATTGGGAAGAAGGCATAAGTTCTGTTAAAAATTCTTAGTCTTTTTATTGAAAAAAGGAGAAAAACAAAGTTGTATTAATTTCTAAACTAACCATGCAAATTTTTATTTATATACATATTTTCCTATTCTATCTAAGAGGAAAGAAAACATTTCTATTCAAGTTTATGAACTGTTCCACTGTAACCAAGTGAGAAGCAATATTAAACATATACCTTTATCCACAAATGAAAAATTTATTGCAGAGATTACTTGGATATGGAAAATGAACTGACTTACCTGTTTCTGTATCAGAAGGTGATGAAGGAAGGAATGATATTGTGGTCGGGTTACCTTTTGGAACCAGCTTTCAATGTAGTCTTGATGCTCACCTCTCTTCATCATGTTGTGCAAACCTCCATATCCTGGATTATTTTTTTCTTTAATATATGTTTGATCTGTTTTCAGACATGTTGAGAACTCCTCAATTTCAAATTGCTCTCCATCAGATGTAGTCCCCTAGTTGTCAATTTCCTTTGCAAAGGAATATCTTTTTGTGGCTCTTGGGACTTTGGTTCATTTGTTGTGTTAGGATAGGTATATAAACTCTTAACTATTGTCTGGATAAGTTCTATCTAATAAGAAGAGCCCCCAAATGCTGCTAGGATTTTAGAAAGTTGTCCCAAATTGATGGTCACCTATGAATCCATTTTGTCGGTTATTTTGTTCCTATCTCACACAAGAATTAGTGTTTGGGATTCTTACAACACCCCAAATATTTTTTTATTTTTATTTTTAGTTTTAATGTGTTTTAAAAGTTTCTAATCAAGACTACCTACCACTAAAACCATATTTGTGTAAATAAAACACACCTCTCTTGCATGTAATAAAATACTGCTGCATGAAATTAAATTGCAGAAGGATAACACACCCAAAGTTGCAAAAATAACACTTGCATAAAATTAAATTGCAAGAAAGTAAACTACCTAAACTTGTGGAAAGAAAAACATACTTGAATGAAATTAAATTACAAGAAAGTAAACACGCATTAAAGGAAAGATAAACACACTTTTGCATAAAAATAAACCAAACGTGCAAAAAAGTAAACATGTTTACGAGAAAGTAACAACAAGGATTTGGGGTAACCCACTAAAGTGGATGTGTCAGGCTGTTACCCCACAAAAATCTTGTAGTGAATTTGTCCTTGCGTCTTATCATTTTCCCCTCCCGCTTATTGTGTAATGTAAAGGAAGCCTATATACCCCTATCTAACTAGACTTCACCCTTTTAGCACCTCTTCGGTAACAATGCCAAAAATGTCAGGAAAAATATATAATAAATTAATTCTCCTTCAATTAAATTATCGACAAAGGTAGGTAAACTTTGAGTTTCTACACTGTATGTGCAGGGTAAGATATAGGGATACATTTATTTGATAATTTCAAAGACCTATGGGATGATTCTAATATGATGTAATTTAATGAGAACCAACTTCTTTTTATGCCAAAAAGAAATCACAAAACTAATTTATTCATTCATTCACTAAGCAAAAAGAGATATTAAAATCTAATTTACAAAAGAATTCATGCATCAATACAAGTTCTAACTTATTTGAATCAATTGACAAGAAGTCCTATGTTTATAAACCAAAAAGCCAAGTTCTTCTCAAGTGTCCTAGATAGTATGACAACCTATCTTGCAAAATGAAGAAACAACTTCTGCATCCAAAGGCTATTGTAACAGGAATGTGAATCACAATTCATCACTATTGCTTTCAAACTGAACATAAATGGGTTGTCTTTTTAACACAACTATTTTGAAATCATAATTATTTCTAAAATAACTATCCTCAAAGAAAACACTAAGTTATACAACAACTCCAAATTTCAAAGCTAAGAGTCAATTACCAACTGATCTATGCTTTTACTAAGATGTTGAAAGCAACTTAACACACACACTGTTATTAAATCCCAAAATTGTTACACTACATATATTATGGCTAGAGGTGTGTTATAGCTGCAACCTTTTTACCCAAAATTTTAAATTTTAGGGCCCTCCTTTTGATTTTCTTTTATTAGATCTAGCATAGGATTGCTTGGTTTCACTAAAGCTTCCCTGAAGTTCATATTTTTGCTTAAAGCTTGATTTTTTTCATTTTTTGTATCGAAAGATTAGTTGGCTATCCTTCTGATATCGAAAGCATAGTAAATTGTCTTTCGGACGTTGTGGAAGTTGAACAGTCTACCCTGTCGAAAATACTTCATACTACCCTAGCCGATATGTCGAAACCACAGATTCTTTTTATTTTTTCGAGCTTAACACTTAGCGTTTAATTGCCAGTGACTTTTTGTTGCTATCGAAATGTTCTACAACAATGAACTAGAGTACTAGTTTTTTAAGCTTCCGACGTTGCAGGAGGCAAGTGATGAACGTTCTGAAAGTTAGTTGTTTCCTCGCCGATGTTTTAGAACTTAAAAGTTCTGAGTTTCGATACCTTTTTAAAAAGATTAAAGTGGAATAGCAATAATACATTTTATGCTGCCAACACTGCGGAGGATGTTTGGTTTTGAAGTTTTGACACTTAGTGCTTTTCCTTGTCGATGCCATAGGGTTTACGTGTTCCGATCTTCGACACATGTTTGAATGAATGAAGTCGCGAGGATAGTATTTTTTGTTGCCAATACTGCGGAGGATGTTCAGAATGAAAGTTCCACACTTAGTTCTTAGAGCTTCCGATGACTGATGTTTTTAAAAATGTATCCTGGGCACATAGTTTTTTTTGTGCCTGCTGTTGCAGCTACCATCCAGACTTCTCTTCCGATTGACTTAGGAAGTGACTGCCGATAGGGTTTTGTCCCATCGACAGTTTTCGCCAAAGTTTATATATAAGGAGGGGAGCGTTATTTTATTTTTTATTCGTATTTGAACTTGTCGTTTGCTCCAGTCCTTGTCGTTTTCACTGATTCATGTGCCCAGCTGTCTGAAATCGATTTGCTAGCGTTGCTACCATGGAGATTTTGCCATACCGTCAACCACACTAATGTTTTCTAGGTAGGTGAACCAAGGCCTTGTTGTTTTGGTTTTTATTGGTTGATTTGGAACCATTGGTTTTTCTCAGGTTAGGTTTTCCATGAGTTAGGTTTGTCCGCATAAAGAGTGTTTGTATTTGCAGAGTGCATGGTGTTTTACTTGAGGGTGAAGAGCTTAGCTGTGTGCAGTTTTCTTTAGCAGAATATTTTTGAGTCTGCGTGATTGTTTGAGCCATTATGGATGGTTTTGCTCTAGTATGAAAGATTAGGGCATGGTGCAGACAAGCATTTCGCTGTCAGCACTACCTGTTCTTTTGGTGGTCCATAGTCACCCAGGGGGGTTTTAAACCTTTTCCTTGCACTTACCTTATTTCATGGGACAGCGGAGGTTTTCTATATTTTTTTGGTTAGGTTAGGGTTTTTGTTTGACAGGAAGAATGCTGTGTAGGATCTAATGATTTTTAAGTTTGGTTTTTGAAGACTAGTAGTAGGAATAGTGTGATTCATTCTTTTAGTTGACATTGGATTAGTTTGATATAGTTCAGGTGCAGATAAAGGATTATTTTTGACGTTGTCAAGTTTACAGCCAATGGACTTAGGAAGTGTTGGGATACAACCTGCAGGATTTTTTTCCTTTCCCCTTGTTGATTCTTTCATCCATTGAATACTGTGTGTAGTTTATTTTTTCAGAATGCATGTGGAGGAGGTAAACAAATTGATATAGTTCTTGTTTATTGTTAAAACAATTGTTAATGGTTCAATGGTCTAAGAACATGCTGTGATTGTGACAAGGTGATTGTTGTAAAGAAAACATGTCGAAGAGACAAAAGAAAAAGGCTCTCGTGGTTGAAGGAGAATCCGAGGTTGAGATCATCACTAAGGTTGAGTATATATATGAAGATACCAAATCTTACACTGGGGTTGAACTGGACTACAAATGGGGAGAGATCTATAGGATTATTTCCAACCAGAATATATCTGATGTGGGTTTCGAGGAGATAACCATTTATGCAAACATTGAGAAATCAACTCTCATGAAAGTAGCCACAATTTTGATGTATTTGTAACTTTGGAATGTATTCATCCGTATATCTTATATATTGTACCCCGATGTTTATTCCGGGATGTGTCTGTAATGTATTTGAGTCATTTCATGCCCCAATGTTTCTATCGGGAGGTTCTATATTGTAAACAAGTCATTTCAAGTCATTGTTGGTAACCCTCCTATTGGTCAAGGGTTAAAGTCCTCGCAGTTGTGGGGCCCTAGGGTTATTAGACTATCCTAGAGAATTCGACCCTAGGTGAGTCATTGTAAGTCAGGGAAATAGTCCCCACCAGTGTGTTAAGGATAAACCTCCTTGTTGGTCGAAGGAGGCAAAGTCCCCACAAGTTGTGGGGCACTAGGGTTATTAGACACTCCTAGAAATGTTGGCTCTAGTAATTAATTGTTAAGTGAGGCCGACATGTTGGAGTGGGTTTCAAGTGAATGAAAGAATATAAATAGAGAGTGAGTCTCTATATTTATCACACACACACTCATTCATTGGGGCGCATGATTGAGAGAGAAGTTGTTGGGATCAGAGAGAGAGACTACTGCTGTCGGGAGATCATCTTTATGTTTTCAGGTTTTACTTTTGGTGCTGATTCTATCTCTGAGGAAGTTGCGGGGTTTTCTCCTTTATGGTTTCCCCAAGGAAAATTCTTTGTGTCTCTTGTCTCTTGTGTTTTTATTGTTGTGCATGTTATTCTCTTAGTTAAAGATCCTAAGATCATAATGCTAGCTTGAATGATAAAAATCTAACATGGTATCAGAGCTAACTTGAGAAGAAGACATTGTGCAGCTGTAGAATCTAGGGCTTATTAATTTTTGGGTCTCTCTCCACAATCCATTAGCAAAATTATGCTAGGATGACTCTCCATTAAAGGGTGCATCTTTCTGTTGAAGCGAAATTTGATTCCGAGCATTTTCAGTTTTTGGTGCTAGAAATTAGGGCTTCTTACAGAAGAGGAATTTTTGAGTGAGCCCGGCATAGGATTTATCTCCTCATAAAAATCAAAGCTTAGAGACCTAGATCAATATTTTTGATTGGGTGAAACTCCTGGAAAGTCAAACCCTAGTTTGACCCCGAGCTGGAAAAACCCTAAAATACTAAAACTGATAAGTTTTGGTATATTCGCTATATATTGGGATAGGCGAGGGATCAGGAGTAGAAAATTGTAGAGGATTAATATAAAATATTTATTTACATTGTATCCAAAATTCAGCCTCATATTCGCTATATTATGGTAGATATGATCCCTCCACGTTAGGGTTCCAGCCTCTTCCAGAATTCATCCCTAAACAGGACACCTAGGGACAATTACTATATATTTGGCTACACAGGTCCAAATTTGATTTCTAAAGATTTTACAGAAAGGGAACAGATTGTATGTTCTATGTTCTAAGTTTTAGACTCAGAATATGAACCAGTGACCCGTGCAAGTCCATACAACTTCACTATTATGAACAGTCTTGAAATAGGTCACCTTGGGAAAATGATCATACATCCCAATTGGTGAAACCAATTCTGATGAAACCTATGGTGTTGGAATAGGAACATTTGAGGCTACCTTAGTGTGATGTTTCAGAGATATAGGAGTAGTAATTTTAGAGATACCGCAGAAACAATAACAGGAATTTCTGCAGAAGAAATTGGAAAACTAGGGCTTCTTGTTCCGAGAGCTTCCTTCCATTGTTTTCAAAAAAGGAGTACATTGGATAGATCAAATTGAAGAGATATATATTTATATCCAATCATATTTTAAAGATTCCAAGTTTTGAAAATTAGGGTTTCTCTGACAAACCCTAGATCAACCAGCTCCAGAACCAGGACAAACACCTCAAATCGGGAAGATCTAATCTTTTTCTATTTGCATTTGAGGTTCTCATTTCAATGTGATCTATCACATCAGCTTGATGATAAGATGGGTGAAGTTGAGAAATTCCAAGCATGGAAGTATTTGATCTCTCTGAAGAAAATGAATTGGACACCTACATGAGTAGAGAGGTTCTAGTTCTAGAGGGAGATGAGGCTAAAAGACTTACACTAGAAGAACTTGGTGAAGGCCAAGAAGATCATTCTTAATTCAATCACGGATCACATTGTACCACAAGTGTCTTCCCTAAAGACACCGAATATGTTTGATTCCTTGACCAAGCTATTTGAAGGGAAGAACATAAATCAGAATATTACTTTGAGAAAATAGTTGAAGAATGTGAAGATCCAGAATGCAGAGACCATACAATCATACTTTATGGGGGTCTCTCAAATCAGAGAACAACTTGAAGTGGTAGAAGAAGAAGTAGAGAATGCATAAGTGGTGATAACCACCTTGAATGGCCTCCCAGGATCATGGGATTCATTCTTTCAAAGAATGTGTGCTAGAAGGAAGTGATTGATTTCAGCAGACTCTGGGAAGAGCACACATAAGAAGAAGCTCAACTAATAATAAGAGAAAAGAAGATGGGAGCAACTAAAGATCAAGCTCTCACTAGCCAAAGAAGATCCCTCAAGCAATGAGGAATATGAATAACTCAACTCTTGAAGAACCTCTTATCCACCTTAGAATTTGGATAAGAAATGGTGCTATTATGAATGAAGAAGATGATGAAGCTGAAGGCTCAGGAAGGAGTCTACCCACGAACCAAATAAAGATAAGTATTCAATTGTCATTTCATGATATTGTTTTGATATGCCTTTGTTTATATTTAGTTAATGTATTATGCATGATAGAATGTTTGCATTAATGATAGTATACTACTAATATGCATGTGATGGGTAAGTATCTCATGGTGCTATACAACTCTCCATTGCTACTTATCTAGAATGAAACCTCTTTGCTGACATATTGGATTAGTGCACAATCTCAATGTTGTCCTAGTAGAGATGGAAGGCATCTAGAAAAGTTTCTGTGAGATATGGATGAATGTTGTATTGGCTAAGGTAGTTGCATGATCATCTATTTATGCATAAGAATTTGCCAGTATGAATATTCCTTATGAAATGTTTCTAACCATACAAATGCATTTTCCTTGTAGGAAAGATCACATACATAATCTCCTAGAAGCAAAGAAGGATGAGACTTGTTTCGAAGAACAAGTAATGACAGTTCAAGATGAAGAATAATATGATGAATGCAGTGACATCATTGATGCAGAACCTTCCAGCCATGAAGAAGTAACCAAGAAGAAAGGGAAGACTAATTCAAGAATAATGATATCTAGGATGCAGTATCGATACATGAAGGGAAGTTCATAGTTCCATTATGCAATAGATGGAAACATATTGGGATACAAGGCAAGATTTGTAGCATGAGACTTCTCATGAAAAGAAGGCATATACTACAAAGAGACATTTGCAGCCAGTGGGAGTTGAAACACATACATGGTGAGCTTGATGAAGATCTTAACCTTTTCTACAAGGTTGAAGATGAAATTCTATACACTAGATGGATACATAGAATATTATTAGCATAGGAAACTACTTGTCACTCTAGTACAGAATGTTTCAGTGCATAGAGTATGGAAGACAAAGGGAGTACGATGCTCTGCTTCAGAGGGAGTGACTACAGAATATATTGAGGTTTGACATGGTACAACAGGATGGATAGATTACTGATGACTCTAGGCTTTACTGAGAGTAAAGTGGATTCCAACCTTCGCTTCAAGGTTGAAGGTGGAAGACCAGTGATGCTCCTGTTATGTGTCGATACACTATTTTCTAGGCATGGAGGTGTGGTAGAATGCGGATGAAATATTCCTCAGACAAGGGAAGTATGCAGTAGACACTTAAAGAGGTTCAAGATGATGGATTGCAAGGCCATGACCACACCTATGGCATCGAACATGAAGCTATTGAGTGATGCTTCATTAGAGACGGTTGATGCTATGATGTATTGTCAGATGATTGAGTCCTTGATGTACCTGACAAATACGAGACCAAATATTTGCTTTGCTTTGAATACATTGAGACATGTTCACCTAATGGTTGCAAAGCATGTAGTAAGGTACCTAAGGGGTGTTAGATTTTTATCAGATACGCTACCATTATGATCTTAGGATCTTTAACTGAGAGAATAACATGCACAACAATAAAACACAAGCACAACATAAGAGACAAGAGACACATAGAATTTTCCTTGGGAAACCATAAAGGAGAAAACCCCGCAACTTCCTCAAATATAGAATCAACACCAAAATAGAAAAGCCCAAAACATAAAGATGATCTCCACAACTTCCGTCTCTCTCTCTCTCTCCCACTAAGAGAGATTCTCCTCTCTCACTCATGTGCCCCAATGAGTGAGTGTGAGTGTGATAAATAGAGAGGCTCACTCTCTATTTATATTCTTTCATTCACTTGAAGTGCACTCCAACATGTTGACCTTACTTAACAATTACTTACTAGAGCTGACATCTCTTGGAGTGTCTAATAACCCTAGTGCCCCACAACTTATGGGGACTTTGCCCTCTGCTCAACAAGGAGGGTTAACATTAACTTAGATGGTGGGGACTATTGCCCTGAATTATAATGACTCACCTAGTGTCAACTTCTCTAGGATATTATAATAACCCTAGGGCCCCACAACTATGGGGACTTTAACCCTTAACCAATAGGAGGGTTACCCACAATGACTTGACATGATGTTCACATTATAGAAACTTCCCGATCAGAACATTAGGGCATGACATGACTCAAATACATCCCATAATAAACATTGGGTTACAATACATAAGAAATACAGATGAATACATTTTGAAGTTACAAATACATCAACACTCCCTCTTAACTAGGAAGGTATTCTCTCGACACAATTTATCAGTACAAGTCTTCTTCTCTGTATCATCTGAATCATTGTTAAGTTCTTGTCATCTTCATCTTCAAGTCATGTTCATCTTGAGGTCATCTTCATCTTGAGGTCATCTTCATCTTTAAGTCATATTCATCTGGATCTAGATCATCACTCGACCTGGATCATCATCATTGGATCTGGATCATCAGTCGATCCGGATCAGGATAACTAGATCATCATCAAGTCTATATCATCACTTGACCTAGATCATCACCATTGGATCATCAAGTCTAGATCATTACTTGATCTGGATCATCACTACTGGATCATCAATTCTAGATCATTACTTGATCTGGATCATCACTGAAGCTGGATCATCATCACATCTGGATCGTCACTTGATTTGGATCATCATCAAGTCTGGCTCAACACATCTGGATCACTTGATTTGGATCATCATCAAGTTTGGATCACATGCTATCTCATAATGGTGCTATCTTGATTCTTCTTGTCACAGGAAGTTCTACAGAGTCAATCCTGTAGGTCTACCCTTCATGTAGGTCTTCATCAGCGCTTATATCTAACACTTAAGTCAGAATGGCCCACCCAACTCTTACATCTAACCTCATCTTGTTAGAAAGGCATGCCCAGCACTCACATCTGACCTCATCTTGTCAGAAAGGGCTAGCACTCACATCTGACCATGTGTAAACACATCACGCAAGAATGGCTTAACACTTATATCCAGCCATGTACAAGCACATCGCATCGAAAAGGATTTGCACTTACATCCAACCTCATCTTGTCAGAAAGGAACAACAATTACAGTTGACCATGCTCAAAAGCACCACATCAACAAGGCTCGGTACTTACAAGCCGACCATGCATGAAGCACCGCATCGGAAAGGGCTCAACACTTACAAACTGACCATGCATGAAGCACCGCATATAAAAGGGCATGCACTCACATTTGATCATGGAGGAACTAATCCTACCATCACATCATAATGGCCCCTAGTCCTAGACTGAGATACCTGGTAACTGACCAGGTGCCTTCATTTCTAGAATGGCAGTTGCCCTTACATCTGACCTACTTGTCAGAATGTCCAACACTCACATCTGACATGGGAGGAACCTAATTTTTTAGCCATGACAGAATGGTTCATCCCTTACATCTGATCAAGTGGGAACACATCTCTCTATCACATCAGAATGGATTCTTAGTCCTAGAATGAGTTTTCCTGGTAACTGAAGAGGTGCCTCCATTCCCAAAATGGTAGTTGCCCTTACATCTATCCTACTCGACAGAATGGCCAACACTCATATCTAACATGGAAGGAACCAATCCTCTCACCATGATAGAATGGCTCATCTCTTATATTTGAACTACTCGTCATAATGGCTATAGATCTCAGCACTCATATTTGACATGGAAGGAACTGATCCTCTCACCATGACAGAATGGCTCAGCCCTTACATCTGACCATGGAAGGAACCATTCCTCTCACCATGTCAGAATGGCTATGGGACTCATCACTTTCCCTTGGAGGAAACCTCAATCTGGAGAACACCAAGCTTCTCCCTGAAGTACTCAAACTTCACCCTAGCCAATGGCTTCATCAATACATCAGCTATCTATTCCTCTGTCACAACATACTGGAGCTTCACTGCTCCCCTCTTCACCATATCCCTAATATAGTGATACTTGATCTCGATATGCTTTGACTTGTCATGGAACATTGGATTCTCTGACAACTGCACAAGACTTTGGTTGTCACAAGTAGCATTCAACTGGAGATCAAATATATTAGACAGTAGCTTCTACATCCATACTGGCTCACAACTAGCTGAACAAGCCGCGACATACTCTGCTTTAGCTGTACTCAGTGCCACACAGGATTGCTTCCTGCTAAACCAGGAGATCACACCTGATCTTATACTAAAGCAACATCATGAAGTGCTCTTCCTATCAATGGCACTACCTGCTCAATATGAATCCACATAATATTTTTATTCACCTCATACTTTAGCCCATAATCAACTGTACCCTTCAGGTACCTTACTGCATGCTTTGCAACCATTAGGCGAACATGTCTCAATGTGTTCATAGCAAAGCAAACATCTGGTCTCGTATTCATCAGGTACACCAAGGAACCAATCATTTGATGATACATCATAGCATCAACTATCTATAATGAAGCAACACTCAATAGATTCAAGTTCGATGCCATAGGTGTGGTCATGCAGTCCATCATCCTAAACCTCTTCAGGATATCTACTGCATACTTCCTTTGTCCACACCTCCATGCTTAGAAAATAGTGCATCGACACATAATAGGATCATCACTGGTCTTCTGCCTTCAACCTTGAAGCAAAAGTTGGAATCCACTTTACTCTTAGTAAAGCAAAGAGTCATCAGTAATCTATCCATCCTGTTGTACCATGTTGAACCTCAAGATCTTATGTACTCCCTCTGAAGCAGAGCATCATACTCCCTCTGTCTTCTGTCCTCTATGCACTGAAGCATTCTGTATTGGAGTGACAAGTAGATTCCTATGCTACTAATATTCTATGTATCCATATAGTGTATAGATTTTCATCTTCAACCTTGTAGCAAAGGTTAAGATCTTCATCAAGCTGGCTGTAAATGTCTCTTTGTAGTTTATGCCTTCTTTTCGTGAGAAGCCTCATGCTACAAATCTTGCTTTGTATGATGTTTCCATCTACTACATGATGGAACTACGAACTTCCCTTCATGTATCGATACTGTATCCTAGACATAATTCTTCTTGAACTGGTCTTCCCTTTATTCTTGGTTACTTCTTCATAGCTGGAAGGTTTCGCATCAATGATGTTGTTGCATTCATCATATTATTCTTCATCTTGAACTGTCGTCACTTGTTCTTCGGAACAAGTCTCATCCTTCTTTTCTTGTAGGTGATTATGTATGCGATCTTTCCTCCAAGTCAAATGCATTTGTATGGTTAGAAACATTTCATAAGGTATATTCATAATGGCAAATTCTTATGCATAAATATATGATCATGCAACTGCTTTAGCCAATACAACATTCATCTATATCTCACGGAAACTTTCTATATGCCTTCCATCTCTACCAAGACAACATTGAGATTGTGCACTAATCCAATATGTCAGCAAAGAGGTTTCATTCTAGATAAGTAGCAATGGAGAGTTGTATAGCACCATGAGATACTTACCCATCACATGCATATTAGTAGTATACTGCCGTTAATGCAAACATCCTATCATGCATAATACATCAACTGAATACAAGCAAATGCATAACAAAACAATATCATGAAATGACAATTTAATACTTATCTTTATTTGTTTCGCAGGTAGACTCCTTCTTGATCCTTGAGCTTCATCATCTTCTTCATTCATAATACCATCGTTTCTTATCCAAATGCTAGGATGGATAAGAGGTTCTTCAAGAGTTGAGTCCTTCGTATTCCTCATTGCTTGAGGGATCTTCTTTGGATGGTGAGAGCTTGATCTTCAGTTGCTCCCATCTTCTCTTCTCTTCTTATGAGTCAAGTTTCTTCTTCTTCCTAGAGTCTGCTGAAAGTAATCACTTCCTTCTGGCACACATTCCTTGCATGAATGGATTCATGATCCTGGGAGGACATTCAATATGGCTATCACCATTTCTGCATTCTCCTCTTCTTCTTCTACTGCTTCAAGTTGTTCTACATTCTGGATCTTCACATTCTTAAACTTGTTTTCTCAAGGCCATCTTCTGATTTATGATCTTCCCTTTAGATAGCTTAGTCAAGGAATCAAAAATCTTTGGTGTCTTTAGGAAAGACATTTATGGTACAAGTTGATCTATGATTGAATCATCGATGATGTTCTTGCCTTGACCAAGTTCTTCTTGTGTAAGGCTTTGAGACTCACCTCGCTCTGGAACTGGAATCTCTAAACTCATGTAGATGCCCAATCCATTTTATTTAGAGAGATCATATACTTCCATGCTTGGAAGTTTTTCAACTTCATGAAGCTTATCATCAAGCTGGTGTGATAGATAACTTTTAAATGAGAACCTCAAATGAAAATAGCAAAAGATTAGATATTACCGATTTGAGGTGTTTGTCTTGGTTCTAGAGCTGGCTGATCTAGGGTTTGTCAGAGAAATCCTAATTTTCAAAACTTGGAATCTTTCAGATCTGTTTTGATATAAATATATATCTCTTCAAATGGAGTTGTCCAATGTACTCCTTTTCTGAAAATAGTGGAGGGAAGCTCCCAAAACAGGAAGCCCTAGTTTTCCAATTTTTTCTGCAGAAATGACTGTCACTGTTTCTATGATATCTCTAAAATTACTGCTCCTTTATGTTTTAAATTTAGCACTAAATTATCCTCACATGTCATGGATCCAACACCATAGGTTTCATCAGGATTGTTTTCACCAATTTGGACGTATGATCCTTTTCCCAAGGTGACCTGTTATAGGACTGTTCAGAATAGCGAAGTTGTATGGACAACCATGTGTCACCGGTTCATCTTCTGAGTTTGAAATTTGGACCAGGGAAATTAAATTATGTTCCTATTCTATAACATATTTAGGAATTCCATTTGGACATCTGTAGCCCAACATATTACAATTCCCCCTAGGTGTCCTATTTAGGGATGGATTTTGGAAGAGGCTGGAACCCTAAATTGGAGGGATCATATCTCCCAGACTATAGCGAATCGGAGGCTTATTTTTGGATAAAGTGTAAACAAGGATTTTATAGTTATCATATGAAATTTTCAGCTCCTGAATCTTCTCCAATATCAGGATATAGTGAATGTACCAAAACTTAGCAATTTTAGTATTTAGGGTTTTTCTAGCTCGGGGTCAAACTAAGGTTTGACTTTCCTGAAGTTACACCCAACCAAAAATATTGATCCAGGTCTATAAACTTTGGTTTTGATGAGGAGATTAATCCTATGCTAGGCTCACTAAAAAATTCCTCTTCTGTCGAAATCCCTAATTTCTGCACCGAAAACTGAAAATGCTCAGAATTGAATTTCGCTTCAACAGAAGGATGCACCCTTGAATGGAGAGTTAGCCTAGGATACTTTTACTGATGGATTGTGGAGAGAGACCCAAAAATTAAGAAGCCATAGCTTCTATAGCTACACAATGTCATCTTCTCATGTTAGCTCTGATGCCCTGTTATATTTTTATCATATAAGCTACCATTATGATCTTAGGATCTTTAACTGAGAGAATAACATGCACAACACAAGAGACAAGAGACACAAAGAATTTTCCTTGGGGAAACCATAAAGGAGAAAACCCTGCAACTTCCTCAGAGATAGAATCAGCACCAAAATAGAAAATCCCAAAACATAAATATGATCTCCACAGCTTCTATCTCTCTCTCTCTCCCACTGAGAGAGATTCTCCTCTCTCACTCATGCGCCCCAATGAGTGAGTGTGAGTGTGATAAATAGAGAGACTCACTCTCTATTTATATTCTTTCATTCACTTGAAGTGTACTCCAACATGTCGTCCTTACTGAACAATTACTTACTAGAGCCGACATCTCTTGGAGTGTCTAATAACCCTAGTGCCCCACAACTTGTGGCGACTTTTCCCTCTGCTCAAAAAGGAGGGTTAACCTTGACTTAGATGGTGGGGACTATTGCCCTGGCTTACAATGAATCACCTAGGATCGACTTCTCTAGGATAGTCTAATAACCCTAGGGTCCCACAAATGTGGGGACTTTAACCCTTGACCAATAGGAGGCTTACCCACAATGACTTGACATGACTTTCACATTATAGAAACTTCCTGATCGGAACATTGGGGCATGACATGACTCAAATACATCCTAAAACAAAAATCAGGTTACAATACATAAGAAATATAGATTAATACATTCTGAAGTTAGAAATACATCAACAAGGGGTATAATTGATTACGGGCTCAAGAATGAGTCGAATCAGAAGATTAACCTAGAGGGTTATGTTGATTCAGATTGGGTAGGTAGTGCCATCAATAGGAAGAGCACTTCAGGATGTTGCTTCAGTATGGGATCAGGTGTGATCTCTTGGTTTAGTAGGAAGAAATACTATGTGGCACTAAGTAAATCTGAAGCAGAGTATGTCACAGCTTGTTCATCTAGTTGTGAGGCAGTATGGCTGAGGAAGCTACCATCTGATTTATTTGATCTCCAGTTAGATGCTACTTGTATATATTGTGACAGCCAGAGTTGTGTGAAGTTGTTAGAGAACCCGGTGTTCTATGACAAGTTGAAGCATATCTAGATCAAGTATCACTATATCTGGGATATGTTGCAAAGGGGAGCAATGAAGCTCTAGTATGTTACGATGGACGAACATAGAGATGATGTATTGACAAAGCCATTGGATAGGGTGAAGTTTGAGTACTTCAGGGAGAATCTTGGTGTTCTCCAGATCGAGGTTCCCTCTAAAGGGAAGTGATGAGTCCATGAGCCATTCTGACATGGTTAGAGGATTGGTTCCTTCCATGGTCAGATGTAAGGACTGATCCATTCTGTCATGGTGAGAGGATTAGTTCCTTCCATGTCAGATATGAGTGTTGAGCCATTCTGATATGAATATAGGATTGGTTGCTACAGGATCATATATAAGGGCTATTCCCATTCTTGAAATGGAGCTTCCTAGTGAGGTAAGAGGCATGGATGATTTTAAGGAACCATACTTATTTAAAAGTGTATAAATGTTGGCGAATATTACTAATTCTTAAAATGCCAACTATAAAATGATTGGTGATATTTTTCAAAAAATATTTTAATTTCCAAGGATTTTACATTGTTTATATAATAATTTGGTGATTTTTAGGGTGAAAAAAGTTTACCCCATCAAAATTGGGCAAAACAGGGCTTCAAAAAATGCAAAATGGTGAATCTTTTTTGGGAGAAAATCATGGGAAAATAGCCCATTGGGCTAAAATTCGCCCCTAAAATCATCCCTGATACGAGGAAAACTCAGTTTGGGACTGAGGGTCATTCTAATATGAGTGTGAGATGTGTTATCACATGATAAAATATGAGTGCATGGCCATTTTGATGTGATAGAGGGATGTGTTCCCACTTGATCAGATGTAAGGGCTGAGCCATTCTATCATGGTTAGAGGATTGGTTCCTTCCATGTCACATGTGAGTTCTGGCCATTTTGACTAGGTGCCAGATATAAGGGCTACTGCCATTCTTGGAATGGAGATACCTGGTGAGGTACCAGGAATCCTCAGTCTGGGACTGAGAGCCATTCTGATGTGACTAAGGGATGTGTTTCCACATGATCAGATGTAAGTGCATAGTTTTCCCATAGATGATAGTAGGTGTGTCCTATCATGCTGGGGAATGTGAGTGCTGGCCTTTCCATAGATGACAGTAGGTGTGTCCTATCATGCTGGTGGATGTGAGTGCTGCTCCTTTTCACAGATGGTAGTAGGTGTGTCCTACCATGTTGGTGATTGTAAGTGATGTGCCTTTCCATAGATGGTAGTAGGTGTGTCCTACCATGCTGGTGGATGTGAGTGTTGTGCCTTTCCATAGATGATAGTAGTTGTGTCCTATCATGCTGGTGGTTGTAAGTGTTGAGCCTTTTCATGGATGATAGTAGTTGTGTCCTATCATGCTGGTGAATGTGAGTGTTGGGCCTTTATGATGTGATTATAGGATTGGTTCCTACATGATTAGATGTTAGTGATGGGTGTGCCTTTCTGACATGGTGTTGGATGTGTTCCTCTCATGGTCATATGTAAGTGTTGGGTGATCCATTCTGACTTGGTGTCAGATATAAGCGCTGAAGAATACCTACGTGGAGGCTAGGCCTACAACCAGCATGAAAAAAGGGCTAGCCCTGTAGAACTTCCTGTGATGAGAAGAATCATGAGATGGCACCCGTGATGATGATCTAGCAGTGATGATCTAGATCGAGTGATGATACAGATCTAGTGATGATGTCCAGTGATGATCCATATCATGTGATGATATAGATCCAGTGATGATGTCCAGTGATGATCCAGATCCAGTGATTATGTCCAGTGATGATCCAGCTCCAGTGATGATGATCCATATTGAGTGATGATAATCCAGATGAAGATGAAGATGAATTGAAGATGAAGATGATGAGCACTTAATTATGATTTAGATGATATAGAGAAGAAGACTTGTGCTGATAAATTGTGTCGAGAGAATACCTTCCTAGCTAAGAGGGAGTGTTGATGTATTTGTAACTTCAGAATGTATTCATCTATATATCTTATGTATTGTACCCCTATGTTTATTTCAGGATGTGTCTGAAATGTATTTAAGTAATGTCATGCCTCGATGTTCCTATCAGGAGGTTCTATAATGTAAACAAGTCATGTCAAGTCATTGCGGGTAACCCTCCTATTGGTCAAGGGTTAAATTCCCTGCAGTTGTGGGGCCCTAGGGTTATTAGACTATCCTAGAGAAGTCAACCCTAGGTGAGTCATTGTAAGTCGGGGCAATAGTCCCCACCATTGTGTTAAGGATAAACCTCCTTGTTGGTCAGAGGAGGCAAAGTCCCCACAAGCTGTGGGGCACTAGGGTTATTAGACACTCCTAGAGATGTCGGATCTAGTAAGTAATTGTTAAGTGATGCCGACATGTTGGATTGGGTTTCAAGTGAACGAAAGAATATAAATAGAGAGTGAGTCTCTCTATTTATCACACACACACTCACTCATTGGGGTGCATGAGTGAGAGAGAAGTTGCTGGGATAAGAGAGGGAGACTACTGCTTTCGGGAGATCATCTTTATGTTTTTGGGTTTTACTTTTGGTGCTGATTCTATCTCTGAGGAAGTTGTGGGGTTTTCTCCTTTATGATTTCCCCAAGGAAAATTCTTTGTGTATGTCGTCTCTTGTGTTTTTATTGCTGTGCATGTTATTCTCTCAGTTAAAGATCCTAATATCACACTGCTAGCTTGAATGATTAAAATCTAACAAACAAGACCTAAGTTGTTCCCTTGTTCAAAAGTGATAGGCTGGATTTTGTCTAGGGCAGATGTAACTACAATTATTATTGAAAATATTGCTAAGTAGGACTAGGGATATGCTGCATATAGCCCCGCATATGTCTCTATGGCATATCATTTGCCTTCCGCCTAGATTTACTTGACAGAAAACTGGTCGAAAGAGACAACTATGGATCTAGTAGAGACAGTTAAAAGAATGATGGTACCAAGGAAAAAATTTCGAACTAGGTCTTCTGGAGAGTATGATAACTCTACTCTCCGTACTCCCTATAGATTCATTGCACTAATGCTAAATAGTATTTTTGGTAGAGCTCATGGAAAGAGCTTCAAGATAGAATGGATACCAATTATCTTCTATATGGATACTCAAGGAACCATTTTTAATTGGTCAAACATAGTGTCAAATAGCCTCTCAACATGCATATTCGCAGCCTTGGGAGGGGTATCACAAAAGAAATCAGAGTTCTATATGAGTTCTATCCTGATTTAATGTATACTGTGTACTCAGTCTTTTCCATCTTTGAGCTATAACTGGGAGAGGGAAAGGACCCTAGTGTACACAACATATAGAAAATATTATAGCTATTACAATGAAATCTGTGAACACTTAATCATGCCCTTGTATACCCAAATTTTCTTAACTGAATGCAACTGCATGTTTGAAGAAGCATTCAAAGTCATCGAGGAGTTCAAAGATTATTATTTGACCGAGGAAGGGTTGTATATAAGAATGTATGGTGGTTCCAAAGCCCCTTCCCTACTCCCTAAGTATGCCACTGACTATGTACTACACAAAGAGGTAGTTAGGCAGGTGTATATTGATGGTGTGGGGAATTTTCTATTTGAACATAAAAAGGCAACATATCCTGCAGTGCTTTTCCTGCTTGGAAGCTACAAGTTTTCAAGAGTAAAACATGCTGCAGAATTTGGTCAGGAGCTGGAGCATTTCCATTTTGGAGAAATGAATTTTCACAAGAATGAATCTCAAAATAAAGTAGCAGATTACTGCAAGGAAGTGGGAATTAATTTTGAATATACTGATTTTTGGGATAAGGACGAGATAACATTCAAAAGTGCAAAGAACATAACTTCCCTTAAAAAGAGGTTTAAACAGAAAATAACTACTATGGGTGGAAAGGGAAAAACTTTAGAGAAGACTAAGAAATTAGAAGAAGAGGAGGCCAAAAAGAGAGAAGAAGAAGCTAGAAGGATAGCACAGGAAGCAGAGAGCTGGCTAAATAATGAAGAAGAAGAAAAAAAGCAAGCTACAGAGGAAGCAACAAGAAAGGAAGAGGAGGAGAGAAAGAGAAACGAAGAAGAGGAAATCAAGAAAAAGCAGGAAGAAAGTGAAAGTTTGATATTAATAGGATCTCAAAAGGACCAATAGACTACTGAGAAGGTAGATACACATGGAGGACAAGATCACACAGATCAAGGACATAGACAATCTAATACTGATTCCCCGGAGCCTGCTGCATCTTCTGGTAGTACACTGGGACAAGATTCATTTTCTGGAATAAATTTGATCCCTTTAATGCCTATAGAAGGAGAGGAGGTTCTTGACTTTAGTACTTTTTTCTATGATAAGGAGAAGAAAAGGATTGTAAAAAGAATTGAGAAAAAATTTGAAACTGGAGCACAGTCGAGAAAGATGATAATAGATAAAACCTTGGTGCATAGAATAGATACAGATCCAAGATTGATAGAAAGATCTAGGGTGGTATTACCCCAAGCAACTAAAGATAACGTAGACAGGATTATGACAAACCTAGAGTAGTCAATAAAAAATGCAGCACAATTGAAAGAAACTTTGAATAAGGAAAGGGATGAAGGTCAAAAGCTGAAAAGGAAATATGAAGACATGATGAATGAAGCTAAGACTTCAAGAACGGAATTCCAGACTCTACAGGTTGATAATAATGCTTTAGAGATATCCACAGAGAAAATGTAAAATAATGCTCAGGATAGCTTAGCTGAATTACAAAAGTTACAGCTAGAGCATAAAATGTTGAAAACTGAGAGAGATGATCTTCAGGTATCATATGAAAATCTAAGTACAGAGAAGGACATGTTGCAAAGCAAGGTTTCTGAGTTAGAAATAGAGAAGTCTACCACAGAGGAAAGAGAGAAGCAATATGCAGGTGGCAGCCTTAGAAGAACAAAATACTTCATTGACAACATCACTAAAAGATGATATGGAACAGAAGACATATTTCTAGCCTTTGAAAGAACATGTTCTAACTCAAAGAAGGAAGATCCACCAATTACATATGTGTATTGAAGAAGAAAGGTGTAAAATTTTACAAATAGACACCAAATTAGAGGAAATTTTGGACACTACTTCATATTTTTTGGACAGATCTCAAGATATTTTGGAGATTCCAATGGGAAGAATGGTATGGATAGAAACAAATAAGGAATCTCTTGCGGAGTTACCAGTTAAGGATTGGCAGAGTTTAAAACAGGAGTATGATTTATTGGAATTTGCAATTAATGTGGCGAAAGAATTCAAGAAAACTGTGAAGAAAAGAAAGGGAGCATGTGTTGAATATTGTAGGGGAGTGCTTGCTACATATTATAAATGCCATATTTCTGCAGAGAAAATATTGGACGCGATACCAGAACATGAATTGTTTATAGAACATCTACATAACAGATCTCAGGAAGATGAGCAAGAGATCCAATATGTCAAGGACCTAGATGAATGGATTTTAAAGAATGCAGCTGCACATGCAGCTGTAAGTATACATCTACTAGAAGATCAGCTGCACCTAAGTCCCACAAGGATAGAAGGGGTAAAGAACTAGGATGCTAAACATGAGATTAATATTTGATTTCTTGAGCCTTCCATATTTGAAGGCATAGTAGCAGAGGCCCATGCATGGAAGAAGTTCATCAACAACCAAGATGGACCCTCTTCATAAATTGTTCTGAAAATTTTGATTTAAAACGTAATATATTGTATTAATTATGTGGACATGCTACAAGACAAAATTTTGGAAATAAAAGGTTGGGGAAGCTCAAAAGTCATTGAGGGGAAGCCCAAGGGTTTTGTTTTTGTATAAATATAGGAGAGTTTAGATGTAGAAAGGAATTTTTTTTCCTAGACCATTTTTGAGAGCGTATTGTAAGAAGAACTATTTCCTTTTACAATAAAAAGTTACATGTTTCTGCTGGAGAAAGTTTTGTGGAATGTTTCAAATGTTTTGCTATGGACCAGTTGAATGTGAACTATTTCATTTGTAGCTTATTTCCATTAACTGTGAGATCGTTCTAACTCATTGAATTTCTTTTCATGTTATGAATGTACTCTGGCTTATTCTGTGAAATTTCCACATTGAGTAATGAAGGTTGTAATTAACAATAAGCTATCTTGTTGTTTATATTTCTATTGATGTTCATATGTTCTAAAACAATTAACAGCTATCTGTGATCTTTCCTAATGCATGCACTGAAATACATTACTCACCATTAATTATAGTTTTTCTCCCTAGGGATAGGGTAAGTAGTCTTAGTTAGTTTCTTCCTATGTGTGATTTAGATGCGAGAGAGGTAAGATAAGAGGTAAGAACCTACACATCACATTGTGACCCTCCTCGTTATCTCTATCATCTGCATTTTAGTTAGGAACTTGCACATATACCTTAAACATAAAAAATAAAATATACATGGTGGACCGAGCTGTAATCGGTAAAACGATTTAATTTTTACTTGACCTATGGTATTCGGACCGTAAACTGGACGGATTCCCCATACCAAATAGTAATGGGCTAGTTGGGAACGTTTATTGGGGAGAATCCCTAACTATTGTTACCTACGATTTTCCAGGCCTCAACAGTTTTTGGTGCTAGAAGGAGGGCCACTAGTGCATGACTGGCCAAGGAATCATGCTTCCTCGAAATCACTCCATTGGTGATAGTTCTGAAAGTAGTTTGCTTCACAAACCCACTCCCGAAGATAAAGAGAAAGGGTATCTATATCCTGTCGATAACGAAGTGGTTGATGGTTTAAGAAGAATCACAAGGGCATATGTGAAAAATATTAGAGGATTACCTATCATTTCTATCCTACCTATAAGAGAGTATCAGAAGAAAGATCACCCTCAATTAGAAGAGTCAGTACTAGTAGAGGATCTTGAAGAACTAGTAGAAGCATCCTTACAAGAAGTTAACCAACCTTTAAATCAATTGGATCCATGTTCACCTTACTGTTCACCTTTCCAAACCCCTGTTCAGTCACAAACTCATTCTCCACTCAGAATTATGGCTAATGTAAATGCAAACCAACCACCTCCACAACCTGCTTGGAGGGCTAGGTCACCTTTAACTTTGACACCTCCCTTACATGATTTGCCTCAAGCTTTTGGCAAGATGTTACCTAAGTTTGAACCAAGTGAAGGAATTTTTGTAGATGATCATTTATAGAGTTTTTTCTTGGCTGTAGAAGGACTATGAGCTGGAGAACATGCAGATGTGGTGTGTAGATTATTTCCCCATACCCTGAAAGGAAAAGAAACCTCATGGTATTTTTCCCTTACTGCAAATTCAATCACAGACTAGAACACATTTGAGAGAATGTTTAGAAGTAAATATGCAGTATAGAAAACTCATGCAGGTTTAATGAAAGGGTTATGTTCTCTAAATAAATAAAGGAAAGAAAGAGTGCATAATTTCACTCAAAGATTTGTTTCTTACCTAAAAAATTTCACTGCAGCTGATAAGACATCTGAAAATGCTCTAATTGAATAGTATACCTCAACCCTTGGGCCTGATATAGCCATGTTTCGTAAGAGATCAGTTAGACCTACATTAGCAGAAACCTACGAAGAAGATGAGAAGGTAGAGGCTAAGATGGAGAGTATAGAAAATTACCCTGTGTAGTCAAAAGAAAAGACTTTTGGAAACAAGAAACCTTTATTACTGACTAAGCCTAAGGATGAGCGGTCACAGATTTTTGAAGAGATGGTGAAGATGATGTAAAAGTTATCCAACAGAGTGATAGATCTAGAAAAAGAAAAGGAAGCTCACAAATCATATAAGCCTTATTATATAAAAAGGGAAGACAACATTCAACCTAAACCTCCTCCACACAGTCCTACAGCAATGAATCTAACTGATGTAGGCATGGATAATTTTTGTAACTTTCATCAACAGCCTCATTCTAAGAAGAATTTCCCACAATGGATTAATTCTATGACATTAGTAATGAATCAATTATTGGATTCCAAACTGATAGAAACTGGTAAGGAGGAAGAAAAAGATAATCAATCTACAGAAAAACAAGAGGAATATACTTTAGTTTTATGGGATTGTGTCTCTATGTTTGATACAGAAGAAGAATATTTTCTAAAACAAGAGGAAAATTCAGAAACCAATGTGACAACAAGAAGTCAGATTTTGTTAAAAGAAGATAAGTCAATACTTCCTAAGATTAAGAAACTTCAAGAAAACATGAAGAAGATACAGAAGAACACTGCAACTATTAAAGTACCTGACTTTACCATTTCAAGTCAAGATCCGAAGAAAATCAACACACCTCTTAAGCCTATTGAAGATAAGATTGATAATGTCAAGAAGAATCTCAAAGAACCTGAGATGGGGTATGATATTGTGGAAGACATTAAAAAAGCTAAAGCAAATATCTCATTGTTTAAAATGTCTAATTTACCTCAGAAAATAGAGAAACTTTTAAAAGCACTTGAGATACTAGAAGAGGGGCCTCCCACTAACAACCAAACTGAGGAAGAAATTGGTGAGGCAAGTGTGGGAGGGAAGTCTAGGTATAAAACCCCAGCATTTCTCCTAACTTTTGAGATTTTCAACTATAATGTGCACAATTGTTTAGTGGACTCAAGAGCATCAGTCAATGTTATGCCACTTTCAGTCTACAAGAAAATCAATGGTCAACCTAAACCATCTACTTGGAAAGTTATTCAATTAGAAAGGATAGCTATAAAAGTAATAGGAGAAATGGAAGATGTTCTGATTCGCTTATCCGCAAATGAGAGGGTATGCCAGTACATTGACATTGTAGTAGCAGACATACCAGATGCTTATGGACTGGTTTTGAGTTGAGACTGGTTGGCAAGGATAGATGGATACTTTGCATCTGATTGATCACATCTATGGTTTCCTCATAAGGGAAGTCCCAACTAGATAAAAGTATTAAGAGAGCCTCAAATGAAATACAATGTCACTTAGTTAGAGGGAAAAAATGAACCAGTAAAATCTGCGTTGGGAAATTATTTCATTGAATTGGAACAAAGAAATTATCAAGCTAAAGAAGCCAGTAGTATACCTAATACCCAGCTTGATCTCCTTCAATTTTCACAGGCTGATGAGATTGACTATAATATAGTAGATCTAGTTTCAGATGTAGTCTTTAATTCAAATTTAATAGAGGTAGATAGTTTTTGGACTCTTTATTTTTATGGTTCTAAAACATTGGAAGGATCAGGAGCTGGTTGTGTCTTGATTGATCCAAGAAAAAATAAACATTTTATTTGTTGTAGATTAGAACTCAAATGCACAAATAACATAGTCGAGTACGAAGCACTAGTTCAGGGACTTAAAAAATAAATAGAATTGAAAGTAAAAAATATGAAAGTATATGGAGATTCTAAAATTGTTGTTAAGCAAATTCGAAATAAAATACACTATATTTCACCACATTTGAAAGCTTACCAAAATGAAGTTTGGGATTTGATTATAAATTTTCATACATTCAATATTGTGTCTATTCCTATATTAAAGAATGCAGCAGTTGATTTACTAGCTACCTCAGCTGCAAGGCTAGTACCTTCAAATAATAGATGCTCTATTGAATTACTTTTTAGGTCTTCTATTCCAGATATGATCACAAATATACAGGTTTTTGACGATGACCAGTAAATTTTGGAGTGTTTGATGAATGATGAGACTTTCAAAAGAGCAATAATAGATGATGAAGAACATCAAGCAGAATTAAAATTTGGGAACTTTATTCCTAAAGGAGTCAGGACCTTGGAATGGATGTTTGATTTATATAACAAATTCAGAAAGCCAGCGGATGTCAAGACTCATAGCTCATCCTTACAATTCGAGTTGATAAATTTGTGGACTGAAGTTGAACCTAAATATGTAAATTTGGGTAAGCATTGTTCTCTGGGTGAAAGAAGTAAGTTCATCAGTCTTTTCAAACAATACAAATATGTTTTTTCTTGGACATATGAAGAGCTTAAAACTTATGACACAAAGATCATACAACATGCCATCCCAATTAAAGTTGGAATCAAGCCTTACCAACAGCCTTTGAGGAAGATGCATCCTAAGTTGGAACCTTTAATTCAAAGTGAAGTAAAAAAATTGTTGGATGCTAAAATCATATTCAAATTCAGACATTAGGAATGGGTTTCTAATTTGGTGCTAGTAAGGAAAAATCCAGGAGAAATCAAGCTCTGTGTAGATTTCAGAAACCTTAATCATGCATTAGATAAAGATAACTGTCTGGTCCCACCCATGGAGAAAATACTGCAAATGGTTTCAGGTTCTAAATTGTTTTCATTATTATATGGATTCTTTGGTTATAATCAAGTATTAGTAGCTGAAGAGGACAGGCTTAAAACCACATTCAGAACCAAGTGGGGAATTTTTGCGTATAGGAGAATGTCCTTTGGACTTATTAATGCTGGAGCTACTTTCCAGAGGGCCATGGATATAGCTTTCCACTTTCTGATTGGCCATAGTGTTATGGTTTATCTAGACGATGTCACAATATTTTCGAAAAATAGAGAGGAACATGCATTTCATCTAAAACAAATTTCGAGCATTGTTGGAAATATGGTATTTCATTGAATCCTAAGAAATGTGTGTTTGCAGTCATACAAGGAAAGCTACTAGGTCATGTAATTTATAAGAAAGGGATCTCCATAGATGCAGAAAGGATTAAATCCATAGAACATATCCCTTTACCCCATAATAAAAATGGCATGCAATCATTTATGGGGACAATCAATTTTGTGCGGAGGTTTGTACCAGATTTTGCTCAAATTGTCAAACCTTTGCAGCAAATAGTTAAACAGAGTGTACAATTCAAATGGACTGATGTGGAGAAGAATGCATCTAGTAAGATAAAAACATCTATCGCTCATGCACCATCACTCAAAATTCCAAATTTCGAAAAGGATTTTATTCTGTACACTTTTTCCTCCGATGATTCATTGGCAGCTGTGCTTACATAGAAGGAAGATGGGGGAGATGAGTACCCCATATCATTTATAAGCACTGGTATGCAGGGAGATAAATTGAATTATACAGCAGTTGAAAAACAAGCTTATGTAGTTTTTAAAGCGGTAAGACAATTCAGGCCATATACTTAAGAATTGCACCAAAGTAATAGTTCCACACCCACCTGTACGATCTCTTTTTGTGCAAAACGAATTAGGAGAAAGAAGAGGAAACTGGGTGACTACCTTACAAGAATATGATGTTGAGTTCAAACTAGCATCCATAGTAAAAGGACAAGGATTATGTAAACTAATGACTAAAGGTCAAAACAATGAAGAAAATAGCTGGGATAATGAAGCTGAGTTACATATGGTGGATGTATGTCCTTTGTTTACAACTCTAGATCGCTGGTACTGGGACCTAGTCCATTACCTTCAAGATGGATATTTTCCATAGCATTGGAGTCCCAAACAATGAAGAGCATTACATCTGAAATCAGCTTCATATCATATAATTTATGGAGTATTGTTCAGAAAGAACTACGATGGATTTTTTCTCATGTGCTTATAATAGATAGATGCAAAGAAGGTCATAACAGAATTGCATGATGGGCCTACTGGAGGTCATTTTTCTGGAGCTAAAACATCACATAAGATTCTCAGAGCTGGATATTACTGGCCTACACTGTTTAAGGATGCTCATGCTCATGTTAGAAAATGTGATGCTTGTCAAAGAGGTGTTGGAAGATAAGCTAAAGCAGTAGGGCCTTTAAAACCAATAATGATATCAGAACCATTCGAACAATGGGGAATCGATATTATTGGAGAAATAAACCCAAATTATTCCTTGTAGCACAAGTATATTTTGACAATAACTGATTACTTCACCAGATGGGTCGAGGCTGTTCCGTTACAAAAAGTAAATGAAGATGCAGTCATGGATTTCTTGCAGAATCACATTATGACCAAGTTTGAGGTTTGAATTTCCCTAGTTTTTGATAATTCTACTTACTTTTATTCTATTAGATTAACTGCATTTGCTAATGAAAGAGGAATCAAGTTGCATTATTCTGCAAACTATTACCCACAAGGAAATGGTTTGGTAGAATCCACAAACAAAAAATCTGATTAGGATTCTAAAGAAAATCGTAATAGAAAATCAGAGAAGTCGACATTTAGTGTTACCAAATGCTCTCTAGGCTAATAGAGTTACACCCAAGAATTCCTTAGGCATGTCACCATACACTCTTGTTTATGGAAAAGAAGCTATCCTTCCTCCCAACATTCTGTTACCATCTTCCATAATAGCTCAGAAATCTAGAGGTACCGATAATGAAATCCTATAGATCAGAATCTATAATCTTTTAAAGTCAGAAGAGTTTAGGTCAAAATCCAAAGAAGGATTTAAGCATCAACAAGAAATAGTGAAGCATTGGTTTGATAAGCATAAAGATGGGAACAAAGAATTCGAAGTAGGAGATCTGGTTCTTAAGTGGGATCATCTGCATGATGAAAAGGGAAAGGACACTAAGTTTCAATAGTTATGGGCAGGCCCTTTTCAAATTGCAGCAAAGCTTGGCCCCTCAACTTACAAGTTACAAGACTTACAAGGGTGGGAGGAGAACTTACCGGTAAATGGTTTAGTTCTCAAACCTTATTTTTCTTGATCTTTTATTTTGTTGTTTTGTACATAAATAAACTGTTGGTTTGTTTTATTTTTAGGGATTTTTGGTTTTTGTTTTAGTTATGGTTTGATTGATTATAATGTTTCATAAAGAAGCATGCCCTTTGGTTGCATGGAGTTCATCAAAGAATTCTGGATTAACTGAAATCTTTGATTACAAGACTGTGTACTATTAATTTATTTAATGTTTGAAAGAACTTCTTCAAGTTTAGCAGTTTTCCTAAATGGTTATGAACACATTGAAGTCCTACTTAATCCTTGTGAAATAACTTAGGATCTAAAGGTCCAGAATACTATTTCGAGGCTCCATTCATCTCACACTAAAAATATCTTAGGGAGTGACAGCAAAAGACCCATGTAAATGAAGCAAGGTAAACAATATGTTACATTTAAATGATTCCCTTCCAAGAATTGAAAGCCAAAAGGAAAATAAGAGTCAAGATCTCCTCGAAAAAGCAATATGTATCAAAGCAAAGTATTGGTTACCATATTAGTACGTATAAGATTGCCAAAGTTCTTCTTCGTCCATGAGCTAAAAAATAAATATATTTGTCACACAAAAGGACACTATGGATAGAGGAGCCTGAATTAAAAATTTCAGAAATAAGGCATGTAGGGGGACTCAAAAGAGGACAAAAGCTCCAAAAGCACCAAAAGCACCAAATGTGCAAAATGGCATGGAAATGAGGAACAAACGGATATCTCTGTTTACCATATGTTACAATCCTGTGGTGTCTAAACTGGAAACTACTCCAAGACAGAGGTTAAAAAAATAAAATTGATATTCCTGGCCTTGAAAGAGTTATCTAGACTTTGAAATCTTGGTTCCCATGTTCCCTAAATTGGACTATCATCAATGATTAAAGTGCATACATATGCCATTTGTGAAATCCAGATATCTTGAAGAATTCAGCATGTTGGTATTGTCAAAATAGTCTATTGATCGAAGAAGAAATTGTTCAGAGATCCGTGTTCACCAGGTAGTCATCAATTGTTGTAGCTACAACCTTTTTCCCCAAAATTTTAAATTTTAGGGATCTCCTTTTGATTTGCTTTTATTAGATCTAGCCTAGGATTTCTTGGTTTCACTAAAGCTGCCATGAAGTTCATATTTTTGCTTAAAAATTGATCCTTTTCATTTTTTGTATTGGAAGATTAGTTGGCTATCCTTCCGATATTGGAAGCATAGTAAACTGTCTTTCCGACGTTGTGGAAGTTGAACGGTCTACCCTGTCAAAAATACTTCATACTTTCCTAGCCGATATGTCGAAACCGTAGATTCTTTTTGTTTTTCGTTTTATTTTTTCGAGCTTAACGCTTAGCTTTTGATTGCCGGTGACTTTTTGTCGCTATCGGAATGTTCTACAACAATGAACTGGAGTACTAGTTTTTTAGGTTGCCGACGTTGCAGGAGGAAGGTGATGAACGTTCTGAAAGTTAGTTGTTTCCTCTCCGATGTTTTAGAACTTAAAAGTTTTGAGTTTCGATACCTTTTTAAAAATATTAAAGTGGAATCGCAATAATACATTTTACGCTACCGACACTGCGAAGGATGTTTGCTTTTGAAGTTTCGACACTTAGTACTTTTCCTCGTCAATGCCATAGGGTTTTGGTGTTTCGAACTCCAACACACATTTGAATGAATGAAGTCGCAAGGATAGTATTTTTTGTTGTTGATACTGTAGAGGATATTTAGTATGAAAGTTCCACACTTAGTGCTTAGAGCTTCTGTGATCGATTTAAAAAAAAAGTATCCCGAGCCCATACTTGTTTTTGCGCCTGCTGCTGCAGCTACCATATAGGCTTCTCTTCTGATTGACTTACGAAGTGACTATTGATAGGGTTTTGTCCCACCAATAGTTTTTTCTAAATTTTATATATAAGGATTGGAGCATTATATTATTTTTTATCCGTATTTGAACTCGTCATTTGCTCCAGTCCTTGTCGTTTACACTGATTCACATGCCCAGCTGTCCAAACTCGATTCGCTAGCAATGCTATCGTGGAGATTTTTCCATCCCATCGACTACACTGCTATTTTCCAGGTAGGTGAACCAAGGCCTTGTTGTTTTGGTTTTTATTGGTCGATTTGGAACCATTGGATTTTCCCGGGTTAGGTTTTCCTTGGTTAGATTTTTCATGAGTTAGGTTTTTCCGCATAAAGAGTGTTTGTCTTTGCGGTGTGCATGATGTTTTACTTGAGGCTGAAGAGCTTAGCTGTGTGCAATTTTCTTTAGCAGAAGATTTTTGAGTCTACGTGATTGTTTGAGCCGTTATGGATGTTTTTTCTCCAGTACGAAATATTAGGGCATGGTGCAGACAAGCATTTCGCTATCTGCACCACCCGTTCTTTTGGTGGTCCATAGTCTCCCAGGGGGGTTTTAAACCTTTTTCTTGCACTTACCGTATTTCATGGGATGGTGGAGGTTTTCCATATTTGTTTGGTCGGTTTAGGGTTTTTGTTTGATAGAAAGAACACTGCGTAGGATCTAATGCTTTTTAAATTTGGTTTTTGAAGACTAGCAGTAGGGATAGTGTCATTCATTCTTTTAGTTGACATAAGATTACTTTGATATGGTTTAGGTGTAGATAAAGGATTATTTTTGATGTTGTGAAGTTTACAGGCAGTGGACTTAGGAAGTGTTAGGATACAACCTGTAGGATTTTTTTCCTTTCGCCTTGTTGATTCTTTCATGCATTGAATACTATGTGTAGTTTATTTTTTCAGAATGCATATGGAGGAGGTAAACAAATTGATATAGTTATTGTTTATTTCTAAAACAATTGTTAATGGCTCAATGGTCTAAGAACATGCTATGATTGGGACAGGGTGATTGTTGTAAAGAAAACATGTCGAAGAGACAAAAGAAAAAGGCTCTTGTGGTTGAAGGAGAACCCGAGGTTGAGATCATCACCAAGGTTGAGTATATATATGAAGATACCAAATCTATAGGGTGATTTCCAACTAGAACATACCTGATGTAGGTTTCGAGGAGCTAACCATTTATGCAAACATCAAGAAATCAGCTCTCATGAAAGTAGCCACAAGACCTGAGTTGTTCCCTTGTTCAAAAGTGATAGGCTGGATTTTTCCTAGGGTAGATGTAACTACAATGATTCTTGAAAATACTGCTAAGCAGGGCTACGCTGCATATAGCCCTGCATATGTCTCTATGGCATATCATCTGCCTTCCACCCAGATTTACTTGACAGAAAGCTAGTTGAAAGAGACAACGATGGATCTGGTAGAGAAAGTTAAAAGAATGATGATACTAGGAAAAAACTTCCGTATGAGGCCTTCCAGAGAGTATGATACCTCTACTCTTCGTACTCCCTATAGATTCATTGCACTGATGCTAAATAGGATTTTTGGTAGAGCTCACAGGAAGAGCTTCAAGATAGGATGTATACCAATTATCTTCTATGTGGCTACTCAAGGAACCATTTTCAATTGGTCAAACATAGTGTCAAATAGCCTCTCAACATGCATATCTGCAGCCTTGGGAGGGGTATCACAAAAGAAATCAGAGTTCTATATGAACTCTATCCTGATTGACTGTATACTGTGTACTCAGTCTTTTCTAGCTTTGAGATGTAACTGGGAGAGGGATAGGACCCCAGTGTACAGAACATATAGATTGTTATGGGCCCATAAATATTAAGATATTACAGCAAAATATGTGAACACTTCATCATGCCCTTGTATACCTAATTTTCTTTCCTGAATGCAACTGCATGTCTGAAGAAGCATTCAAAGTCATCTAGGAGTTTGAAGATTATTATTTGACCAAGGAAGGGTTGCATATAAGAATATATGCTAGTTCCAGAGCCCCTTCCCTACTCCCTAAGTATGCCATTGATTATGTACTACACAAAGAGGTAGTTAGGTAGGTGTATATTGATGGTGTTGGAAATTTCCTGTTTGAACTTCGAAAGGCAACATATCCTGCAGTGCCTTTCCTACTTGGAAGCTACAAGTTTTTGAGAGTAAAACATGCTATAGAATTTGTTCAGGAGTTGGAGCATTTCCATTTTGTCGAAATGAATTTTCATAGGAATGACTCCCAAAATAAAGTAGCAGATTACTGCAAGGAAGCGAGAATTAATTTTGAATATACTGATTTTTGGGATAAGGACGAGGGAACATTCAGAAGTGCAAAGAACATAACTGCCCTTAAAAAGAGGTTTAAATAGAAAATAACTACTATGGGTGGAAAGGGAAAAACTTCAGAGAAGACTAAGACATTAGAAGAAGAGGAGGCCAAAAAGAGAGAAGAAGATGCTAGAAGGCTAGCACATGAAGCAGAGAGCTACCTGAAGAATAAATAAGAATAAAAAAAGTGAGCTATAGAGGAAGCAACAAGAAAGGAAGAGGAGGATAGAAAGATAAATGAAGAAGTGAAAATCAAGAAAAAAGTAGTAAGAAAGTGAAAGTTTGAGATTAACAGGATCTCAAGAGGACCAACAGACTACTGAGAAGGTAGATACATAGGGAGGACAAGATCACACAGATCAAGGACACAAACAATCTAATCCTGATTCCCCAGAGCCTACTACATCTTCTGGTAGTACACTAGGACAAGCTTCATTTTATGGAATAAATTTGATCCCTTTCATGCCTATAAAAGGGGAGGAGGTTCCTGACTTCAGTACTATTTTCTACGATAAGGAGAAGAAAAGTATTGTAAAAAGAAATGAGAAAAAGGTTGAAGCTGGAGGACAGTCAGGAAAGATGATAACAGATAAAACCTTGGTGCATGGAATAGATACAGATCCAAGATTGATAGAAAGAGCTGGGGTGGCATTAACGTAAGAAACTGAAGATAACGTAGACAGGCTTATGATGGACCTAGAGTAGACAAGAAAAAATGCAGCACAATTGAAAGAAACTTTGAAGGAGGAAAGGGATGAAGGTAAAAAGATGAAAAGGAAATACAAAGACATGATGAATGAAGTTAAGACTTCAAGTACATAATTTCAGACTCTGCAGGCTGGTAAGAATGCTTTAGAGATATTTGCAGAGAAAACAGAAAAGAATGCTTAGGATAGCTTAGCTGAATTACAAAAGTTATAGCTAGAGCATCAAAAGTTGAAAACTGAGAGAGATGATCTTCGGGTATCCTATGAAAATCTAAGTGCAGAGAAGGACAGGTTGCAAATCAAGGTTGCTGAGTTAGAAATAGAGAATGCTACCACAGAGGAAAGAGAGAAATAATATCAAATGTAGGTGGTAGCCTTAGAATAACAAAATAATTCAATGACAGCATCATTGAAAGATGCTATGGAACATAAGATAGACTTATAGCCTTTAAAAGAACATGTTCTAACTCAAAGAAGGAAGATCCACCAATTATAGATATGCATTGAGGAAGAAAGGTGAAAATTTTTACAAATAGACACCAGATTAGAGGAAATTTCGGAAACTACTTCATATTTTTTGCACAGATCTCAAGATATTTTGGAGATTCTAACAGGAAGA
The DNA here is from genome assembly GCA_001517045.1 of Pseudotsuga menziesii. Classification (NCBI taxonomy): domain Eukaryota; kingdom Viridiplantae; phylum Streptophyta; class Pinopsida; order Pinales; family Pinaceae; genus Pseudotsuga; species Pseudotsuga menziesii. The sequence continues at coordinate 651,537 of LPNX010417949.1, read as the reverse complement.
ATGGTATGGACAGAAACAAATAAGGAATCTCCTACGGAGTTACCAGTTAAGGATCAGCAGAGTTTAAAACAGGAGTATGATTTATTGGAATTTGCAATTAATGTGGCAGAATAATTCAAGAAAACTGTGAAGAAAACAAAGGGGGCATGTGCTGAATACTGCAGGAGAGTGCTTGCTACATACAATAGATGCCAGATTTCTGCAGACAAAAAATTGTATGCAATACGAGAACATGAATTGTTTATAGAACATCTACAGAATAGATATAAGGAAGACGAGCAAGATATCCAACAAGTCAAGGACCTAGATGAACGGACTTTAAAGAATGCAGTGGCACATGTAGCTGCAAGTATACATATACTAGAATATCTGCTGCACCTGAGTCCCACAAGGATAGAAGGGGTAAAGAACCAGGATGCTAAATATGAGATTAATATCTGATTTCTTGAGCCTTTCAGATTTGAAGGCATATCAGCAAGGGCCCATGCATGGAAGAAGTTCATCAACGACCGAGCTAGCCCCTCTTCATAAAGTGTTTTGAAAATTTTGATTTAAAATGTAATATATTGTATTAATTATGTGCACATGCTACGAGACAAAATTTTGGAAATAAAAGGTTGGGGAAGCTCAAAATTCATTGAGGGGTAGCCCAAGGGTTTTGTTTTTGTATAAATATAGGAGAGTTTAGATGTAGAAAGGAAATTTTTTTTTCGAGGCCATTTTTTAGAGCATATTATAAGAAGAACTATTTCCTTTTACAATAAAGAGTTACATGTTTCTGCTGGAGGAATTTTTGTGGAATGTTTCAAATGTTTTTCTATGGACTAGTTGAATGTGAACTATTTTGTTTTCAGCTTATTTCCATTAACTATGAGATCGTTCTAACTCATTGAATTTCTTTTCATGTTATGAATGTACTCTGGCTTATTCTGTGAAATTTCCACTTTGAGTAATGAAGGTTGTGATTAACAGTAAGCTATCTTGTTGCTTATATTTCTATTGATGTATATGTGTTCTAAAACAATTAAGAGCTATCTGTGATCTTTCCTAATGCATGCACTAAAATACATTACTCACCATTAATGATAGTTTTTCTCCCTATGGATAGGATAACTAGTCTTAGTTAGTTTCTTGCTGTGTGTGATTTAGATGCAAGAGAGGTAATACAAGAGGTAAGATCATGCACATCACATTATGACCCTCTTCATTATCTGTATCGTTTGCATTTTAGTTAGGCACTTGGACATCATACCTTAAACATAAAAAATAAAATATACACGGTGGACCGGGCTGTAACTGGTAAAATGTTTTAATTGTTACTTGACCTACGATAGCTGGACTGTAAACTAGATGTATTCCACATACCAAACAGTAACGGGCTAATTGGGAACCTTTATTGGGGAGAATCCCTAACTGCTGTTATCTGCGATTTTCCAGGCCTCAACAAGGTGCATCCAACTAAATCTATAACATAATATACAAAGGAAAAATAAACTCATATCTGGAAACGATTCTATGACTATCCAACTAAATCTACAACATACTTTGTTTGAATATGGAAAAGAAACTAAAATATGGAAATGCTCTTGGGAATTAATTTGCTAAATTACCAAAATCAAAAGACTAGTGCTATAATAGAAGAGATATACATAAAGTTTAAATATATTGTGAGCAGATCGATGCATAATAAAATAATAAGCTAAAAATGTAAAAACACTACCATGTTTTGCAATCCTTATACAGGAAATATTTTGGTTTATGCTATTCTTCTACATTCATATCAGTAAAATTGCAGATTTAAAGCTAAAGAAAAATGTATTTACAAGAAATAGTATGATAAACAAATAATGTGGAAAGGGTTTGAATAATAAGAATATAAACAAAACACATTTACTAACCAAAATGCATGAACATGCACAATGGATGAAGGTGGGACCCCCTTTGAACGATGTCAAACTTGAGCTTCAAACTTAAAACGAACATAGAATCAGATTAATAGTACGAATCCTAGTTTTATAGTGTTTTTCAAATCTATATCTTCCCTCAACCCGAAGAGGCCCATTTATACAACAAAATCTATAGAAGAATGTATTATATCAATTCCCAAAAGAAAAAGAAATTCGTTCAACAACCCCAAAAAATACCAACACAAAATCTGGGAAAACCATGTCTGTTCTAGAAAGGATTTGTCCAAACTCATTCAGAAATTTTGAAAATATCTCACTCATAGGGCTAAATGGGATCATTTATGAATTGGGTTTTGAACTATTTCACCATATTCGTCATAGATTGCTCATAAATGAACTTTGAAATCAGGTTCTTGAATTAATGACGGGACTGTCAAATTGAGTTCCAGATTAGGTGAGTGAGAAATCTACATAATAACAAGAGTTTATATACCAAATAATTATTGATTAGATGTGACATTTGATATTATGTTTAAAAATAAATGAAATAGGTCAAATGATAGTAAAAATACCTTATCAAAGGATTCATGAAGTAGTCTTCATAACTTATACAAAAGAATCCTAAACAGACGATAAACATAGAGACAAATTGGTTAAAACACTTGGTTCCTTATTCGAAATGTAGATAGGATATGGAAAAAATAGGGAGCCATCAATGAGGTTCTTATGACAACCATTCTCAACAATGAAATGTAGAAGAGTCCCCTGTACCCATAGTTTTGAATGGAAGAGGTTCTCCCATTCGTATGACTCTTATGACTCTTCTGGTTGCATCTTTATGGTTGCAATGGTGGCACTAGCTTCTACGTCAATGGTATATTTACCCATTTATTTCTTTGCATTTGTGTTTGAGTCAGATTCTAGATCCAAGGATTTTGTCTCATCTGACAATGATTGTTTTGAGTGGCATTCATCAGTCTTGTGCTAGGGGATTTTGTGGAAATCACACCACTTGTTAGTGTCCTTCTTGGATGTTCCATTAGCCTTCTTCACCTATGACTTGGAATGGCTTTGAGGACTTTGAACATTATTTCTATGTCCTTTTGGTTATTAATTAGGGAAAAAATTTCCTCGATTTTGTTGCTGATTTGGAGACCCAAAATCCTGCTTATTCTTTTTCTTAAACTTTTGATCGATCTTGATGGCATATTGGTAAGCCTCTCCTAGTTAGGATATGTCTAGGAAATCCATCTCTGATTGAATGTACCTATGCTGGAAACTATGGTACTTTGGAACCAAGTCTCATTCAAAGTATCTAATACCCAACATTGAGCGCAAGGTATGGAATATATTGGTATACTCCAGCACCATTTGGTTCCTTTCCTGGTGCAATGTTGTCCACGGGGTGTATTGGTCATCATAGTTTCCAACATGGTAGAATTCCTCTTTGGAGGCATCAACAAAGGATATAGAAGTGGGTTTTGAATTGAATATCACATATTCATACCTCACATGCCTCTTGTAGTACCCATCTGGCTAGTCTTTGATATGGGAGAGGGACTTCAGGAGTGCGAAGATGATATTTTCACTGTCAAAAAAATTTTGAACATAGAATTAACCCTCTAATATACTCAACCATTTTTCCAAAGCATCTACATATATATTTTCTTCAAATAGGGGGATGTCAAAGTTAACTTGTACCTTTAAGGGATTCAAACCCCCGTAACAGTTGCTCATTGAAGGTGCATCCATTGTCGTTGCAATTCTTCGAAGGATCGGGGGAAAGCTAACCATCATCTAGTTTCTCTATCGCACGAGGGATTCCTTAACCAAAAATTTAATATGATCTCCTTCTATTTAATATATCTTTTCTTCTCCTTCCATGTGAGGCTACTTGGGACTATGAGATTTATTTTCCCCATGCTCAACTAGTCTGAGACCCAACTCTCGATTTTCAGATGTCATCGAGGACATGCACTAAGAAACCACAAGAGAAGAAATATTTGATAGCTTTTATCTCGATTTATTTGAGAGAAAAATTTAAGAGAATTTATATACTCACATACACATATATATGAAAATAAACATAGTGATACAATAAACTCATATTCTATTAAATGAATGAAATAGAACAAACCGTAAAACAAAAGCATCTAGAATGGTGGTAGTTGTATCTCAGAGAAGAGATGTTGTAGCTAGGCTCACTCATGACAAGATAAATGGAAAAGGAGGTCGAAGGGCCTTTGATAATAAATCCTTGGAGAGGAATAAAAACCTAAATCTAACCCTAGCAGATGAATCATTATAAAGTTTGCACCCCCAAGGTGGTTAGTTGAACATTCAACTTCTCGGGGTCATACATGTTTGCATACAATCTCTGTTTGGGGTGCTCGATATCCCATTTCAGAGGTCTATCTGATCTTTGCAAATTTCAATTAGGGATAAAATAGTGACATTGTAAACTGGTTGGGCCACTAAATCTCCAAAAAATGTCGTTTAGGGCCTCAAAATGTTCCCAGAAGTTTAGAACCCAAAAAACCATAGAAAATTACACGAAAATTGCCAAAACAATAAAAAAAAATTGAGCTAGTGGAATAGGTAGGTGTCCACCTATACTATTATGGATCAGTATTACCTTGTCAGAAAGCAATGGTTTCCATTGCATTGAGTTCCCCCATTAGATATGAAAGTTCTGCTGAGCTTGACTCAAGGTGAGACACTTTCCTTGGTGAAGGAGTTGTCCTACTTTGAAAACTCAATATAGTTGGATATTCTATTGGTGGGTTCCCTTAAACAGTGTGTCCATGATATAATCAATGGGTACTTTTCCCATGCAATCAATATTATCCTATATAGGTGTAAATTTTTCTGCCACCTCCGAGCTGTCCAATAGTGGTACAAAATATCATCGAATGAGATCCACATTGAATACTAGGTGCTCGCCAAGGAATGGAGGAATGATTTATTCGAAGCAATTGTCACCAAGTTACTTGGTGATGGTGTATGTCTCATATCGAAGTGGATGAATCTTGTGATGGGGTCCTATGAGCCTCTCTTTCTGAAAATGTAACCAAACCTTATCCCCAACCAGAAACTTGTGTGGAACTTGGTGCTGGTCATGTTGTTGCTTGTATTTAGTATTGTAATTTTCAAAAATTTCATGGACCTATTGGAGGATGTGCTAGATTCATTCAACAAATCTAGTGGCCTTATCAACCTCATCCTAATCATGGGAAGATTCCTCTTGTGTGGATGCAAGGGGCAAAGCTACATCAATTGGGGCTAGTGGTTGGAAACCTAGGCATGCCTGGAAATGGCTATGATTGGTAGAACTATGCAGAGCTCTGTTATAACTATGTTGAACATAAGGAAGGATCTAAACCCATGTTTGGGGATGTTTAGAATTGTACATTTGCAGAATATGCATAATCATCTGGTTGACTACCTTCGCTTGTTGATCGGTCTTGGGGTGGAAGGAAGTTGATTTGGTGAGATTGGTATCCGTCAATTACCATATACTAGACCATAAAGTGCTCAATATCTTATTGTCCCAATCTGAAATGATAGTAAATGGAAGCCCAAAATGAACCCAAACATGCTTGAAGAAGAGCTTACCAGTTGCTTCTTCAGAGATTCTCTTCTTGCAAGCTATCAGAATGGCCATTTGAGCGAAGCAATCTATGACCAAAAACACACAGTCATTACCATTATTAGATGAAGGTAGTATTGACATGTAATCCATGGAGATGGATTCCCATGACCCATTCGGAGTGGGAAGGGGGGTGTAGAAACCTTGCTTTTTGATGTCTAGTTTCACGATGATGCAGGTAGTGCAGGATCTGATATATCCTTCGATGTATTGTAGGATTTTGGGATGATAAAAATACTTCTACAATTCCACCACTATCTTCTTAGTGCCAAAGTGCCCTGCTACCCGACTGTAATGCACTTCCCAAATCATTTTCACATGCTCACTTGAAGGAACATAGAGATGGCCCATCTGGTATAGAAATCCTTCCTGAAGATAAAAATTTTCCATTGGTGTCCCTAAACACAAGGATTGATAGATGGGACAGAAGTCACGATCGCTATCATATAGTTGAGGCTTCCTAAAGGTATCATGTCTGCAAGAGTTCATCATTATGGTTATTGCTTCTACTAGAGGTCGACTAATGCAATGAGAGACTTGATTTGTGCTTCACTTCTTATATTTACTTTCAGATGGAAATACTGCAAGTAAGTGGATAAATTTTGGTTGTGGTCATTATATAACTTTCCTTGGGTTTTCATTAACTGCAAGGGCCTGTGATCAGTTTGGATGATTGTTTATTTTCTAAGGATGTAATGATTTCATTGGTGAAAAACTTGGATAATGGGGTACATTTCCTTGACATAGGTGGCGTACTTGCAGACTGTATATGAAAGTGTCTCACTATTATATGCCACTATATGGCCATGCTAAGTGAGGACCACACCAATGATGTAGTATGAAGCATCTGTCTTGATCTCAAAAGGTTGTTGAAGATTTGGTAAGGTAAGAATGGGTGTCGAACATAAGAGTTTCTTCAAATCCTAAAATGTGTTTTGTTGTGGCTTGGACTAGATGAAATTGTCCTTAGATACACCTTTGGTCACCTGGCTAATGGACCAAGTAATATTAGAGAATACCAACACAAATATGCAATAGAAGTTTGTAAGGGATAGGAAGCTGTGAAGCTATGTGAGAGTCGTTGGGATTGGCCAATCTCTAATGGCTTGGATCTTGGTTGGATCTACATGAAAACCATGTTCATCCACAAATTATCCCACATATTGAACATTTTACATGCTAAATGAGAACTTCTATAGATTAGCATATAAGTTGTGTTGTCACAGGGTGTTAAGGACCTGATGGATATGTTGCAAATGCTATACCCATGTTCTACTATAGATGAGGATTTCATGTAGATATATGCCCAAAAAGGAATTGGTGAATAGTTTTATAATGTCATCCATCATCCTCATGAAGGTTACAGTAGAATTAGTCAAGCCAAAAGGCATAACCAACCACTCAAAAAGTCCTTCCTGAGATTTGAAGGCAATATTCCATACATCAGTCTACTCAATTGGAACTTGATGAGAACTGAAATTAAGGTCAATATTAATGAAATACTTGTCCCCCTAGAATTGATCGAGGAGGTCATCGATCTAAGGAATGGGATACCGATTCCAAACTGTGATATTGTTTAGAGCTTGGCAGTCAATAAAAAGTCACCATGTTCCATTTGTATTTTGTACTGACACAATTGGGCTCCCATAATGTGAGGAGCTGGGTTGAGTGTGCTCCTTTTGGAATGCCTGTATACTGGCCCATTAGATAAATGTGCACCAAGGATCAAATCAATGGAATGTTTGACCTGGAAATGTACTAGAACCCCAATAGGTGTGGTGAATATATCTTTATATTATTCCACGATCTTGTCCACATGTTTTTGCTACATAGAGGGGTTTGGTGTGGAGGTGGTGGGTGTAGCTATGATATTTCATTCACCCTCAGAATGAACCATGAATAGTATGAATTTACTTGTCTCAGATATTACCTTCCTACATTGCTTTTTTGTGATGACAGACACTACGGTAGCAAAAAGTCACTTTGGTATCCTTTAGAGTTTCTTTCCAAAAGTAATAATGACACTACAAGGTCTATACTAATACATAACATGACATTTCCACATATATGGTTGTCTTCAAATAATATCACAAAATTAAAGTGGGGAAACATCACACATTACCTCATCTTTGAAGGGATTGATGTCATGGGAGAGGTGACACTGTTGATTGATGTAGATGTCTTATCCATGGCATAGATGACCAATGTTGTAGGGTTGGGGATGTGGAACCGTCAGAAAATTAAATATTTTGACGAACTCAATAGAGATGAGATTCTTCTCACTACCATTGTCAATAATGAAATGTAGTGAAGTAATCTGTTCCTATAGTTATGAATGGAAGAGGAGATCTGCTTCCTATGGATCCTCTAATTGTTCTGGTTGGATCTTTGTGGTTGCAATGGTGGAACTAGGTTCTTCATTAATGATCTTCTTAACCCTTTCTTTCTCTACATCATGTTGATGTAATTGTAACTTCGGAATGTATTCACTTGTATTTCTTATCTATTGTAACCCGATGTTTATTCTAGGATGTTATCATGTTATTTCACACCCCGACATTCCAATTGGGAGAATCAATAATGTAAACAAGTCATGTCAAGTCATAGTGGATAACCCTCCGATTGTCTAAGGGTTAAAGTCCCCGCAGTCCCAGGGAGCTAGGGTTATTAGACTCTCCAAGTAGTGTTCATTCCTAGTAGGGTTTTAGTCATGTTGGGATTAGTATAAATAGAGAGCTGGACTCTCTATTTAGAACAAATCAATCACACACTCAAGTGTAGCACATAGTGGAGGAAGGAGAAGACATTGGGGCTAGACAAGAAGAAGATTACTAGTGTCGGGAGTGCATCTTACTATTTTGGGGTTTTACCTTTTCTGCTGATTCTATCTCTGAGGAAGTTGTAGGGTTTTTTCCATTTATGGTTTCCCTGATGAAAAAAACTGTGTTCATTGTCTCTTGTGTTTGATTGCTGTACTTGTTGTTTTTTCAGTAAAGATCCTAACATAATGCTAGCTTGAATGTCGAAAAACTAACATGGTGTCAGAGCTAACTTGAGAAGAAGACACTGTGCAGTTGCAGGAACTAGGGCTTCCTACTTTGTGGATCTCTCTCCACAATTTTTTAGCAAAATTAAGGTGGAATAAATATCCTCCTTAGGGCGCATCTTTCTGCCGAAGTAGAATCCAATTCTAACGTTTTTCAGTTTTTGACCTGTCACTGCTACCAAAAATTAGGGATTTTCACAGAAGAGGAATTTTTCAGTGAGCCCAGGCCTGGATTGATCTCCTCCCCAAAATCAAAGTTAGGGATAAATTTCAAGGCATTTGGGTGGACAGAACTCTGAAAAATCAAAACCCTAATTTGCTCCTGAACTAGCTCTACACGATTTCAGCTCAAGTTTCAGATTCGACATCTTGACCTGGTAATATCTAAAATCTTTTGTATTTTTATTTGAGGTTCTCAGTTAAGATGTCTCATCATACCAAGCTTGATGAAAAGCTTGAGGGAGAAGATAACTTCTGAGCTTGGAAGTATAGGATCTCCCTGGTCCTGGAAGAGAATGAGTTGGACTCCTGCATCCATGAGGAGGTTCCAGTTCCAGAGGGATATGAGGCTAAGGATTTGAATAAGAAGAAGTTGGTTATGGAAAAGAGAATAATTGCTGATTCTATCAAGAACCATCTCATACTACAGGTTTCCTCCCTAAAGACACCTAAAGCTATGTTTGATTCCCTAACCAAATTGTTTGAAGGGAAGAACATAAACCTGAAGATGACTCTGAGAAACCAACTAAAGAATGTGAAGATTCAGAATGCAGAAAAAATCCAGTATTACTTCACAAGAGTTTCTCAAATCAAGGAAAAACTAGAAGCTATTGATGAAGAAGTGGAAAATGCAGAGATTGTGATGACTACCTTGAATGGCCTTCCTAGGTCATGGGATTCTTTCATCCAAGGAATCTGTGCTAGAAATAAGTTAGTCAAATTCAGCAGACTATGGGAAGAGTGCTCTGAAGAAGAAGCTCAGATAACAGCTCGAGAAGAAAATATGGGAATTGAATATCAAGCTCTCATGGTACACTCCAAATCACATTCCAAGTCAACCAAAAGAATATCTCATAGCTCCAGAGGTAAGCACTCTCACAAAGATAACACTAGAAAAGATTTATCTAGGATCATATGTTATACATGTGATGAAGCAGGACACTATGGAAGGAATTTTCCTAAGAAACAAAAACTAATGAAGAGGAGCAACAAAAGAAGACATCATGCTCATGCTGTAGAGGATTATGAACCATCCAAGAAGAGACCTAGATATGAAAGTGAAGATTCTTCAAGCGAGGATGAATATGTTTTGATCTCCGATCTCATAGGTAACATTACTCATGGAAGTGATGATTGGCTTATAGATAGTGGGGCTTCCAAACATATGACTGGATTCAAGGAATCCTTTGTGAGGCTGTTAGAACATGAATCACCTCACAAGGTGAAGCTAGGAGATGACTACCAATATCCAATAAAAGGTAGTGGGGAATCTTCCTATAAGCTAGACTTTGGAAAGTCTCTAACAATGAAAGAAGTATTGTTTGTGACAATACTCAAGAAGAACCTTCTCTCCATATCAGCATTAGATGCAAATGAGGTTCTTATGACAACCATTCTCAACAATGAAATGTAGAAGAGTCCCCTGTACCCATAGTTGTGAATGGAAGAGGTTCTCCCATTCGTATGACTCTTATGACTCTTCTGGTTGGATCTTTATGGTTGCAATGGTGGCACTAGCTTCTACGTCAATGATATATTTACCCATTTATTTCTTTGCATTTGTGTTTGAGTCAGATTCTGGATCCAAGGATTTTGTCTCATCCGACAATGATTGTTTTGAGTGGCATTCATCAGTCTTGTGCTAGGGGATTCTATGGAAATCACACCACTTGTTAGTGTCTTTCTTGGATTTTCCATTAGCCTTCTTTACCTATGACTTGGAATGGTTGTGAGGACTTTGAACATTCTTTCTATGTCCTTTTGGTTATTAATTAGGGAAAAATTTTCCTCGATTTTTCTGCTGATTTGGAGACCCAAAATCCTGCTTATTCTTTTTCTTAAACTTTTGCTCGATCTTGATGGAATATTGGTAAGCCTCTCCTAGTGACGATATGTCTAGGAAATCCATCTCTGACTGAATTTACCTATGCTGGAAACTGTGGTACTTTATAACCAAGTGTCATTCAAAGTATCTAATACCCAACTTTGAGCGCAAGGTATGGAATATATTGGTATACTCCAGCACTATTTAGTTCCTTTCCTGGTGCAATGTTGTCCACCGAGTGTATTGGTCATCGTAGTTTCCAACATGGTAGAATTCCTCTTTGGAGGCATCAACAAAGGATATAGAAGTGGGTTTTGTATTGAATATCACATATTCATACCTCACATGCCTCTTGTAGTACCCATCTGACTAGTCTTTGATATGGGAGAGGGACTTCAGGAGTACGAGGATGCTATTTTCACTGTCAAAAACATTTTGAACATAGAATTAACCCTCTAATAGAATCAACCATTTCTCCAAAGCATCTACATATATATTTTCTTCAAATAGGGGGATGTCAAAGTTAACTTGTACCTTTAAGGGATTCAGACCCCCAAAACAGTTGCTCATTGAAGGTGCATCCATTGTCGTGGCAATTCTTCAAAGGATATGGGGAAAGCTAACCATCATCTAGTTTCTCTATCGCACGAGGGATTCCTTAACCAACAATTTAATATGATCTCCTTCTTTTTAATATCTATTTTCTTCTCCTTCCATGTGAGGCTACTTGGGACTATGAGATTTATTTTCCCCATGCTCAACTAGTCCAAGACCCAACTCTCGATTTTCAGATGTCATCAAGGACATGCACTAAGAAACCACAAGAGAAGAAAGATCTGATACCACTTATCTGGATTTATTTGAGAGAAAAATTTAAGAGAATTTATATATTCACATACACATATATATGGAAATAAACATAGTGATACAATAAACTCATATTCTATTAAATGAATGAAATAGAACAAACCGTAAAACAAAAGCATCTAGAATGGTGGTAGTTGTATCTCAGAGAAGAGATGTTGTAGCTAGGCTCACTCATGACAAGATAAATAGAAAAGGAGGTCGAAGGGCCTTTGATAATAAATCCTTGGAGAGGAATAAAAACCTAAATCTAACCCTAGGAGATGAATAATTATAAAGTTTGCACCCCCAAGGTGGTTAGTTGAACATTCAACTTCTCGGGGTCATACATGTTTGCATACAGTCTCTGTTTGGGGTGCTCGATATCCCATTTGATAGGTCTATCTGATCTTTGCAAATTTCAATTAGGGATAAAATGATGACATTGTAAACCATATGGGCTACTAAATCTCCAAAAAATGTCGTTTAGGGCCTCAAAATGTTCCCAGAAGTTTAGAACCAAAAAAACCATAGAAAATTACACGAAAATTGCCAAAACAATAAAATTGTTTTGATCTAGTGGAATAGGTAGGTGTCCACCTATACTATTATGGATCAGTATTACCTTGTCAGAAAGCAATGGTTTCCATTGCGTCGAGTTCCCCCATCAGATGGCAAAGTTCTGCTGAGCTTGATGTTATAGTGGATTTCACCTCCAGGTGAATCACACTTTGTATGGCCTTCCCCTGTCCCGCTGCAGACTCTTTAGACCCCATGGACCATATTTTATCCTTTGATGTTTCCTTGATCATCCCTAAAAACTATATAAAAGATGATATACGCGGCTTTTTCCCCGATAACCGCGTACATACGTGGGTTTGACTCCTATAACCGTGTACATCGGGATGTGTGCATAGTCCAAATCCTTTTGGAGTTTTCCTTGACATGGATTCGACTCATTTGACTCCTGGCCTTCCATATTCCTTGAGATTGCTCGGATTCGACCCTTCATTATCCCTTGTGAAGCTATATAAGGAACCCCTTGGTACATTAAAGGCAGATATAGCGCGATTGAAAGCAACGAAACTATAGTCCATTGTTGCCAGAATTTATGATTGAGTCTGCATCCCTTTGTCCCTTTGGAGCACTGTTGTGTTCTTCCCAAGCTTGCCTTTTGCTAGTGAACTTGCTATCTAAGTGATGGAGGATTGAGGTGGTGGAGGCCCAAGTGGGGGATTCAGTTTCTCCAATTCGCAGACGTGCCGTCAGAGGTTGTATCTATCTTGTAATATTTGATTTATATTAATAAGAACTATCTTTCCTTGTCTAATGATGTGTATTTGATTCAATATTGTATCCATTGGAATATGTCAAATGCTTTTACATTATTGATTATATATGCTAGAATAGATATAACACCATTATAAATAGTATGCTTGTATTGTTTACTTGTTGTTGAGGAAGTATTATATCAATTCAAGCTGAAGATTGGAAAGCTCAACGGGGATCTACTTCAACCATATAGAATAAGGTACGAGGTCTGATCCTTTAGTGTTAGACATTTTATTTCTATTGCATATTGGGAAAGATTGATTTCTGGAGTCAAAGCTATCTGTTGTGGTACCCCAAGCCATAGGAATTTCTCTCCGTAACAGAATTGGTGACTTCGCTTGGGAGTTCCTAGTCATTTTGCCTTTGGGGGTTTTTATCGTTACAATGGGCTTGATATTATTGACGTGCTCTTGATTTCTCCCTGTTTCTGTGTCGCATTTTATAGTATGTTTGTCCATTGACACTCCCCTTTATTGGTTTGGCCTTGACCCACTTTTTACCACTGCCTTCTCTGTATACGCGTATTTTTGGTTAAAAGTTGCATACATACGCGGATTCTTGGCTAAAAGTCGCGTACATACGCAGCTGTTCTTTATACAGTCACGTACATCCTCCCTTTTGGTGAGTTTGATGTTGTGGGAAGTTGCTGGGTGGGTTGTGAGTGTGGTTGGGTCTTCCTTGGGTTTGATGTTGTCTGTTGGATGCTTCTTTTGTGACCAGAGACCGCTCTTTCATTGATTTTTCTTTGAAAGTAGTTTTAGTCATTTATCCTTTTTGTTTTGCCATTAGTGCATTACTATTTTTGTCTCGGTGTCTTGCTGGGCTTGTCTTTTATACTTGCTGCAAAGACTGAGAGTTTTAGATGACTTTTATTGCATTTTTCATTCTTTTATATTGAAAAATACAAAGTAGTTGCACTCTTAATTGCATCTTAGATATGGATTTGAGGAGGTACTTGCATTCGATTGCTTGGATGAGAGTTGTGTTTAGGATTTCATATAGGAAGGATTGCATTGGATTTCGGAAAGGAATATATATTTATGCATCTCATGTAGTGGCATACCCTATTTTTCATTTGACAAAGATTGCACTTAGCATTGTTTGTTATGGTGTGTACTTTTATTTCACTGTTGAGTCTTCATATCACTAGTTGCACGGCCATTTCCATTTGAGTAATTACAACCAACTAAAATCAACACTAAATTAAAATGAATTACACTCTTTTCTTTTCTAGGGTGCACCAACAAGCTTAGGTTTTAGGATCTTGGAATAGTTCATTGTAAGTCAATTCTCCAAGATCACTAAACAACAATGTCTAGGTGTCTGTCCAGGGAGTGTGTGAAATCCTTGGTATAACCATTGTTCTCACAATCCTCCTCTCAAACGGGAGTTAAGAACGAGGCAGTGTGAGCGGTTATTGATTGGGATGACCCCTAGTCATAACTGAGTAGCACCGGAGATATTTCCAGGATTGTATTCGTATCTGGGGACTCTTTCAAGAGTTTCGGGCTTTGTTACCATGCCCATACGGTCAATCCCGCCTGTGACTGTCCGCCTGAGCTTTGATTATATTAAGGTGACCTTAGTGGCCTTACCTAGGATATGGAGGGGTTACTTTGTAGGGGTTATTCTGTGGATGTCCCAGCCAGTTTGGGGTTGGAAAACACAATCGCTTTATGCGTTGAAGCTGAGGGCCACTATAATTGGTTACGTACCTTCGCTTGTAGTGTATGGGAGTTTCAGACCTCTCCTAGGCGAGACATACTTGCTGCATTCGGGAGCTCACATATCCTCCCCTTGGTTTGCTTGTATTTTGGCTGTATATTTTCTTAGGAGTGTGCTCTTTGTGCGCTAGTTGGCCTTTGGGATTGTGGTTACTGGAGTATATTTATGCTCTCTTGAGTTCGTGTCCTTTTATTTTTTGGCATGCCTAGTATCCTATTACCCGTCCTTGGTCCTAGTATGGACCCTAGTGTCAGACTTGGGGGCATGATAGCCCCTTACCATGCTCATAGATTTGGGAATGGTCATCTTCCATCCTCCACTCCATTTGTGGAGGATTTTTTCCCTTCACTCGGTCTTTACACCAGTGGTCACCCTCACTGGGGTGGTAGTGTATGCATGAAAATTGGGTCTACACCTTAGTTTCCTTTTTATGTCTCATCGTTCACCGCATTGTTTCCTTTAGGTGCTGTTGTCATGATCATTCCTCCCTATATCCTATGGTTTGGATTCTTTATTGACTATTTTGGGTTGTTTTGGACTAATATGGTTGTCATGTAGGGTCCAGTTCTTATACACTCTCTCCGTGGTTTTGACCCGTTCGTGCCGCTCACAGGTATTATGTTTGAACTGGCATATAGGTTAGGATTTTACATCTGCTTGCACTTATGCATTGCCTTATGACCATTCCATCTTAACCTTAGGTATGAACTCACTCTATTATGTCATGGAACCTTCTTGCTGCTTTAGAAGTGGCATGATGTGAGTGGTAGAGCTTCACCTTACATGGGTACCCTAGTTAGCTCCCCTTTGCATTTGGTACCCATGCTGTGAGTCCTCTCTTAGGTCCGGGAGTCCATTGTATAGTACTGCCATGACATTTTGCAAGAGCCTCATACTCCTCTTGATCTTATGCTGGCCTGTTTCCCTCCAGACTCCCCTTATGTCAAGTTATGAATGCATTATCATGAGCTTTGCTTGCCTTATTGAGCTTTATGCCTACTCTCTTGACATTGCGTTTCAGCCATATAGCCCAAGCTTGTCTCATGTCTAGCCCTGCAAAGCCATTTTTTATATCCTTCGCAGCTTGATTTCCCTTTTTACCAAGAGGGGATTTTCCCCCGAGTGTTGATATCCTACACATGTATCCTTGCATTGAGCATAGGCATGTTCCACTGCTTGGAACTAGTTTGTTTTCCTTGATGACACTCGTCTCCTCCTAGTTTGTAACTATAAAGCTAGTTTATTCTTTTTTCAAGCTTTTCAAATAACTGAAAAAGTCCAAAAAAAATCAAAAAACCAAAAATCCGGACAAGGAAATATGTTATCTTTTGGCAGTTGTCGAGTCGTGTCGCCTTCGAACACATCACTGTATATCACATCCATTGGTTGGGTTATAGTTTCACTTAGGAGCTGTACTCGTTATCTGAGTCTATCTCCACCAACTGGTTAAGCTTCCAGTCCCTATGGAGCCTCTGTTGATGCCTCCTGTGTCATAGAGATGTCCCAGTTTGTATATCGAGTCTATGCTGCCTTCATTCAGTCACCATACATCCTTATGCTCTTATTTGAAGGAATTTGAAACCTGTGTCGGCCATTCCTCAGTTATCTTGACTTTGCATGTCGACCATTCCCAGTACAGTTACTGGTTTGTGCACTTTATGATCAAGTCTTTCCACATTAGACAGCTTTGCTGAGTACCTCGTGTTGGATTACGGGGGATGCCTTAATGCCCTCCTTCTAGCGGATTTCATCCCATCGACTTCAAATCATCTATTCTGGGATTGGAATCTAGAGTCCTTTTGAGTGCCTTGAGACTTGCAGTCATCAGTGGCAGGTTCTCTTGCCATCGACAGTTTCTTGGGAATACATCAATGTCCCTTGATCGATGGATTCTCTCAAGTGTTTGACCTCAACACATCTATTCACACTTGTTAGTTTGCACTCTAGTACCTTGATTCCCATTATCATTATCGGTGGGTAATCTCGCGTCTGTTAACGGTATACATCAATGAATGGTAATCAGACGATGGACTACTATGTTCGACCTCGACACCTCTATTCACATAGTAGGACATGTACTCGTAGCGGTTTGTGTAGAAGACCTTCCAGATTGGTGGCATCTCTTATATGCTACCTCCTTGATCATGCCAGTGTTCATGAGATTTCAGTTCTCATGACTTGATTCCAGTGTATGTCAAACATTTCCAGCCACTATGGAGATCTTGATCTATTGTATATCTTCAGCCATTTTGGAGATCATGGTCCTTTGTATATCTTCATCATGGAGATTCTGATCTATGTATATTGAACGTGGCGATGACCACATATGTGATATCATGTATTATTCCTATTCATGGCCATTGTACTCTTATGTATCTGGGACTGCTATATGTACTTGCAGTTGTATGCAGAGTTGTATCATTGTACTATGCTGATTGGGTGGCTGGTCTTCCATTTGGGATCCTTCATCACTCCACTTCTGGGATGGACTTATAATGTATTTTGGCCATCGTATGACCCCTCTAACCTCACACATTAGGGGGCATCTGTTATAGCGGATTTCACCTCTAGGTGAATCACACTTTGTATGGCCTTCCCCTATCCCACTGCAGACTCTTTAGACCCCATGGACCATATTTTATCCTTTGATGTTTCCTTGATCATCCCTAAAAACTATATAAAAGATGATATACGCGGCTTTTTCCCCGATAACCGCATACATCGGGATGTGTGCATAGTCCAAATCCTTTTGGAGTTTTCCTTGACATGGATACAACTCATTTGACTCCTAGCCTTCCATATGCCTTGAGATCACTCGGATTCGACCCTTCATTATCCCTTGTGAAGCTATATAAGGAACCCCATGGTACATTAAAGGCAGATATAGAGAGATTGAAAGCAATGAAACTATAGTCCATTGTTGGTGGAATTTATGCTTGAGTCTACATCCCTTTGTCCCTTTGGAGCACTGTTGTGTTCTTCCCAAGCTTGCCTTTTGCTAGTGATCTTTCTATCTAAGTGATGGAGGATTGAGGTGGTGGAGGCCCAAGTGGGGGATTCAGTTTCTCCGATTCGCAGACGTGCCATCAGAGGTTGTATATATCTTGTAATCTCTGATTTATATTAATAAGAACTATCTTTCCTTGTCCAATGATGTGTATCTGATTGAATATTGTATCCATTGGAATATGTCAAATTCTTTTACATTATTGATTATATATGCTAGAATAGATCTAACACCATGATATATAGTATGCTTGTATTGTTTACTTGTTGTTGAGGAAGTATTATATCAATTCAAGATGAAGATTGGAAAGCTCAACGGGGATCTACTTCAACCATCCGGAATAAGGTACGAGGTCTGATCCTTTAGTGTTAGACATTTTATTTCTATTGCATATTGGGAAAGATTGATTTCTAGAGTCAAAGCTGTCTGTTGTGGTACCCCAAGCCATAGGAATTTCTCTCTGTAAAACTTGACTCAAGGTGAGACACTTTCCTTGGTGGAGGAGTTGTCCTACTTTGAAAACTCAATATAGCTGGATATTATATTGGTGGGTTCCCTTAACCAGTGTGTCCAAAATATAATCAATGGGTACTTTTCCCATGCAATCAATATTATCCTATATAGGTGTCAATTTTTCTGCCACCTCCGAGATGTCCAATAGTGGTACAAAATATGGTTGAATGAGCTCCACATTGAATACTAGGTGCTGGCCAAGGAATGGAGGAATGATTTATTCAAAGGAATTGTCACCAAGTTCCTTGGTGATGGTGTATGTCTCATATCGAAGTGGATGAATCTTGTGATGGGGTCCTGTGAGCCTCTCTTTCTGAAAATGTAACCAAACCTTACCCCTAACTAGAAACTTGCGTGGAACTTGGTGCTGGTCATGTTGTTGCTTGTATTTAGGATTGTAATTTTCAAAAATGTCATGGACCTATTGGAGGATGTGCTATATTCATTCAACAAATCTAGTGGCCTTATCAACCTCATCCTAATCATGGGAAGATTCCTCTTGTGTGGATGCAAGGGGCAAAGCTACATCAATTGGGGCTAGTGGTTGGAAACCTAGGCATGCCTAAAAATGGCCATGATTGGTAGAACTATGCATAGCTCTGTTATAACTATGTTGAACATAAGGAAGGATCTAAACCCATGTTCGTGGATGTTTAGAATTGTACATTTGCAGAATATGCATAATCATCTGGTTGACTACCTCCGCTTGTTGATCGGTCTTGGGGTGGAAGGAAGTTGATTTGGTGAGATTGGTATCCATCAATTACCATATACTAGACCATAAAGTGCTCAATATCTTATTGTCCCAATCTGAAATGATAGTAAATGGAAGCCCAAAATGAACCCAAACATGCTTGAAGAAGAGCTTACCAGTTGCTTCTTCAGAGATTCTCTTCTTGCAAGCTATCAGAATGGCCATTTGAGAGAAGCAATCTATGACCAAAAACACATAGTCATTACCATTCTTAGATGAAGGTAGTATTGACATGTAATCAATGGAGATGGATTCCCATGACCCATTTGGAGTGGGAAGGGGGGTGTAGAAACCTTGCTTTTTGATGTCTGGTTTCACGATGATGCAGGTAGTGCAGGATCTGATATATCCTTCGATGTATTATAGGATTTTGGGATGATAAAAATACTTCTACAATTCCACCACTATCTTCTTAGTGCCAAAGTGACCTGCTACCCGACTGTAATGCACTTCCCAAATCATTTTCATACGCTCACTTGAAGGAACATAGAGATGGCCCATGTGGTATAGAAATCCTTCCTGAAGATAAAAATTTTCCATTGGTGTACCTAAACACAAGGATTGATAGATGGGACAGAAGTCACAATCGCTATCATATAGTTGAGGCTTCCTAAAGGTATCGTGTCTGCAAGAGTTCATCATTATGGTTACTGCTTCTACTAGAGGTCGACTAATGCAATGAGCGACTCGATTTGTGCTTCACTTCTTATATTTACTTTCAGGTGGAAATACTGCAAGTAAGTGGATAAATTTTGGTTGTGGTCATTATATAACTTTCCTTGGGTTTGCATTAACTGCAAGGGCCTGTGATCAGTGTGGATGATTGTTTCTTTTCTAAGGATGTAATGATTTCATTGGTGAAAAACTTGGATAATGGGGTACATTTCCTTGTCATAGGTGGGGTACTTGCAGACTGTATATGAAAGTGTCTTACTATTATGTGCCACTATATGGCCATGCTAAGTGAGGACCACACCAATGATGTAGTATGAAGCATCTGTCTTGATCTCAAAAGGTTGTTGAAGATTTGGTAAGGTAAGAATGGGTGTCGAACATAAGAGTTTCTTCAAATCCTAAAATGTCTTTTTTTGTGGCTTGGACTAGATGAAATTTTCCTTAGATACACCTTTGGTCACCTGGCTAATGGATCAAGTAATATTAGAGAATACCAACACAAATCTGCAATAGAAGTTTGTAAGGGATAGGAATCTATGAAGCTATGTGAGAGTCATTGGGGTTGGCCAATCTCTAATGGCTTGGATCTTGGTTGGATCTACATGAAAACCATGTTCATCCACAAATTATCCCACATACTGAACATTTTACATGCTAAATGAGAACTTCTCTAGATTAGCATATAAGTTGTGTTGTCACAGGGTGTTGAGGACCTGGTGGATATGTTGCAAATGTTATACCCATGTTCTACTATAGATGAGGATTTCATGTAGATATATGCCCAAAAAGGAATTGGTGAATAGTTTTATAATGTCATCCATCATCCTCGTGAAGGTTACAATAGAATTAGTCAAGCCAAAAGGGATAACCAACCACTCAAAAAGTCCTTCCTGAGATTTGAAGGCAATATTCTATACATCAGTCTACTCAATTGGAACTTGATGATAACTGAAATTCAGGTCAATATTAATGAAATACTTGTCCCCCTTGTAGCTAGGGTTTTCACCCTAGCTTGTGCGAATGAGCACCTACTAAGGAATCTGTATTCCTTAGTAGAAGTTCAATAATGTAAACAAAAATAAACTAAGCTAAAGCAGAAAAAGTAAATAACGTAAAGCAAAATAGTAAGGAAATATGTAATGGTATTTTTATTTATGTTACCTCCAATGAGGAGGTTGATGGAGTCCGTTGCGCTGGTCCGATGTCGGTGGATCCGAGCTCCAAGCTGCTTCTTTTCCTTTTCCGGTGGTGGAAATGGGCCAAAAAGGTTCTCAATGGTGAAAATGGCTTGATGGTAAGCTAGGGTTTCGAGAATGATTTCGGCAGAGGCAGGATGCTTTTGACTGTGGATGTTCAAATGAGGGGTCTCCACCACTTATTTATAGTTTTTTAGTGGTGGAGTGCTGGCCCATGGTTTTGGAAACCATATGGTTTAGGGCAGCTTGTTTAGGGATTTTTCCTCCTTTTCCTCATTATTTTATATTTTTTCTTCCCTTTTAGGGATTTTGCTATTTTTAGAGGAATTTTGGACATTTTTGGAGGAAAAAAGGGGTTTTTTGGCCTTTTGGAGGCTTTTAAGGCCTTTTGGAGGCTTTTTAGATGGTTTTATGGCCTTTTAGAGGCATTTTAGGCCTTTTTGAGGCTTTTAGTGGGATTTTCAGGGAAATATGGTAGGTAAATGGACAAATGAGCCACGTAGTGGGGTAGATGAGGTAGTTAACCATTTTTGGGTGTTAACAGATTGCCCCCTGATGTGCGAGGGTAGGAGCTCATCGTATGGCCGATGGACATCATGAGTCATATTTGGTTTGTGTTGGGGTGTGGAGAAGAGAAGGAAGCAACTTGGAGCTCGAAGCCACCGACATCGGACCAGCGCAACGGACTCCATCAACCTCTTCATCAGAGGTAACATAAATAAAATACCATTACACATTTCCTTACTGTTTTGCTTTACGTTATTTACTTTTTCTGCTTTAGCTTAGTTTATTTTTTTTGTTTACATTATTGAACTGCTACTAAGGAATCCAGATTCCTTAGTAGGTGCTCATTCGCACAAGCTAGGGTGAAAACCCTAGCTACAGTTTTGGATTTTACGAGCCCATGACAGTTCATGCTCGTGGTTGCTTTCCATTTTAAGGAGTCTGAAAGCAAATAAGAAGACTCTGACTGGATGGGATGGTACTGTCGTGTGGATTTTACGAGCCCAGGATAGTACATGCTCGTGGTTGCTTTCAAATTTTAAGGAGTCTGAAAGCAAATAAGAAGACTCTGTAGTAATGAAATGGTACTGTCATGTGGATTTTGCGAGCCCATGACAGTACATGCTCGTGGTTGCTTTCATATTTACTGAGTCTGAAAGCAAATAAGAAGACTCTGAAATAGTAGAATGGTATTGTCATGTGGATTTTGCGAGCCCATGACGGTTCATGCTCGTGGTTGCTTTCAATTTTAAGGAGTCTGAAAGCAAATAAGAAGACTCTGAAATGATGGCCAGGCAAGGAGGAAGTGTTCGATCAGGGAACATTTATGATGACCAGGACTGAGGGTGGGGGGGAACACTGGTGGGCCTCCTTGCGGGGTGAATGAATGGTGGCAAAATAACGAAATATTTGCAGTATGACAGGAGTGGATGGCTCATGTAAAATAATTGGATGACGACCGATGTGGTGCGCAAATCAATGCGGCAAGGTGTAGGGACGCACTGTTGTAAGTGAGAGCGAGAAATGATCTCAAGCATCATCACGAGCTCAGAAAACTGAATCCGGTGATATAAAAAGTGTTAAAAACGGAGAGCGGCCCAAGTGGCACGCAAACCGAGGCAACTATTGGTGTCTAAAAAATGGGCAAAAAAGGATGTAGTAAAAATAATGCAACGAGGTGACCATCGTGACGGTCTCGTCGTGCTAATTCCAAAATTGTAGCTAGAGATGAATGGGACGTTGTTTCTGACGAATGGGGGGTGCATCAGGCCATGTGTTAATGTGGTGTTCTATAATGGCAGGGTCAAGGCCAGGCATTTCGGTATAGGACCAGGCAAAGACATCACTGAATTCTTTGAAGAGTGCTTTGTACTCGTCAATCTCCTGCTCAGTGCAAGATGCTCCTAAAGCGATGAGTTCGGGGGTGCCCCCGGGGGCAGCAAGATCAACCTGGATAACAGGGGGTATGTTGGCCATGTTACCCTCTTCGAAGGCGTCAAGAGCAGGAATAGGGTCCTTGAACCAGTCGACCGTCGGGGGAAGGAAGTCTTTGGATTCCACTGCGAATTGGGGAGCAATGGTAGAAGGAGGTTCATCTGGGAGAAAGTATGAACGATGGTGCATGTCATCCTAG